>JABTTQ020003228.1:0-95003 GCA_016081115.2 Rehmannia glutinosa
TAATGTGAAATATCGCAAAGACCTGTGGAATATGTTCTTAAATGGCAAGGCACAGAACTCGGCAAAAGGTCATTCCAAAGGCAAAAGAGTTATTATCAAAGCACACGTATGCACCCAAGCACTACACTTCAGAGATATCACAATTACCCAAAGAAGGCAATTACAAAAAACACACAGGCATACAGATAAAAGAGACAGATGTATGAACCTAAAGCCCCCAAGCAATTTGCCAAAGTAAATTATGATTATGGCACATATAGATGGCAACCCTTAGAGTCAAATCATTTGGCTATAGGTTGGTGGATCATCTTACAAAGACTAACCCTCTCAGATCCAGAGCAAGCATAGGTAACTAAAAACTAATTTCTTGATTGCAGTTCCAGGAAAACAGTAGTGCCAAGGAACTCGTACATGGATAGTGTCTGTTCCAGACACTTGACAGGAAACAAGAAAAATCTGTCAAAATTCAAGGATATTAGAGGTGCAAAAGTCATATTTGGAGGAAATGAAGCTCCAGGGGAAATAAGAGGCACTGAATACATCAAGAAAAATGTATTAGAAATCACAGATGTTGCATATGATGAAGGCATCAACTTTAACTTGTTAAGCATCAGCCAACTCTGTGACAAGGGCTACAATGTTGGATTCAATATGGGAGTATGCCAAATCAAAGACACTGAATCAAATGAAGTGGTGTTGCAAGGATCCAGACAAAAGAACATGTATGTGGTAGACTGGTCAACTGCTACACCAAGCACTTGTCTGCTAGCAAAGAGTACAACCGAATCAAGTTGGCTGTGGCACAAGAAGCTGAGTCACCTAAATTTCAAGACAATCAATAAGCTTGCAAGGAGCAATCTTGTAGAAGGATTACCAGACTCAGTGTACAAGAAAGAAAATGTTTGTGATGCATGCCAGATGGGAAAGTAGATTAAATCATCATTTAAAGAGAAGTCAAGTCCATCTTCAACAAGGATATTGCATCTGTTACACATGGATCTATTTGGTCCAGTTGAGCCAACCAACATAAGTGGAAAGAAATACACTCTAGTAGTGGTGGATGATTATTCAAGATATACATGGAATATCTTCATGTGTAAAAATAAGGAAACCTTGCAGAAATTACCCCAACTGATGAAAAGAGTTCAAAATGAGAAGAGTCAAACCATTATAAAGATAAGATCTGATAGAGGAACTGAGTTTGTTAATGGAATAATAACTCAAGATCTTGTGTTGAAAATGGTATTGCTCATGAATTATCTTGCAGCAAGAACTCCGTGAGAATGGAGTTGCAAGAAAGAAGAATAGAACTCTCAAGCGAAAAGCATGGACCATGTTAGTCAACAGGTTGCCTAAAAGATTTTGGTGAAGCTATAAACATTGCATGCTATACTCAAAATAGATGCATGATTAATAGATAGTTGACAAAGAATCCTCGTGGAAATTTGGACAGGAGAAAGCCAAATGTTGGGTACTTTAAAATATTTGGATGTAAATGCTTCATCCACAACAATAGGAAGGATAATCTAAAGGCTTTGATGCCAAAGTCGATGAAGGTATCTTCTTGGGATACTCACCAAAGCAAAGCCTATAGAGTCTTTGAAAAAGGACAATGGTCTTAAGAGTCCATCCATGTAGTGTTTGATGAACCTAATGTAAATAGAGAAGACTTTGAGGAGTTAACGATAATTTCGAATCAACCATGTGCGTAAGAGTCCCTATGTTGAAGCCAAGCCGGAGTAATTAATCAAGGTGAAGATGAGATAGTTGAATCTCAAAGACAATGGAAAATCTACATCAAAGTGATGATGAAAGAGTCGCTCAAGATAACACCGGGCAAGACAGTAAACTTAGCTAACCTTACTCCAACCTGATGTGAGATGGATGAGAGACCATCCACCGAGCTAGTTATTGAAATGTAAGAGATGGTGTAAGAACCGAGATCCGCAGCTCAAGAAGCAATGTTCACTTGTTTTATTTCCCAAATAGAGCCAAAAGGATGTGTCACAAGCATTGGATGATACACATTGATTCAAGCTATGCAAGAAGAATCAATTTGAAAGAAACAAAGTATGGGAATTGGTGCGAAGACCAACCCATCAAAATGTTATTGGCACAAAATGGGTGTTCGTAAACAAGATGAATGAGGAAGGTTATGTAGTGGAACAAACCAAGGTTGGTAGCCAAAGGATATTGCCAAGAAGAAGGAATAGATTTTGATGAAACATTTGCTCCTGCTAAGTAGATTAGAAGCAATAAGGATGTTTCTTGCCTATCTTGGCACAAGAACTTTATTGTATATCAAATGGATGTAAAAAGTGCATTCTTGAATGGATTATTGGAAGAAGAAGTCTATGTTGAACAACCTCCAGGATTTGAGCGAGAAGACTCTTGGAGATAAAGTGTACAAGCCTCAAAAGCTCTATATGGATTGAAACAGGCACCTAGAGCATGGTATGATACATTATCTCAATTTCGACAGATAATGGATTCACCAAAGGCAAAGGGGATAGAACACTCTGAGTAATTCAAGATGGAGAGAGTATATCGCTTGTTCAAATATATGTGGACGACATTATTTTTGGATCCACAAACAAAGAGATGTGTGATAAATTCTCAAACCTCATGCAAGGCAAATTTCAAATGAGCATGATGGGAGAGCCGACATTCTTTCTAGGACTTCAAGTTAAACAACCAAGGATGGAACCTTCATAAGTCAAACAAAGTATACCATAGATTTAATGAAGAAATTTGGTATGGAAAGAAATCTTCCGTGAAAATACCAATGAATACATCAATCAAGATGGATATGGATGCGGATGGCAAGCCTATGGATCAAACAAGATCAGAGCACTTATTGGATCAATGCTTCATCTCACGGCAAATAGGCTAGACATCACCTTTGCGCAGTAGGTGTATGTGCAAGATTTCAATCGCACAAAAAGAAAGCCATATGATCATGACTAAGAGAATCCTAAGATTTTGAAGGGATGCCAGGGGAAGTCGGCTTATGGTATCCAAATGAAGAAGGATTCAAGCTTATTGGTTACTCAAACTCGACTAAGGTATCTTTGGATGTAGAGTTGACAGGAAGAGTACTTCAGTACATGTCAAATGCTTGAAACAGATTGGTTTCCTGGTTTAGCAAGCAGCAAATTCAATAGCTACATCCACAAATCAGAGAAGTACATAGCGCGGGGTATTTACAGCCCAAGTCTTATGGATGAGACAACAATCGAGAGATTATGAAATTGAAGAAAAAGAGATTCCAATTATGTGTGATAACACAAGTGCTATTACAATCACTCAAAATCTGTGTTGCACTCAAGAATAAAGCACATTGATGTCAAATATCATTTCATAAGAGACCATGTTGAAAAGAAGGACATCACTTTGGAATACATCTCAATTGATAAACAAGTTAATGACATACTCACAAAGCCAATATGTGAATCAAGATTTGAAGAACTCAAGCATGAGCTAGGGTTAATTGAAATGAGTTAACACTCGAGTAAGACTCGAGGAGAAAGAGATGAAACAAGAAAAGATGAAAATAGAGTGGATTCGTAAATCGCCTAAGTGAATTAGTCAGACGGAGAATCATCAAGTTAGTCGACAACTTAGTACCTATGTGCAAAGAGAGAAGAGTTAAATCGCTTAAGGAGTGAGTTATTTATGAGCTAAGTGACAAAAACAGTCATTTTTTAATAAGCGGAATGTTTTAAGGATGACGTCAAGATAATAATGATAGGTACATCCAAAAGTCCGCACGACCAAGCTTTATGATTTGATATAAATCTTGCCGCATTAAATGCGAGAAATTAATTGCTAATTGGCGTGCAACTGAGCCGTTGATCTTGATCAAATTTCAAACACCGTATGCACGCCCTTTCATAACCCATACATATACCATTTCGTCCGCTTTTTCTCTCACATTACTCAAACCTGTTCATCTCTCCAAAAGCAAAGATCGTATTTCTCTCTCAAACCTTATCAATCTTCAAGGCAAATTTCTAAGGTTTCGTTCGGTAAAACTCAAAAATGGCAACTACCTATGATTTCGCTAAGTTGGGAAAGCAAATCCACACCGGTTCTACCGTGGATTTCGAAGGGATGATCAAATAGGGTCCAGATGAAACCCTTGTGAAGAAGATAGCCGAGAGAAAGTGGAGAAATCGATCAAACCCTTTCTCACGATGGAGTTTCGGATGACGTATGTGGAAGAGGTCGATAGTTCTACGTGTACGCCCGGTTCACGATGAAGGCATCAAGTCGTCATTCACGGAAAGGAGTTTACGATCATGCCGAGATCTAGCGGAGCATTGCTTGCCGCCGTCGGAAGGTGTACCGAAATATTCGGCCGATGTAAACCTGGTCGCCTGCATGGGAAGAAGTAGCCAAACCCGACTGTCAGGCCGCTAAAGTTGTCTACACAATGCATACAAGAAGTCAAGGAAGATTACCATAAGGTGTTGGATTTTGTTGCCAAATGTGTAGACATAAAATTTGGAAGCTTTAATCACCGTCTAAAACCAAGCCGATCGTGATGGATGCGATCATGGAGAGAAGCGTAAATCAATGAAGATTTTGTATACATCAGCTCGCCAAAATGTTGGAAATAAGTCTTTCAAGGAAAATGGGTCGCTCGAGGATCCTTGGGGTATGGCCTTGTGATTGGCGGTTGATGGAAGTGAAAGGAGTTCCACTCCGGATATGGAAAGGCGTTCCATGTCAATAAGAAAATGTTCCGATCAAATCTTTAGGAGCTCGAAGAGAGCTTACGCTAAGAGAGCGGATACGGTGAGGGGGAATCGGTGACCCGGAAGAAAACAATTGTCTCCTCCCTCCAAAGAAGAAATTTGCTCCTCCCACGCAAAGAAAGAAGATCGCCCTGCGGTAAAGAAAACAATCGCACTGCCCGCAACGAGTCACCGGCCCCTATAGCCGTGTCTCCCGCCCTTCTGCAGAAATGAGAAGGAACCTCAAATACCTTCTCCAGCTTGTCAAAAAGAAGAGGACCGACAAGCCAAGAAAGCCAACTCCTCAAACCAAGAAAGTGGCACCAACCCCGCCGTGATTCGAGAAACCGAATCCAACTGAAATTCCTCGGTGAGGACCAAAAAAGAATACTCTCCAGCGTCGTAGCTTGAGAAAACAGTGAGTCTCGCCACTCATTTTGGAACAAATTGTTGAAACAGCTAGAGAAGTGGAGTCTCCGAGAGATAATTGATGAAACCGCCAAGTCTGTTGAGGCCGATCAACGAGGCAAGTCGAAGACCACTCACTGGGGAGAATAAGCGAGAGCAAAATAATTTGAGATAAATGTTTAAGTCTCCTGCCGACAGGATCGTGTCTCCGCCGCGCGATACGCCGCGAGGATAAAGAGCAAACAAGCTCGCTACCCTCCATTCCCGAGAGAAAGAGGCACCCAGAAAAGATGATGACGATGATGTGATCATGCTATCTCCACTATATCCGACATCCAAAATCATCGCGAGAATGGAGAAAATGGAAGTTGAGTCACTCTAGGGTGCGGTTTGAACACCGGAGTTTATTGAGGAGGAAGAGGAACTCTTCAGGTTCCTTGAAGTTGATCTGATCTTTGCAAGCTCGATGAGGATAATCATTTGCATCAACATGCCGCAAATTCGAAAGGAGAACGAAAACAGGCTAGAAAGCAGAGGAAGTAGAAGCTCGTCACGAAAAGCTTGATGTTTGTCATCTAACTAGAACCATCGATCATACTCATCCACATCTTGACATACTTTGAGAAGTGATGAGGATTTGGACCCTTCCGCTGATATCTAAAAATTGGAAATGCGCAGCAAGCCATGCGGGAATTCAGGATGATGCATGATCAACGGTGATGGAAGGACCGGGAGAGTCTTCCAAATCTCACGGAGATTGATCCATTGGGAGTGGTACGCTAGACGCCACCACATTGCCGCAACCACTTCTGCAACCACTTCCACTCACTCGAGGATGGATTTAGGGGACATTGCGATGAAACCGGGAACACGGGGACCCAAGTAGAGCCTACCCCTATTGAAGGTGTCTTACCACCGCCCCCACGATCAACACTCAAAGGACACAATCGGGAGTTTGGAGAAGAGTGACCCCAATCAGTCACCACCGGTGGTGCCACCGAGGGGGAAACTCCCTCCACTGGGCGCCTAGGTCGGAGGTTGCTGCAGCACAACCCACCATGAATCTCGGAGGCGAAGTGGAGAAGGAACAAGAAATAGAAACACAACAAGTTGTCACCAAGAAGCTCGGATAGTTGAGACTGTCTCAAATTTGAAGTGCCAACCGCTCGCAGGGCCGAGGATCTTCGATGCGATCAAGGGACATGATGGATCGCTCGGGAGTTAACACTGGGGCAATGAAAGTGCAATCCACGGAGTTGAGGCTCGTGGATGCCACCGTCAAGACCCCAAGACAACCGAGTGCCGAAGGGAATGTCCATGCCTTGCTGCGATTGAGACCGCAGAGGTATCAAGGCCTACGGAGGTTGAGACTTCCCGAGGTAAAGAGGCGTATAGTAACATCCCTCATGTTATCATTGATGCAATCGAGAAGGAGATAAGTGTCCTTCACGATTCCCAAAGACAACCCCGATGTAACTTTTTGGGATCCGAAGGTGAAGATGAAGTCGAGTCATCCCCTGTTGTAAGTCAAAAAGACTCGGTGAGGATGTTCTTCCTAGCACGAGTAAGCGAATTCAAGGTTGCTCGTCAAAAGCTCAATTTTGATGATGAGCCAAGCCTTCGGTGTTAGGAATTCTATTGTTTAGATTTTGATGAATGCCATGTAAAACTTAGAATAGAAAGTTGGCTCCCAATTTTTGCTTTGAAATGTATTGTAACAATTAGAGTCGCAAGCCGAGTTAAGTCTGCTACGCTCCAACTTGCAAGAAGACAATCGAAGGCTTAAAGGAAAACTCACGAGAGACAATTTGAGTACAACAAAGAAGAGCGGACAGAACTCGATCAAGAAGCGGTGAGATACTGGTGAGTGGAACATCATCAAGTCAACTCAAGAGAAGCAAGTCTCAAGTCGGGCGAGTGAAGAGTCATCCATGATTGGAAGTCGACTCTAAGTCACCTGGGGAAAGCGAGGAAATGCAATGTCAAGTCGAGATAATCGAAAAAGAACCGTTACTTAAATCAAGAGATTTACTTAAACAAGTAATATCTCCATACTACCTTTCTTGGAGTGCTCGATCCCGAAGCGTGCAAAAGAAATGAACCAATGGGAAGCACTACACCGTGTCGAACTCCGAAAAAGATGATAAAACATTTCATACGAGGAAATGGCAATTCCAAGAAGCGCATACCAACGATCGCAAAGTGATTTTCAAAAATGAGCCTATCTCTTCAACGGGCAAATTTTTGAAAGTTCACTATAAAAGGCCGAGGAGTTTGTTTGAGAATGGGGAATGAATGACACACGTGAGATATACAAGCTTATCAATAATCAAACATTCTCAATCCTCAAGCCTACATCTCAAGTACATCAATCCAACACTTACCTCGTGAAGGAAAGAGAACTTCAATCAGTTGAAGAGGAAAATACGAAAACAAGGGGTCTACATTCCAAGAAGGATTGTAGAAAGGTTCGGTCAACCAAGTCTTAAGCTTTGGAGGGCTTCGTGATCAAATCCAAAGTGCTTGAGCAAGTGAGTCAGAGTAAAAGCAAGGCGCCTGCCGTGAAGAAGCTGAGTCGCACGAGAAGCCGGTGAGTGATCAAGGCGTCTGCATCGAGTCCCAAAGGATCAAGTCGGCTGTTGTGATCAAGACTTGTATCTCGGATCATTACCACTTTGTAACCGATCATTACTTAGTGGATTCCTCCAGGAGTTGGAGAAGAGAGGAGTAGAAGAATTACCCCATCTTCGAACTCTATAAAAACTTTCTTGTGTCATTTACATTTCAAAGATTTAAATCTCTGCACTTTTAATTGCTTATATCTTGATAAATTTGCTATCCATTTGATAATCTATAAGTACTAAATCAAGTCAGAAAAAACTTGCTTAATCAAACTTAAGGGTGTTAAGTCTTCCAATGAAAACAAAACCACATTGAGTCAATTTATAGCCAACCGAAGTTACTCTATTAACAAATTTCAAAACTCGAAATGCATTTGAGAGATTAACTCTATCGTAGGGGACTAATTCGACTATCCATCAAGACACACGGTGTGTAGAACTCTGAGATTTAAAAGGCCTAAATCGAAAATTTGGTAAGGTTTATTCAACCCCTTCTAAACCTTACACTTACACCCTCGGGGACCTACATTCGTGACTCATCATCGTCCGATGACGCGATGGTGCAAAAGAGGACACGCAAATTCATTTAGAAGCAACCACCGAGGCGAAGAAGCTATTCAGGCAGTGAGGCTCGATCATTTGCCCAACCCTTACACCAAGGCCCAATCTGCGGCGAGGAGTCCTCGGCAGGCTCCCAACGCCGCAGCGAGAATTGACTCAACCAGGCACATCACGGCCACGAGTCACCATTGAACACATTCCTTATGTCCGTGATGATGCGTTTGAACAAACGCCCTTCTCTCTAGAGCTGCACGATCTTGATGAAGAATCGCCTAGAGATCAACGACGTTTCCATAAACCTGATCCAGTCATTCCCACAGATACCATCGTCCCAGCAGATTTTGATTTTGATGTTGCTTGGCCGCCAGCTGAGACAGAGGTGACAACTGAGGTTCGAGAAGTCTTCAAGGCAATATTTTGGAGATAGAGAAGATGAAAGGCACCAGGCCTCATGGATATGCGGTACCGATAACAGAGATGCCAATCTTACAACTGATCTGCGTGGAATAATAGTCGAGAATCCGGGAATGGTGGCAACAATGAGACAATGCCTTTGGAACAGGTTCGATATTTGAAAGCATTGTACAATAAAATGCTAGTCTCGAGCGCGATAATGCGACATGAAAACGAGGATGCAAGAAAATATTGATAGGATGCATGCCTCTCATACCACTGAAATGGGGCTAGCTGCGAGAATTTCATCGCAAAGAACTTCTGCGCATGGAGGAAAACATGAATGAAAAGTTCACCTCCTTGTGGCTGAAATGAAGCTGGTGGCAGTAGAATCCAAAGCCACCGCTCGTAATTCCATGGCATACTCCGCAGCAGACTCCAAGCAAAACTCGATTATCAGCCGCCAGACTTCATGCTTGTTTGGCATGTTTCAGGAGTTCTCTCTTCTTTGATGATGCCAAAAAGGGGAAAGAGGAATACCTAAAGACATTGAAAGGAGCGATCTATTTGAGAAGAAGGACGCCTTGTTGTTGAGAAGCGATGAAGAAAAACAACAAGAGCAAAAGAAAGAAAGAAGGAAAAGCGATTGAGGAAGGTTCAAAAGACATGACTTTAATGATTGCTAGAACCCCTCAACAAGGACTTGTCTGGTGACATCATCAAGAAACTTCCAAGTGACTCTGCACTCCAACACTCTTTGTGCCCCATGTCCGAGAAGAGGAAGATAGTATAAGCGAGAGATGAAGGAGGTTGAAAGAAAAATGGATGCCCGTGCGATGGACATACGAAACAATACAGAGCATTCCAATGAGGAAGAGACACCGATGCCATTTAGACGCTTCGGTCTGAGCCCAGATCGATTGATGAATTCAAAACGCCGCATTCGAGGATACTTCAAGTCATGACCATGGCCCAAGCCTGGGACTTGTATTGGGAAAAAGGGCTCAAGCTCTGCAAGAAGGCGACATGCAAGCAGACTCTAGCGATCACTTTGTCGGGTCACTCATTTCTGGGAAGAAGAAGGCCCCAAAGACAATACACACCCGGAGGAAGAGGGAGAAGCGAGTGGAGGAAGAGGTTTCAGACCAGACCTCTACCCAAAAGATCGAATACATAGATCCAGGGGGAAGAAAGGAGGGATCTATTGGGGTCGGGTATGACGAAATAGCAAAAGATAGAAGTGGCGGGAAGAATGCCGATTATGTAAAAAGGATTGAAGAAAAAAAAAAAACAAACTCAATCGTGGGAAGAAAGACAAGAAAGAAGAAGAAAAGATGAAGTCATTGAGGGAAGAGTCTACGAGAAAAAGAAAGTTGAAGAAGAAGAAAAGAAGAGATAATAAAAGAACCGTGCACGAAATCAAGAGATTTACTTAAACAAGTAATATCTCCATACTACCTTTCTTGGAGTGCTCGATTTTTGGAAGCGTGCAAAAGAAATGAACCAATGGGAAGCACTACACCGTGTCGAACTCGAAAAGATGATAAAACATTTCATACGAGGAAATGGCAATTCCAAGAATCGCATACCAACGATCGCAAAGTGATTTTCAAAAATGAGCCTATCTCTTCAACGGGCAAATTTTTGAAAGTTCACTATAAAAGGCCGAGGAGTTTGTTTGAGAATGGGGAATGAATGACACACGTGAGATATACAAGCTTATCAATAATGAAACATTCTCAATCCTCAAGCCTACATCTCAAGTACATCAATCCAACACTTACCCGTGAAGGAAAGAGAACTTCAATCGAGTTGAAGAGGAAAAATCGGAAAACAAGGGGTCTACATTCCAAGAAGGATTGTAGAAAGGTTGGTGAACAAGTCTTAAGCTTTTGGAGGGCTTCGTGATCAAATCCAAAGTGCTTGAGCAAGTGAGTTTGTAGTAGCAAAGCGGCTGTGTGAAGAAGCCGAGTCGCATTTGTGAGAAGCCAATTTTGAGTGATCAAGGCGTCTCGGGACCGAGTCCCAAAGGATCAAGTCGGTCGGTTGTGATCAAGACTTGTATCCGGGATATTACCACTTTGTAAACCGATCATTACTTAGTGGATTCCTCCAGGAGTTGGAGAAGAGAGAGTAGAAGAATTACCCCATCTTCGAACCTCTATAAAAACTTTTCTTGTGTCATTTACATTTCAAGCATTTAAATCTACGCACTTTTAATTGCTTATATCTCACGATAAATTTGCTATCCATTTGATAATCTATAAGTACTAAATCAAGTGTAAAAAACTTGCTTAATCAAACTTAAGGGTGTTAAGTCTTATTTCAAAAACAAAACCACGGTTGAGTCAATTTATAGCCAACGGTGAGTTACTCTATTAACTTGAAAAGTGAGTCTTTGAGAGATTAACTCTCTTGAGGGACTAATTCGATCGTCCATCAAGGACACAAACTGTGTAGAACTCTAGAGATTTAAAAAGGCCTAAATCGAAAATTTGGTAAGGTTTATTCAACCCCCTTCTAAACCTTACACTTACACCCCTTGGGACTACAAGTGGTATCGAGGCGGTTGGTTCATTGAACCTCCGCATCGGTTCTTGAACTAGATCTCCAATCTTTTTCAAAAGTCTCGCTTTAGTACTTAATCTTTCAAAACTCTTTTCTATCATTAAAAGTTATTATCATGGAAGCAAATCTAACACGCATTCCTATGTTCACTATTGAAGAATTTGATGATTGGAAAATTCGCATGCGAGCTCACCTATCAAAGATTACATGATGAGATGTGGATAGTGATAGAAGATGGGCCTCGCAAATATTAAAGGTGAACACATTTTGTCACGAAGAGTTGCGGTGAAGGGGAAGAAGATGCAAAGACACCGGACGATCATGGTTGAAAAACCAAGAACCGAGTGGACAAATGATGATGAGAAAAAGATACAACTGGACAATGTAGCCAAGGACATTCTCTACAAAACCTTGGACAAAGCCATGTTCAATAAAGTGAAATCTTGCAAAGCGCTAAGGAAATTTGGGACAAAGCGACATTGATTTGTGAAGGCTCGGAGCAAATCAAAGAAAACAAACTATCGTGGTCATTGTACAAAAATTTGAGAACTTTAAAATGATCTCGGAGAAAACCGGATCAACTGGATGCTCGGTTTACGAAATCACAAATGAGCTGTCTACACTTGGAAAGGAATATACACAAAAGGAAATGTGTATGAAGATCCTAAAAAGTCTTCGGTGAATGGGAAATGAAGGTCATGGCATTGAGACACTCCATGGACCTATCAAAGACATCCAATCATGAGTTATTCTCGGACCTCAAAGCCTACGAGTTTGAGCTAAGAAGGAAAAAGACCGAGGAAAGAAAAATTGTACCCAAAACAGTGCTCTAGTTGTCAAAGACGGAAGGAGAGCTGAGGTCAAAGAGGCAATTGACCCGGAAGAAATAGCCACCCGATGGTTAAAAGATTTAACAAGTTCTTTAACAAGAACTACAAGAGAGGAAAGGGTGAATCCTCCAGAAGACACTCGGCTCCTCCAAATCAAGGGATGATAGGCCAACCAAGAGAAACAGATCATCAACAAGTTGAGTATCAAAGGGCGACAACTCAAGAATAGAAAGAGCTGATCAAAAGGTGAATATCTATGTTGGAATTGTAGACAACCAGGTCACTATGCCATTATTTGCTCATATCCGTAGTCAACAAGAAACGAAACGAAGAAGAAAGAAAGGTCTTGAGAGAAAGAAGCAAAGAGAAGAAAAAGCGATGATGGCTGCGAGAGATTGCTTTGAGACACCAAGTCAAAGAGACGGTGACTCGAGAGAAGCGGTGAAGCCGACTACTCAAGTGACTCACGAAGAAGAAGCTTTGATCCGCTTAATGGCCAAAGAACAAGATCAAGAAGATGAGGTACAATCTAACTCAACAAGCTCGGACACTAGTGATAGTGATGTGACACACACACTTCATCACCCACTCGATCTTTATGATTCATTAGGCAAAATGATGAAAGATTTTGAGCACTTAAAACCTCACACACACTATTGAATGAGGAAAAGACCTACTCAAAAATCAAAACTCAAAGTGACTAAGGAGCCGAGTACTCTAAGTCAAATAGCCGATGAGAATAAAAGTTTAAAAATTTGAAAATGCTAAATTAATAAGCGTAAATTGTGCTATAGAAAAGAGGGAGAATGACCTCAAAAATGTTATTGCCTCATTCACTAAGGCATCTAAATCATTGGATGATCTTATTATGAGTCAAAGAGAATGTGGAGACAAGACAAGGCTTAGGATTTGATTCCTTTGTGCCATGTCAAACCTCAAGTAATTTTGGAAAAAGGATCTTCAAGTCATGAAGAGTCCGAAAAATCCAAAACTCTAAATGATGCACACACTTTCAATCAAAGCACAATGCTAAGCAAAGCGGCCTTGGTTACAAAGGAAAAGGAAAACGGCCGGGTTGAGAGTCTTTGAAAGGATAGTGAGAAGAGATTGGTATGAGTCCTCAATGAGACTCCAAACAAAAAATACTGTAAAGAAGAAGCGAGCTACCAAAAACCCAGAAAACTCATAAAAGAAGTACATATGATGGGAATGGTAGAAAATATCCAAGCAAGTGTTTGGAACAATGTGAACTATCGGCTGAGACTTATGGAATACAAGCCCAAATGGCAAAGGCCTAGAACTCAACAAAGGCCATTCCAAAAGCATAAGAGCTTTCATCAAAGACACACATATGCACCTAGGCACTACACTCAAAGACACCACAATTACCCAAGAAAGGCAATTGCTAAAACACATATGCGGGCATACGAGACAAAAAGAGCAATTGTATGAACTAGACTCCCCAAGCAATTTGCAGGATTGATTATGAGTATGGCACCGATAGATGGCAACCTCTTAGAGTCAAATCATTTGGCTATAGGTTGGTTGGATCATCTTATAATTCTAACCCCTCGGGACCCGGACAAGAATGGGTACCTAAAACTTAATTTCCTTGATTGCGGGTTCAAGCGAGCAGTGAGTGTCAAGGAACTGGTACATGGATAGTGGTACATTTCCCGGACACACATGACAGAAATAAGAGAAATCTGTCAAAATTCAAGGAAGTCAAAGGAGCAAAAGTCATATTTGGAGGAAATGAAGCTCTGGTGAAATAAGAAACCTTTGGATCCATCAAAAGGAATGGTTTAGAAATCACGGATGTTGCATATGTTGAAGGACTAAACTTCAATTTACTAAGCATCGATCAACTCTGCGACAAAGGGCTACAATGTTGGATTCAACATGGGAATATGCCAAATCAAAAATGTTGAATCTAATGAAGTTGTCTTTGCAAGGATGTAGGCGAGAAAAATATGTATGTAGTGGATTGGTCAATGCAACACCCAAAGACTGTCTACTAGCAAAGAACACAATTTGAATCAAGTTGTTTGTGGCACAAAAAAGTGAGTCACCGAACTTCAAAACAATTAATAAGCTAGCAAGAAGTCATCTTGTAGAAGGACTTCGGACTCGTATACAAGAAGGAAAGTATATGTGATGCATGTCGAAGGAAAACAAATCAAGTCGTCATTCAAAGAAAAGACATGCCCATCCTCAACAAGAATATTGCATCCGCTTCATATGGATCTATTTGGCCCAAGTGGAACCAAGCATAAGTGGAAAGAAATACACCTTGGTGGTAGTAGATGACTACTCAAGATATACATGGACAATATTCATGTGCAAGAAGAAAGAAACTCTACAAAAGCTACCCACTGGTGATGAAGAGAATACAAAATGAGAAGAGTCAAACCATTATCAAAATAAGATCGGATAGAGGAACTGAGTTTGTCAATGGAATAATAACTCAGATCTTGTATTGAGAATGGTATTGGTCATGAACTATCGGTGCAAGGACTCCACGTGAGAATGGAGTTGCGAGAAAGAAGAAGCAGAACCCTCAAGGAAGCGGCAAGGACCATGTTAGGTCACGGGGGTTACCAAAAAGATTTTGGTGAAGCAATCAACACGACTGCTACACCCAAAACAGGATGTATGATAAATAGGCGGTGACAAAGACTCCTATGAGATCCGGTGGAAGAAAACCAAATGTTGCATATTTGAGGATATTTGGATGTAAATGCTTCATCCACAATAATGGCAAAGACAACCTAAAGGCTTTTGATGCTAAAGCGATGAGGGTATCTTCTTAGAATACTCACCAAAGCAAAGCCTCTGAGAATACTCAACAAAAGAACTATGGTTCTGGAAGAATCCATTCATGTAGTATTCGATGAGCAAACATAAATGGAAAAGACATTGAAGAGTCGGTGATAAGGTGAAACATCCAACCTCACTGAGAAGAATCCCTATCTTTCAAGCGGGGATTATCAATTGAAGAAGATGAGATAGCTGAATCTCAAAAGCAGTGGAAAATCTGCGGTGAGTGATCACGAGAGAGCGACCACAAAGAACACGGCCGCCAAGTCGATCGAATCGGCTAACTTACTTCAACCTGGCGTAAGATGGTGAGAGACCATCCACGAGAACTTGTCATTGGGGACATGAGAGAAGGTGTCAAGACAAGATCAGAACTCAACAAAAAGCAATGTTCACATGCTTCATCTCGCAGATAGAGCCCAAAGATGTGTCACAAGCATTGGATGACACACATTGGATTCAAGCTATGCAAGAAGAGTGAATCGATTTGAGAGAAATAAAGTATGGGAATTAGTACAAAGACCCATACATCAAAATGTTATTGGAACCAAATGGGTATTCGAGAAATAAGATGAACGAGGAAGGTTACGTGGTAAGAAACAAAGCAAGATTGGTAGCCAAAGGATATTGCCAAGAAGAAGGAATAGATTTTGATGAAACATTTGCTCTGTAGCAAGATTGGAAGCTATAAGGATGTTTCTTGCCTATCTTGCTCACAAAAATTTCATTGTATATCAAATGGATGTAAAAAGTGCATTCTAAATGGATTATTGGAAGAAGAAGTGTATGTTGAACAACCTCCGAGGATTTGAGCGAGAAGACTCTTGGAGACAAAGTGTACAAACTCAAGAAAGCCTGTATGGATTGAAACAGGCACCCAGGAGCATGGTATGATACCTGTCACAATTCTAAGCGAAAATGGATTCACTAAAGGAAAAGTAGATAGAACACTTTTGAGAATTCAAGACAAGAAGAGTATCTTGCTTGTTCAAATATATGTGGATGACATCATTTTTGGATCCACTAACAAAGATTTGTGTGAAAAATTCTCAAACCTCATGCAAAGTAAATTTGAAATGAGCATGATGGGAGAGCGACATTCTTCCTTGGACTTCAAGTGAAGCAGTGAAGGATGGAACCTTCATAAGTCAAACAAAATACACCGAGAGATTTAATGAAGAAATTTGGTATGGAGGAGAAGTCTTACGTAAAAATACCAATGAACACATCGATCAAAATGGACATGGATGCGGATGGCAACTGTAGATCAAACAAGATCTGAGCACTTATTGGATCTTGCTCTATCTCACGGCTAGAGCCGGACATCACCTTTCTTTGTAGGTGTATGTGCAAGATTTCAATCTGCTCCAAAAAGAGCCATATGACCGCAAACTAAGAGAATATTGAGATACTTAAAAGGAAACCAAGAAGTAGGGCTATGGTATCCAAAGGAAGGTGGATTCAAGCTAATTGGCTATTCGGACTCGACTATCTTTGGATGCGAGTGGGCGAGAGAAAAGTACTTGAGGCACATGTCAAATGCTTGGAAACAGTTAATTTCTGGTTTAGCAAGAAGCAAAACTCAATAGCCACTTCTACGGTGAGGCGAGAATACATAGTCAAGGGTAATTGTTTGTAGCCTAAGTCCTATGGATGAGGCAAAGAATCGAGAGATTATGAAGTTGAAGAAAAAGAAATTCCAATCATGTGTGATAACACAAGTGCCATTGCAATCACTCAAAATCTGTGTTGCACTCAAGAACAAAACATATTGATGTCGATATCATTTCATAAGAGATCATGTTGAAAAGAAGGACATTATCTTGGAATATATCTCAACGACAAACAACTAGTGACATCTTCACAAAACCATTATGTGAGTCAAGATTTGAAGAACTCAAACATGAGTTGGGGCTAATTGAGCTAAGTGAGACACGAGAAGAATCAAAAAAAGAAATGGAACAGGAAAGAAGGTGAAAAAGAGTGAAAACAAAAATTAGCTCAAGAATCAATTTATATCGGAAAAGTCGGCTATACCAAGTCGGTGATATTGAGTCACTAAGAGAAATGTGAGAAGCGAGTTAAATCGGCTAAGAGATAATTTGAATAACTTATGAGCAAAGTGACAAAAACGATCGTTTTTGACTTAGCGAGAATGTTTCAAGAGACGTCGGCATAATGATGATGATGTCTGTCGGACATAAAGCCGCACACCAAGCCTATGATTGGATATAAATCTTTGCCGCATTAAATACGAGACATGAAGCGCTCAATATCGTCGTGCGAAATCCAAGCCGTTGATTTCGATCACGATTCAAAACCGTCTGCACGCCCTTTCATAAACCATATTTAAACCATTTTTCGTCGTTTCTCTCTCACACTTCTAAAAACTGTTCAATCTCTCTCTCAAAAAGCAAAAGGCAAATACTCTCGAAACCTATCAACCTTCAAATCAAATTTACGAACTTTTCCTTGAAATTATTTGAGAAATGGCACCAACGTATAACTTTACCAAGTTGGGAAAACAAATCCCACCCGATTCGGTAGTGGATTTCGGCGGAATGGTGAAGCAGGGGTCAAGCGACACCCTGGTGAAGAAAATCGCGGAGAAGTTAGAAACGTCGGATCGAAACCGTTTCTAACACCTGGAGTATCCTATGACCTATGTGGAGGAGGTCGCACAATTCTACGTGAATCTTTGAGATTCACGATGAAGGAATCAAGTCATCTGTTCACGGGAAGCGGTGACTATCGCGCAAGGATTTGGTGAATATTGCTCACTACCGGCGAGAGGAGCATCCGAGATCAAAGAGGCTGATGTAAACTTGGGCCGACGCATGGAAAGAAATAGCCAAGTCCGCGTTCTTTGACAAAATAATATACCACGACAAACAAGAGAGCTGTTTGAAGGAGGATTATCACAAATTGTTGGACATAGTTGCCAAATGCATCGACATCAAATTTGGCGGCTTTGACCAAGCTGTCAAAGGCAAAATTGATTGTGATGGCTGCAATAATCGAAGAAAAGAAGATAAAAGAATTTGAGTTTATCTCACGATTTCTGCGAGCGTAGGGAACAAGTCCTTCAAAGAAGATGGGTCATTTGGAGGATCTCGGGATATGGCACAGTGATTGGCGGCTATTGGAGGTGAAAGGAGTACCTCTTAGACATGGGAAGGCCTTCCATGTTAACAAGAGGATGTTGAGCTAATCTCTCTGGTGCTCGAAGCGTCGTCACGCCAAGAAAGCGACACGGTGAGGGGAATCGGTGACCCAAGACACACTTACCTCCTCTCTCCAACCAAGAAGAAAGGCGCCCTGCGACTGCAAGAAATCCCGCTGCCCCTGCAAAGACAAAGAAAACCAAACATGCTCCCGCCCCTGCAGAGCGAGTCACCTGCCCAAGCGTGTCACCGTGTGTCCCCTGCCCCCTGCGGTCGAGAAGGACTCACAAATTCCCTCTCGATCGTCAAAAGGAGGAGAATCGACAAGCACAGACGGCCGGCTCCTCGAAACAAACACAAGCACAAGGCCCCGGCCGCCCAAGACTCGAGAGGACACCGTCTCGAACCAGAAATCCCCTGGTACAAACTAAGAGACGAAGAAGACTTGTAAAGCAATCCGAGAGGAGAAACCGGTGAGTCGGCTACTCGGCTAGCACAAATACCGGAGACTCAAGAAGTAGAGTCTCGGATGTAGTTGATGAAACAACCAAGTCTCTTGAAGGTGATCGCAGAGCGCAACCCAAGACTGTTGTAGCTCACACGGTGAAACTCAAGAAAGAACCGGCCCAAGCGAGATAGTGATGTAATGATCCTATCTCCACCTTACCCGGACATCCAAAATCGTCTGCGTGAGTGGAGAAAATGGAAGTTGAGCAAGTCGAGAGCAGTTCAACGGCTGAATTCATAGAAGAAGAAGAGGAAGCTGCTAAATTTCCTTGGATTATCTTGTGCTCGGCTCTAGATGAAGACAATTGCATGGATATTGCAGATCTACAAGGACAAGGAGAGAGAAAAGCAAGTGAAGAAGCGAAGCACGCGAAAAGGCAAGTACCGCCCTATCTCGGCACCACGTAACACTTCCATCCTCTCCTTGATGTCTTCTCACGAAAGTGACGAGGAAAGAGAATGCCGCCACGGAAGAATTGCGGATCACGGCAAGCATTGCATGAATCAAGAATCCTTCACGAGCAAAAGGCGATGGAGGGACGGAGAGTCCTCGAACACACGGTGAAATCGATCCAACGGGAGTGGTTAAACAAATAGCCACCGATGTTCTTTGCTACCACTTCCCGACTCACTCGGAAGAAAGCGATAAGGAGATGGCGATGATGGCCCGGGCTAGTGGGGACCCCGGTCGAGCCAACCCCTATTGAAGGTGTGCCACCACCTGCCCCAGGTTTGAACCATCAATTGCAACAATGGGAGTTTGGAGACGAGTAACCCCACTCCAAGTCACTCGGTGGTGCGCCCGGTGAGGGGGGAAACTCCCTCCACTGCGGCAAAGGTCGGAGGATCTTTGCGAGATGACTCCACAAAGAATGTAGGAGGCGAAGCAAAGAACACTCAAACACAGAAAAACTGACAAGTTGCCATCAACGAAGCTCCAGGCGATTGAGACTGTCTCGGTTTGAGGTGCCAAGCGCTCCGAAGGCTAATGACGCTCGGGCGATGCGATCGAGGCACGAGGAAGAACAACTACAGGAGTTAACACTGCAGGCGATGAAAGTGCAATCCATGGGGTTGAGACTCAATGGATGCCAGCTGTCGAAGACCCTAAGGCGGTGACACTTTGTCGAAAGGGAGGACGAGCCTCGCGTGAAGAGAGACTTTGGAGGAAATGAAGGCCACGGGAGGTTGAGACTTCCGGGGTAAGAGGCTGAGTAGTAGAGAACATTCCTCCTGCAATCATTGACCCATCCGAAAAGGAGATCGGCGCACTTCATGATTCCCAGGACAACCACGATGTCACCTTTCCGGGATCGGAAGGCGAAGAAAGTCGAGTCAACCCCCATGACAAATCCAAAAGACTCGGTGCGGATGTTCCAGGCACGAGCAAGTCGATCCCAAGACTACTCGTCGGACCTTTAATTTTGATGATGAGCCACCAATGGAAATCTCATCATCGTCCGATGACGCTTCCGATAAAGGCCGAGGACGGTCTACTCAAAAGGAGAAATCATTTGAGACCAACAAAGTCATTAAGGCAGTGAGGCTCGGCAAGCGAGTCTCTTGCACCACAAAACCCGGTGAACCGGCGACCCATTGCTCCGGCTCCTCAAGCTACGGTGGATCGATTCCCAAAAGAACTTCACGCCCACCGCTTATCATCGAACAAATCCCGGATGGCGGTGATGAATCCTTTGTGGAATCTTTCCCTTTCTCACTTTGGAGATACGAGAACTCCACGAAGAGTCGGAAAATGAGCAAGCACGCTATCACGGACAGCTCTGTTTTTCACTCGAGGCACCATTGTTCGGCCGATTTCGATTTCGACGTTGTATGGCCATCAACAAGAATGAAGAAGAATTTGAAATACGAGAAGTGTTCAAGGCACTCTTTCTTGAAGTTGAAAAGATGGAGAGGCATCAGGCCTCCTTGGATATGCGCTGGACAACAGAGATGCCAACCTTACTGGTGACTTGAGAGGCATCACGGTCAAGATAAGGGAATGGTGGCAACAAAGTGACAATCAATGCGTGTGGAGCAGGTGAGATACTTCGGACAATTATTCAACAAGTTGGTGTGGAGTGAAAATGTTGATGCAAAACGAAGGCTGCGGGAACACATTGAACATATGCACGAAGCTCACACTTGAGATCAAGGCTGCTGCGTGGAGCGAAATGCAAATGATATACGACGTATTTGGAAGAACACATGACAAGAAAATTCAGCCTTCTCATGGTGAGATGAAGCGATTTGTGAGAATCCAACGCTACTCGGTCGAATTCCGTGCGGATACAAATGCGAGACTTGAAGCAAAATTCAACCATCGGGAGACTCGATTTAATGCTTGCGAAGCATGATGTTCCCTGGGGTTCTCTATCCTTTGATGATGCAAAAAGGGGGAAGAGGAATACCTTAAAGCAACAAAATCAAAAATTTGAAAAGAAAGGAAGCGGTGACAAAGGGAACAACTGAGAAGGAAAATCGGTGAGGAAATTTTGAAAGCGAAGAAAGGAAAATCTGAGGGGGAAGGATCAAAGAATATGACCTTGATGATTGCACAAACCCCAACGGGGTCTGTCACTGGTGACATTATAAGCGGCAAACTCCCGGTGACTCTGCCACTCCAACACTCTGCTTTGTATCTATGGCCGAGAAGAGAAAAGAAATTGAAGCGGGGATGAAGGAGGTGGAAGGAAGAATGGATGCCAGGGTGATGAACATTTTGAAAGAACACGGAGGCATTCCGGTTGGCGAGAGACACGTATGCCATTTCGAGATGTCGGGACAGAGCCAAGATCGGTTGACGAATTCAAAACGCTCGAATCTGAAGGTTATTTTGCAAATATGTCCTTAGCTCAAGCTTGGGACTGTCTTGGGAAAAGGGTCTCACATTATGTGAAGAAAGGTGACAGACAGCAAGACAACCAGCGATCTCTCTTTGGTCACTCCCGTGGGCACTCAATTTTGGAAAGAAGAAAGCCCCAAAGACTGATATACGCCCGAGGTAGAGGAAAAGCGGATGGAGGAAGAAGCTTGGACTAGGCCTCTGCCCAAGAATATTGAATACGTAGATCCGGAAAGAAAGAAAGGAGGGATCTACGGGCTGGCTTGACCATGTGGCGAACTTGCAAGTGGCTAAAACCAACGCCGAGTATGCAAAAAGGATAGAAGAAGAAAACAAGAGACAAACTCGGCTATGGCGGAGAGACAGGGAAAGAATAAGGAAAGATGTTTGCCAGGAAGGCATATGAGAAGAAAAAGAAGCGGTGATGACGAGAAGAAGAGAAGAAGAGAAGAAGATCTTGATCAAGATGAAAGAAGGAGACAATGAAGGAGATGAAGTGTTCTTTGTCCAACCCTTCGTGTATTTTATATGCAAATACATACAATGTAAGTCTTCGTAATAATGCTAAATTTTTTTTTATTACATACTCGATACACCTTGTAAACAGTTGTGTTAAGTACAAGAATGATATGATCAATAAAAAGATTGATTATGCGCATACATTCTATGTCAATACACTATCGTATGTATCGTGTTATTTGCATCTTTGTATGATTTAAGTTTTGGCATCATCAAAAGGGGAAATTGTTAGGAATTCTATTGTTTAGATTTTGATGAATGCCATGTAAAACTTAGAATAGAAAGTTGGCTCCCAATTTTTGCTTTGAAATGTATTGTAACAATTAGAGTGGCCAAGTGAGTTAAGTCGCTACGCTCCAACTTGCAAGAAGACAAGCTGAAGGCTTAAAGGAAAACTCTGTGAGAGACAGTGAGTACAACAAAAAAAAAGAGACGGGAACTCGATGAAGAAGCGGTGAGATACGGTGAGTGGAACATCATCAAGTCAACTCAAGAGAAGCAAGTCTCAAGTCGAAGTGACGAGAAGAGTCATCCAATGATTGGAAGTGACTCTAAGTCACCCGGGGAAAGCGAGGAAATGCGGTCAAGTCGAGATAAGCGTAAAAGAACCGTTGCCTGAGAAATCAAGAGATTTACTTAAACAAGTAATATCTCCATACTACCTTTCTTGGAGTGCTCGGTCCCGAGGAAGCGTGCAAAAGAAATGAACCAATGGGAAGCACTACACCGTGTCGAACTCGAAAAGATGATAAAACATTTCATACGAGGAAATGGCAATTCCAAGAAGCGCATACCAACGATTGCAAAGTGATTTTCAAAAATGAGCCTATCTCTTCAACGGGCAAATTTTTGAAAGTTCACTATAAAAAGGTGAGGAGTTTGTTTGAGAATGGGGAATGAATGACACACGTGAGATATACAAGCTTATCAATAATCGAAACATTCTCAATCCTCAAGCTACATCTCAAGTACATCAATCCAACACTTTCGTGAAGGAAAGAGAACTTCAATCGGTTGAAGAGGAAAAATGAAAACAAGGGGTCTACATTCCAAGAAGGATTGTAGAAAGGTTCAAGGTGAACAAGTCTTAAGCTTTTGGAGGGCTTCGTGATCAAATCAAAGTGCTTGAGCAAGTGAGTGTAGTAGCAAAGCGTTGCCCCGTGAAGAAGGCGAGTCGTCACGAGAAGCCACGGTGAGTGATCAAGGCGTCTCGCATCGAGTCCCAAAGGATCAAGTTTTTGTTGTGATCAAGACTTGTATACGGACTGTTACCACTTTGTAAACCGATCATTACTTAGTGGATTCCTCCGGGAGTTGGAGAAAGAGGAGTAGAAGAATTACCCCATCTTGAACCTCTATAAAAACTTCTTGTGTCATTTACATTTCAAGCATTTAAATCTCTGCACTTTTAATTGCTTATATCACGATAAATTTGCTATCCATTTGATAATCTATAAGTACTAAATCAAGTAAAAACTTGCTTAATCAAACTTAAGGGTGTTAAGTCTTTTGAAAACAAAACCACGGTTGAGTCAATTTATAGCCTGTGACAGTGAGTTACTCTATTAATAACAAATTTCGGTGAGTCATTTGAGAGATTAACTCACTTGAGGGACTAATTCGACTGTCCATCAAGGACACAAATTGTGTGTAGAACTCTGTAGATTTAAAAAGGCCTAAATCGAAAATTTGGTAAGGTTTATTCAACCCCCTTCTAAACCTTACACTTACACCCCTTGGGACCTACATTCAGGACTCATCATCGTCCGATGACGCCGATGGTGTGCCGAGGACACGCAAATTCATTTAGAAGCAACCACCGAGGCCGAAGAAGCTATTCGAGACAGTGAGGCTCGGTCACCTGTCCAACCCTTACACAAGGCCCAATCATCGAGTCCTCGCCGCAGCTCCCAACGCTGCGGCAGAAATTGACTCAACCAGGCACATCACGGCCACGAGTCACCATTGAACACATTCCTTATGTCCGTGATGATGCGTTTGAACAAACGTTCCCCTTCTCTCTAGAGCTGCCGATCTTGATGAAGAATCGGCTAGAGATCAACGACGTTTCCATAAACTCCGATCCGATCATTCCCACGAGATACCATCGTCCCAAAGAGATTTTTATTTTGATGTCGTTTGGCCGGAGACAGAGGTGACGGTGAGGTTCGAGAAGTCTTCAAGGCAATATTTGCGGAGATAGAGAAGATGGAAAGGCACCAGGCCTCCTTTGGATATGCAATTTGGATAACAGAGATGCCAATCTTACAACGGTGATCTGCGTGGAATAATAGTCGAGAATCCCGAATGGAATGGTGGCAACAACGGAGACAATGCCTTTGGAACAGTTCGATATTTGAAAGCATTGTACAATAAAATGCTAGTCCGGAGCGGCGATAATGCGACATGAAAACGAGGATGCAAGAAAATATTGATAGGATGCATGCCTCTCATACCACCGAAATGGGGAAGCTGCGAGAATTTCATCGCAAAGAACCTCGCATGGAGGAAAACATGAATGAAAAGTTCAGCCTCCTTGTGGTCGAAATGAAGCTGGTGGCGGCCGAATCCAAAGCCACCGCTCGAGAATTCCATGCAAAGATACTCCGCAGCAGACGGACTCAAGCAAAACTCGATTATCACCGCTTTAGACTTCATGCTTGCGGCATGTTTCGGGGAGTTCCTCTCTTCTTTGATGATGCCAAAAAGGGGAAAGAGGAATACCTAAAGACATTGAAAGGAGCGATCCGAGAAGAAGAAGAGCCTTGTTGTTGAGAAAGGAGAAGAAAACAACGGTCAAGAGCAAAAGAAGAGAAGGGAAAAGCGATTGAGGGGGAAGGTTCAAAAGACATGACTTTAATGATTGCTAGAACCCTCAACAAGGACTTGTCGGTGACATCATCAAGAAACTTCCAAATGATTTCTGCCACTCCAACACTCTGCTTTGTGCCCATGTGCGAGAAGAGGAAGATAGTATAGCGAGAGATGAAGGAGGTTGAAAGAAAAATGGATGCCGTGCGATGGACATACGAAACAATACGAGAGGCATTCGAGGAAGAGACACGATGCCATTTCGACGCGTCGGTCACTGCAGAGCCCAGATCGTTGATGAATTCAAAACGCTCGCATTCGAGGATACTTGAAGTCATGACCATGGCCCAAGCCGGGACTTGTATTGGGAAAAAGGGCTCAAGCTCTGCGAAGAAGGCGACATGCACAGACTCTAGCATGATCACTTTCTTTGGTCACTCAGTGGGAAGAAGAAGGCCCCAAGACAATACACACCCGGAGGAAGAGGAGAAGAAATGAGTGGAGGAAGAGGTTTCAGACCTAGACCTCTACCCAAAAGCATCGAATACATAGATCCGAGGGGAAGAAAGGAGGGATCTATTGGGCTGGGTATGACGAAGTAGGCAGTATATAAGTGGCCAGGAAGAATGCTGATTATGTAAAAAGGATTGAAGAAGAAAATAAAAAACAAACTCAACTGTGGGAAGAAAGACAAGAAAGAAGAAAAAGATGAAGGCGCCGGGGGAAGAGTCTACGAGAAAAAGAAAGCATTTGAAGAAGAAAAGAAGAGAAAGAGACCGGAAGACGATAGAGTCAAGAAGAAAAAGAAGGAGCAGTGAAGGCGATGAAGTGTTGTTGTCCACCCCTTCATGTACTTTACTATTGTAAATACATATTGTGTAAGTCCTCCTCTGTAACAATAAATAATAGTTATGCAATTTCTATATTTTTTTGCATAGATATAGAACGCCATGATGCTCTGATACACTTTGTAAACAGCTGTGTAAAGGACAAGAATGTTATGATCAATAAAAGGATCAATTCTACGCATACATTCTCTGTTTCTACATTGTCTATATGTATCTCTACTATTTACATTTTGTATGTATGTTTTTAAGTTTTGGCATCATCAAAAAGGGGGAAATTGTTGGGAAATTTGTTTATTAGATTTTGATGACCAATGTAAAACTTAGACTAGAAAGTTGGCACCCCATTTTCTTTGTAATTTGTATTGTAATAGATAGGGTTGTACTAGCTGAGTCAAGTCAGCTACGCCTGGACATACAAGAAGTCAACTGAAGAACTGAGATGAAGACTCCGCTGTGAAGCAGCTGAGTATAGAAAGAAAGAGAAGACAAGAACTCGACTGAAGGAGTAACAACTATGATACATCTGTGTAAAGTGTCAGTCAAGTCAACTCAAGAAGCCAAGTCTCGAGTTGAAGTAAGATTAGTCATCAAATGATTGGGAGCCGACTCAAGTCACCTGGGAAAAGGCAATCAAGTCAAGACAATCTGAAAAGAATCCGTTGCACAAAAGTCAAGAATATTACCTAAACAAGTGATACTTCCATGCCTTGCCATGTGTTAAAGTGCTCGCCCCGAGCGTCAAAAGGAATAAACCAATGGGAAGCACCCGCACCTTGTGTTAGACTACGAAAAGCTGAATGTTCATTTAATACGAGGAAATGTGTGACGCCCACCCTACTACAACATTACTAGCAATATAAAAAGTGAAATTTGACAACGTAAACTCTATATACTTGTACATTTTTTTTTCTCCTGTGACATTTTAACAATAAACAAGCAAGTTCACTTTACTTGTAAGAAATGACAACCCATATCCACAAGCAAAGAGGTAACAAACCCTGTTATTAAACACAAGAAACATCCATCTGACCAAACACCTAATCCACATCACCGAGCTATTTACATGTACATATTTACATAAGAGTTTCCAAAAGAGGGTACAACCCTAAACCAAAATATAATACAGGACCAAAAAGAGAAAGTGACCCATCAACATAGTCCAACAGGTCGTCATCCATATCCATGATTCCCAAAATCTGAAGGAACTCCAGCACTGCCCAGTAAGCCAAAAGCTCAGGCATTCCTATGCTCACCTGCAATGCATGAACTACATGAGCTAAAGCTCAGCAAGTAAAAATCATGCATGTCCAAAGAATAATGATGCTTTTCCAACGTGTAATGCTAGCATGTCAAATCCATGAATCAAAATACTTTATTCAAAATCATTTTCTTTAATTTGGGCCCCTGACCCAACTACTATGCACCGAAAAAGAGCTCTGCACACAACAATAATCAAATGGTCAATAATATCAGTATGGATCTACGTGTGGACCATCCTCCCGCGGCCCAGCCAAGGGTCCCTACTTGCGTCCCTTCGTCCGCCAAGAAGTATCCCACCCGCAGTGGCCACACATAGGTACTCACAGATGGACCATCCTCCTGTGACCCACCAAGAGCCCATCTCCTATCTAGCTCTGTGTTCACCAGGAAGTATCCCACCTGCTATACCTAAACATATATCATAAGCACGCCCAACGTGCCTCGGTGCACTAGCAGTGGTCAACAAATAACCATTTTCTTCCATAAAATATTTTCGTGCATGCGAACATCCTCTTGTAATATGCATGCACATGCAAATGCTGTGAATGGCATGTTCAATAGCTCACCAAGCACCATATTGCAACATCATACAAGCCAATATGCATCATATAATATCCACGTATATTCAACAAGATACCACAGTCACATATAATACAATCAATTCACACAATACTATGTTCATGCATTACAGTTGCAGATGGATTTTTACTTACCTTTCACCCGTGGATACGCTACTGAAAGTTAGCTAATTTTCTTTCTCCCTAACCTTTAGATATAAGACACCCTGTAAAAACATAAGTTATTAATTTCTAATTTTAATCATTAAGTTTATTGTTTACATATAATGAAATATTTTAAATATAATTCTAGATAAGCGAATAATCGGAGGAATTTCGATCTTCTAATCCAAATCTTATCAGTCCATCTTTCTCGTAATTAAATTTTTAATGGTGTAATTGAACCAACATGTAATATAAAGCTATTGTTCATGTTTCTTTAAATAAGAATTTGTACTGATTTACTATATATTAGCTAATCTCAATTTTTCACCTTCAGCACATAAACTACCTATCAACCTTTTTAATTAGCTTTTAAATTATGATTGTCCAATAAGGCAAAATGAAGATGGCTTTGGGGAAACCGTTACTCACCTCTGCAAAGTATGGCTAACCCTTGGTTCTTCCTCTTTTAATTTTGTTTTGATTGTATATGATGTGTGTTTTGTTTATCTCGTGTACCAAAGTCCGAAAACATGTATATATTATCAACCCGTTATGCTGGCTTAAGGCGGTGCCAGTAATTTAATACATAGTTTAACATACTAATGTATTACGTGTCCCACATGCCATGCCTACCTATATATATATATATTCTTTCATTATGATATCATTACACGTATATATGTATATATATTGCAGGAATCTATATTTAACCATCCATATACATCATTCATCTAGTGGTTATATATATATATATATATTAAGTTTTTAAATACATGCAATCATCATATGAGGTAATGTAAAGATTAGTACTGTACAATTTCCAATATTCTCATTAAGGTCCTACCCTGTTTTCAAATTATAGTTTTAATCCTCTCATATATATATATATATAATTATTAATCTTAGATAATATAACTTTTTAGTACTGGTTCTCGATCATAAATTACATTAATCCATTCAATTAATTTGTTCACATTTTAGGTATTCCACTACACATTGTTGTTCACCTTTCATTCCTAATTTACCACGTGTAATCTTGTAATTCTTTGAATAGCTACCACGTGTAACTTAATAGCTAGCATCTAATAGTCCGACCACTAAATACCCTTTTTTTAAACTACTTAAATTAGTAATCCAACAACTAACACCACATGTGAGTTCCAAAATTAATGAACTAGCCATGCCGCATAAAATAATAAGATC
Source organism: Rehmannia glutinosa (assembly GCA_016081115.2). Lineage (NCBI taxonomy): Eukaryota > Viridiplantae > Streptophyta > Magnoliopsida > Lamiales > Orobanchaceae > Rehmannia > Rehmannia glutinosa. Next base: position 28,820 of record JABTTQ020003228.1, read on the forward strand.
ATGCAAATAACACATAGTCGCATGTAATGCATGAATTATATTGGCCTAGTGAGTAGTGAGAGGCTCGGGTATTACAAAATGTCAAGATCAAGGGCTGCTACAAGACAAGCCAACGAACACAAGTGACTTTTAAAAATCAGCCTATCTCTTCAACGGGCGATTTTTTGAAAGTTCACTATAAAAGGTTGAGGAATCACTTAGAGAGAGTTACCCGAACCACGAACATTCAAGTTATTATTCAAGTGTAGAACCGCAAAAATATTCTCAAGTTATTTAAGCAAATCATCAAGCCTAAATTTGAAGGAAATCAATCCAACACCAAGCCGTGAAGGAAAGACAACTTCAAACCGTTGAAGAGAAACTTTTGAAGAATCAAAAGGGGTCTACATTCCAAGGAGGATTGTAGAAAGGTTCAAGGTCGAACCGGTCTCAAGTTATTGGAGGGCTTTGTGATCAAATCCAAGAAGCTTGAGCAAGTAAGCTGAAGTAGCAAAGTGCGCAAGGCAAAACTACCCTGTGAAGAAAAGTTCGAGTCGGACGAGGAGCCATTTGTGTGACCAAGGCATCTCAGACCGAGTCCCAAAGGATCAAGTCGTGTGTGATCAAGACTTGCATCCGGACCGATAACCACTTTGTACTACGATCAATACTTAGTGGATTCCTCCCAGAGTTGGAGAAGAGAGGATTAGAAGAATTTCCCCATCTTCGAACCTCTACAAAAATTATTGTGTCATTTACATTTCAAAGCATTTACTTTTCGCGCATATCATTTAATATCTCACGATAATTTGCTATTCAATTGATAATTAACAAAGTGCTAAAACCTAGTGTTAAAACAAACTTAAACCAAATTCAAGGGTGTTAAGTCTTCCATTGAAAATCTCATCACGGTAGGAGTTAAGTATTAGACTAAACAATCGAGTTATTCTATCAATGCTCGGTCGAGTCGTTGAGTGGCTAACTCTTTGGTTAACTAACTTAGTTTGTCCATCAAGGACATAGTACGTGAAATTAACTCTAAACTAATTTAAAAGGACTAAATCGAAAAGTTGGTAAGGTTTATTCAACCCCCTTCTAAACCTTACTCTCACCCCCTTGGGACCTACAATTACACTTCCATATTAAGATATCTTACTTGTGTTCTTTTAACAAAATTGTGACATGACTTACAAATTGCAAATGGCGCCTAACTACCCTCGTCAAGCAAGAACACTTTTTCTATGAAAAGAAATGGACCGAAGTAGTGGACAAGTTATTTATCGAAGTCTACTTGATCAACACGCAATTGACAACTTCTATCCTCATCGTGAGAATAAAGTCGCATTACTCTTTGACTATCCATTTTGCATGGCTAGGCTCGCCATGCTTGAGAAACGGTATCACACATTCAACTGGTTGAAATATAATACGGTGTCACTTACCACGAAGAATCGAATATTGTTCTGCAAAGAGATGAAGTGTGGGCTGAAATTTTTCAGGTTTTAATTTATCAATTTTGAGTTCTTTTGATTATTAATTGAATTAGAATTAATGTTTGTTACTTACAAAACTAATCGTGCTTCGTGGTGCATTTTGGTGCCTATTTGGCGAGCCTAGGTGGAATGATTTAATAGTTCTTTTTGATGGACTGTTTTCATACGATACCAATGACCAAACTAAAGTAATTGAATTATCTTCGGACAGTGAGGCCAACAATATCAAGAATCTGGAAGGTTTGCCAATACCCCCAACTAAGAGCAACATCATTACTATTTCCGACTGAAAATCTAGTGGGGCTCGATCCTTCTGGAAGTATTTGCAGCAATTTGTTGGTGGATATGAATTTGTTTCCAAAAATTCTATTAACCAACTCGTACCACGTTCAGACTCGTCTTCCGCCTCACGCCCTCCGGTTCCGCAAAGTCCATTTCATTATCCACGTAATCATCGTCGCCCGAACTACTTGTCCCCGTCCAAGTCATCTAAGAGTTTTGATACATCTGACTCTTCTTCTCATCCTCCGTAATGTCACATTTAATTTCGCTTTTTATGAAGCTGATTCATAAGAGGCTAGTGTGGACCAAAATTACATGCAGAGGTCTTCACTTTGTTCGGCAAGTTATATTATTATGTTGGTTGTGGTTAACAGTCCGTGTGTTTACTGTTTTTATTTTCTGTATTTATTGTGTGAATTTCCTCCATGTTTAGAAGTTAAGGTGTAGTTAAGTTTTATGTATTTTTCATTTCCCTAACGTGCAGTGGGTCTGAATATACAATCCCATCTGTTATGCATGTGGCCAAAGTTGGTTTGTTTCCATGTTTATTTTAATATTGTGAAACAAATTAGTTTCAACAATTAGTACAAACTTTATTACATTTTTGCACTTAAGGAACTAATACATATATAGCTGGTTGTGCAAAATTATGTTGGGCGAGGGAAGGGTTGGGTGCACCTCTACTAGCTTACTACTGCAACACAATGGTTGAATTAAATCTCTGTGGAGTGTTGATTGTTTTTGTCGTTGAATAATGATATTTATTATGTGCGTAGATAAAACTTGACAGTTCTTTGGGGGTTTCTTGTAATGGAAATTGTTTGTATCTTAAAACATTTGTATGAATAGCTCTGGAGAGTAAAACATGACCCCGTTTCTATTATGTCTTAAAATAGCGATATGAATAAGAGTGATAAACAAAACTCTCCCCATTTTTCACTTTTAGCAACTGAAGCAATTTCAAAATTGTTTGATGGTTGACGTGTTATTTTCTCTTAGCTACTCTGCTTATGTATGCCATTTTTCTTTTGATGAGTGTCGATTCTTGATTTCAGTTGATTTTCATTAAAGTTTTATGCTCAATATCCACTACTCATTTGGTTATCAAGACAAAAACTCTGCATATTTTCATGGCTAGCTATCATATACCACACCAACTAAAAAAAAAACAGTTGCTTTGAACACTGTTCAGGCAACCATAAATTAAGCTACATGTTCTTCATATATTAATGCTAAAAACAAACAGACCTACCACAACATTAAGTTTACCCATCCGACAATGTGGCACATTGATCATTTTATAATATGATATTTAAACATCAATTCATCTTACCATCTAATATTTCTTCCCCATCTATATCCGGGGATGGCGGTCCTAGCATCCCTCGAAACTCCCATTTCTCACATGCATCGTTGTCACGTTCTAAAGTATCATTTGAGTCATCAGATGAACTATACTCATCATCGAGATCGTCACGAAAGTCTATGTGTACGGCTCTCCTCAACTGGAATGTCTCCTGGCCTTCCGCACATATAGAGAACCCGTTTTTCCTAAAGTATCATTGAACATTGTTCTCCTATGAGTGCAAAAATATAAAGAAATTTGCATTTCATATTTTCCATTAATTTCATTTCTGAAGAAATACATGAAAAAATATTTATTGATGAAAAATATTACCTCCCTAACAGTCCGCCAATATAGTTGATGAATGTTGATCTTATTGTTTGGTTGATCAAAGCTAACACCCAACGTCTCCGTAAACTTAACGAATGACTCAAAGTGTTACGAAGCATATGTATTTTAGCCTCACTTTCTCCATCGAGTACTGTTTTTGCATCCTATTGCTCAACAAGCGTACTAAGTCAATAAAGACCCCGTTGAATACAACTGAATCGTTAATATTATTCCTAGACGACACAAGTTGTGGAAAATCTAGTAGCATATTTCCTCTTCTACTTCTGTCCACTCGATCCCATGCCTATATGACTCATCTACTTCATTCATTGTCTGAACCATTATACTGTATTGAATATCAAACAAATGCTTCGCTGTTATGTCCACATATAATTTCTTGTGACAAAGTAATTTAAATAAAAAGAAGCAAACGACTTTATACAAAGTACCTGTGCAATTTGTTGAACCAAATATTTCATTTTGCCTTCTCTTACAAATGAATTTAGCACAATATGTTAATTTATAGTGGGAAAGTTGGTTGTAACCATTAATTCATCTACCAAAATACAAGCATCATTGAAGTCTAAACAATAAATGGTTGGTTGTAAAATTTAACTTATCCACCAATACAAGAGTCATTGAATTCTGTCAAGAGAAGAAACAACATTTATTGAACCAATTACCAATACAAAATTAAGAAAAGACAACACAAAATGTACCAAGTTCAATCATCATAAAGACAACTGTGAATCTCCATTCAATTTAATTTTGCAAATATGTCCCAATCATAAAACAGTAACAAGTAATCTAAACTGGATACACAAAACACGTATATGCAAATTAGATTCCAATTGATGAATGCAAAGCTGGCCTATTTGATCTCCATATATGGTGCAAATTGCTTGTTCAAAACTCGTACTAATATGCAAATTACACAATTGTAATTATAATTTACCAAAATACATCCATTCCTTGCATGTTCAAAACCCATACATGAATATAGTTAGTGATATTACATGTATAATTTTATATGGAATGGATCTCGAAAATATTGTCGATATAATTACAAGCCAAAACTATGTAGTTCGAATCACATAAATAGAGACAATTGTTTATATACTTTTTTAGAGTCTTCCAACATGCATCATTTTCACCATGACACCCTTGAACTCATCGCCTAGGCTAAAGAACAGGTCAAGATTTTGTGTGTTGTTGCAAAGTTGCTTTGCAATGGCAATCTTGTCCTCAATTGGCATAAAATCCATGTCTGAAAGTGCGTCAAAAATAGCCTTGCATTATTGCCTCACACCTTGTTCAAAACATATTGTTTGCGCTAGGTCACCCAAACGGTTGTCAGTTTTTTCACATCAAGTCAAGAAAATGATCTTTTATATCATCATTAGACTTTTCTTTTTTGGACCGTCGAGTTTTGTCAATCACACTACTTTCACCACGAACCGCAGAAGTTGTATCCGACTCAAATTGTGAAGTATGAGGTTCATGAGTTTGCTCAGATGCGCTTTTATCTTTATTTGGTTGACCCCCACTTAGAATGTGTTATATAATGTCGACAAAAGCCTCAACATTTTTGTCTTTGCATTAGCATCCATTTAGGTAAAAGACAGTTACAATGTGTTACAAAATGCGATATGCAAATGCAAACCCAATAAAGTGTACTATATATAAACTTGCCAATATAATTATACTACTACTGTTTTTTTTAAGAAAAATGAAATTAAAATTTACACCAATTATTGTGGTAATTAAACATTGTCAAACTTACCTTTACATAATAATTCCATATAACATATTCCTTAATAATGATTATGTTATTGGTATCATCCCATCCAAACCTGGACCTACGCATCAACATGTATATTGAAGCATAATTCTTCTTCCATACAGTTAATTTGGATGCAATATGTGGCTCGACACGGATGTCAGTTCTAGGGAAAGCCTGCACTAATGATTGCTCCAAAAGGCCTTGATATCCAACTTTGAACCCGTTGTCACACTTCCAACCCCGTACAACGCAAAACGTGCAATAAAACATACTCCTCTCGAGAAGTCTAACTACATCTGACACTACGAGATGTTACACCCTTTCCAATACTTGCAAATGATTCCATACTTCCTAATACATGTCATATAAACAATAAAAAAAACTAGTCAGACAATTCATTTAAGTTCATATGATATATACAATTTAATACATTGCATAACAAAGAGATAAAAAACATAACCAGATATAAGGGAACTTCATAATGCATAAATTTTGCATCATTAATAGATGATGTCATAGATATTAGAATGAAGTTGCCTAATCACACATAAACTTTTAAATGTTTTACAGAATGTAATTGCTACTGTATCTCTCCAAATTATCAAAAATTAGTGTTAACTTATGCCCTTCCACTCATTATACATAGAAATATCTAATTGCAGGTCCCAAGGGATGTGAGTAAGGTTTAAAGGGGGGAGTTGAATAAACCTTACCAAATTTTTGATTTAGTCCTTTTAAAGAAATTGCTGAGTTAACACAAATAGCTAAGTCCTCGAGGACAACTAAGTTGGTTATTCAAATAGAGTTAGCCACTCAGCAGACTCGATAGAGTGTTGATAGAATAACTCAACTATTTAACCTAAAACTTAACTTGGCTGTGTTGGTTTTATCAGCGGAAGACTTAACACCCTTGAATTTGATTTAAATTTGTTTTAACACTTGATTTTAGCACTTAGTTAATTATCAGTTGGATAGCAAATTATCAGCAGATATAAGTAAGTATACAGAAATAAAAGTGTTGAAATGTAAATGACACAAATGATTTTTATAGAGGTTCGAAGATGGGGTAATTCTTCTAATCCTCTCTTCTCCAACTCCGTAGGAATCCACTAAGTAATGATCGTTTCACAAAGTAGTTATCGATCCAGAGACAAGTCTTGATCACACTGGTGACTTCTTTGGACTCGATCTAGAGATGCCTTGGTCACACCGGTGGCTTCTCTTCCGACTCGGCTTCTTCACAGGGCAGTTGTCTTGCTACTTCAGCTCACTTTCTCAAGCTTCTTGGATTTGATCACGAAGCCCTCCAATAACTTGAGACTGGTTCAACCTTGAACCTTCCTACAATCCTCCTTGGAAAGTAGACCCTTTTGATTATTCAAAAGTTTCCTCTTCAATAGTTTGAAGTAGTCTCTCCTTCTTGACTTTGTGTTAGATTGATTTCCTTCGAGTTTCAGTGCTTGAGGATTTGCTTGAATATCTTGAGAATATTTTGCGGGTTGCGTTTGAATATTGCTTGCTCATTCGTGGTTGGGTAACCTTTTCTCAATGAGTTTCCTCCGCTTTTATAGTGAACTTTCAAAAATCGCCGATTGATGAGATAGCCTGATTTTCAAAAGACACTTGTGTTCGTTGGCTTGTCTTTTCTTGGTCTTCAATCTTGAGATGTAGACCTTTCCTCGTATTAAATTAATGTTCAAAGCTTTTTCAGGTTCGACACGAGGTGATGTTTCCCATTGGTTTATTCCTTTTGCACGCTTTCGGGACGAGCACTTTAAGACTGGCGGCATGGAAGTATTACTTATTTAAGTAATGTTCTTGACTTCGTGGAATGGATTCCTTTCGTTGACTTCTCTTGGTTTGCCTAATTCCCAAGTGACTTGAGATTGCTCTAATCATTTGAAGACTCAAATCGTCACTTTCAACTTGTGACTTGGCTTCTTGAGATGACTTAGGCGACACTTCACACATTGTTCCTCACGGTGATGCATCTTGATCAAGTTCTTGATCTACCTTCTTGGCCATACTCAATTGTTCCACAAATGAGTCTTCACTTTCAGTCTTGATTGACTTCTTGTATTTCCAGGCTTAGTTGACTGACTCAAACTCGGCCCCTATCAATTTCAATGAAAATTACAAGGAAAATAGGGTGCCAACTTTCTAGTTTAAGTTTTACATGGCATTCATCAAAATCTACAAAATAAATGTCCCAATACTAATGTGTCCCTCCAAGTTGTCCATATTTGAGAAGACTTTATTGGGTCAACATAATGAGGCATGTCTTCTCGTGTTGGGACCTCCGTCCTGTCTTCTAGAACATGATCTACTAAAGGATTAACCAGAGGCATTGCAAAGATTTAATGAAATTATAGGTAAACAACACACCATAATTATATGATTCGAGTCTTAATGGGTAGAACTAAGGGCATAGCCAGAATTTTTGGGTCGGTGCGGTCAAATATATTTTCATTTTAACGGGCGAATGTCGAGATAAAATTTTAAAAATTAGAAAATAAAATATACTGCAATAAAAAAAGCATATCTGAAAGTCGTACCTTACAACAATTCTTGTGGGTTTTCATACTCTGAAACCGCTTTACAATGACATCATTACCAAGTTTGTGACATATATCTCTTTCCACATAACAAACAAGACAATTATTAATTCACTCATCACTCATTCAGTTGCGTAATTTATCCTTCACAAAGCCCATCGCAGAAAATACTCTTTCAACCGTAGCAGTTGCAACCGGTAAAATTAACGACAAAGTCAAAAGCTTATAAAAAAATGGTATAACTTATTTTTTCTTTGTCTCAACTAACTTCCCTGCAAGATCACCCAGGTTTTTCAACTCTTTAAATGCATTGTTAGAATGCATATAAAAAATATAAGTATCAAGTCGATCATGAAGTTTATTGATATCTGTTCTTGAAAAATCTTGTGGGTAAAACTCGGCAAGTTGAATCAATCTCTTCTTATCAAATGCACAAAATGAATCTTGTGGACACAAACAAGCTACACAAAGCAATAACTCCGTGCTTACCTTCGAGAATCGGTCATTCAACTCTTGTAGTTGCAAATCAACCACAACATAGAATAAATCCACACGGTAGTGATGTAAATTTGCCAACTTTGGTGCATTATCTTGTGGACGAACAGAAATATCATTGCGCATATACATATCATCCATTTTGAGAACATAAATGTCATGATTTTGACAAAAATTACAAACATCTTCTAAAAATGAATCTCACCCATCTTCTCTCAATACTTGAAGTCGCCGCTGCCAACTTTCACCAAATCCATTGCATTCACAATATCCCGATCTTTCAATCAGTAGTGCTGTGACAACTCACTTGAAATTCCAAATTCAATTCTCATCATGTGTAAGTTGAATGCAAAATCAAAAGAATGTATCAACTTTGACAAATTAAATGCATCTAACTTCTGATCAAAAGAAGAGGAATCATCTTCATAAATCATTTCAAGAACATCACCCACATCAGAAAACATAGAAAGCAAGCTGATCAAAGAATTTTAATGTGAACCCTAACGTGTATCTCCAGCACGTCGAAAACTACTTTCTTGATTAAGTCCCCAACCACTTGAAATTTCACCCATTTTCAATCCTTCAACAATAAAGTTTGAATGTTTTTCTCGAAGGAGATCGGAACGTTTAAAGATCCTCCAACAACATTTACCACATCAGTAACAACACGAAAAAATTTAGCAATTGGGATACTTTTCTTTGCCACGACCACAAGAGCTAGTTGAAGTTGATGAGCAAAACAATGTATGTAATAAACACATGGGTTCTACTTTAAAATAAGTGCTTTCAAACCATTAAACTTCCCTTGCATATTACTAGCCCTGTCATATCCTTGCCCACTTAATCTTGATATGCTCAAATTATATATATAAAACATCTTATCAATGGCAGTCTTAAGTGAGATTGACGTGGTACTAGTGACATGTTCAATCCCTATGAAACACTCATTTATATGACCACTTTTGTCTACATAACATAAAACAATTGACATTTGCTCCTTTTTCGATACATCACGAGATTCATGAACTAGAATGGAAAATAATGAACCACTAAGATCTTTCATGATGACATTTATTGTTTCAGCAACACAAGAACTAACCAAATCCTTCTGAATGTCAGGTCATGTTAACTTGTTGTTTTTAGGAGCAATTTACAATGTCACGTCTTTAATAACATCATTATGATCACCCAGCGTGAACTCTCTGATTCATCTTGACCCCAAAAATCTAATCGTTATTGCAACAAAAGTTGAGTACAATCTAGTGATGCATACAAACGAGTTCGATAATCATCATTTGCATGTTTTGATTGCTTATGAAAAATTGTTTGAATATGTTGATCTTGGTTCATTAATGCTTCACACTTCATTCGAGCTTGATTGTGCTCACTATCATAATGCCCAATGTTTGTAAGTCTCTCTTAATTTTTCTAATAAGTGAATCCCTTGCTAACAAATGCATCGCCTCCGATTATTTTTCTTTATTTATTTTGAACAAATAACAAGAGAGACAATAAGTAGCATCTTTTGATATATTATACTCCAACCAATCACCAAAGTTAAAAAATCATAAATAGTTGAATCTTCTGTATGTGCTTACTCTAAATTTACGTCTTGGGAACGCATGATCTGTAGGTTGGCAAGGGCCTTTTTGCAAATATACTCTTCGAACTTGATCTCTAATTTTAGGGCTATAGTTTGCAATGTAATCCTAAGTCCAAACATCATAGGAAGTTGTGCAAAGATCGAATTCCGCAAGCATATTTGAACTTTTCTCAATCGTGTTTGAACCATCCTCAACTCTATTTGTAGTCTCTGGTGCATTGTTTATGCTTTTCGAAATTCTATTTGTGCTTTCTACAGTTATATTTTCTTCAAGAGTTCTTTTTCTAAAATATCTCTCCATATTCTACAAAATCCAACAAGAAATATAAATTAAACATAATTCTAAGGATATGGTTATCCACTAAATCAAATTGAAATTATCCCAAACCTAACACTTCTGGTTCTATGTTCTGTGATGCAGTAAAATTGCTAGTTCAGAACATGACAGTTTATTCTCCACACATAAATATGCATTTTGTAATTAATTGCTTGTGAAATGAATAAATTTCAAGTGTATTCTACATATACTTGCTATTCCAACTTTTGTCTAATTTCTTTGCTGCCAATCTTAGATTTATTTGATAATCAATTTGCTGATTTTCGTTCTCGACGGTTTTAACATATTTGCCTGCACAATCACAAATTTTGCCTATTGGATACCAAGAAGTTAACTATCCACTAAATTACAATCACCAATTTAACAATTTAACAGTTAACTAATTGAAGTCTAAATTAAAAAATTTAGGGCGTTACAAATTAAAAGTAAAAAATGAAAGTTTACCACATACAAAGTCTTCAATTCTTCCGGCGAGCTTTCAGTTTTGGGCAGCAAGCAAGAAAAAGGAGTGACCGAGAGAGAAAGCTCTTGGACATGAAGATTTTCAATGAACCGGCAAAGAGAGATGAAGAACAAATACCCCCAAAATCAAAATTTTTCATCCACTGGTGACTGGCCGCTGCTTCTCGTTTATTAGGCTGCCAAATTTTTAATTCTTTTTTTTTTTAATATGGGTTGGACCAATTTTGAGTGTGGTCCAACCGAAAACTTAACAGGGCCAATTTAAATCTTTTTTGGGCTAAAAAATTAATTTTAGTTTGGCCCAAAATTCCAGTGCGGTCAATCAACCAGACTAGGCCTTACTAAGCTACGCCCCTGGGTAGAACGAATTACTCCTTAGTATTGCTTATTCATATTTTAATAGACTCCAAGACTGCTTTATTATATTGCGAGCCTTTGCATGCCTTAGGTTGAAAAGTTCCCTATGATTTTGTGGTACAACACGTCCCGAAGACCATTCGTCTAGATGATATCTAACACCTCGATATAGAGCTAGGAATCCTAGGCCATTTGTATATCCATAATCACACAAGTAATAATGTGACAACCCACTTCCGGATAACTATGTAATTATCGATATTTTTAATTACATGACTATAATCTATTTTTTATTTTTTATTTTGTGAGACTTACTTATTTTTTATTATCACTTTACTAATTTAGTGATTAATTATTGAATAAGATTAGTAAGTCTATACTAAATTTAGTTTTGGTTAAGGTGGATAAATTGTGAGAATAGATCAAGTTCTAAATGAATACACTAGTACTATTAGTATTTGAGTATTGTAACGATTATTATAGTTTAGTCAGTTTAAGTCATTAAACTGAGATTGAGATCAATTATTAGGGGTTAGATTTAATTAGTGAGTTTAACCAGCAATTTCATGGATTAAATTGGAATTCAATGATTTCTAGTAATAAATTATAAAAGAAAAAAATATTATATAATTATGGAGAATATACATTACTCATCCAAGCCCATTTCCTTAAACCAATTCCAATCACCACATTGTTTTTAAAGAATTAAAACACAAGCCCATGACCCAAAGGCCACGTGTATATGAGATTTCACAATTGACACTGCCACACTTCCATTCCGACAAACCAAAGTGCTTCCTCATCTCTTCTTTTCTTGATGATCGACCACGATCGAGAGCAGTATCAAGTAGGGTGAGTTTTCTTTTGGATTTTCTTGCTAGATACTTTCATTGCACACATATTTCTACTTCAACACAACACCTTATTCATTTCACCGGTTCAAAACAAAATTAATTAAGCAACAAATATTCTCTTTCTCTCTTAGACTCGGTAGAAAGCTCCTGGAGAAAAAGAAAAATAGGGCAGCCAATTTTCTGTAATTTATCCACTCTTTCAAGAAACACCGTCTTATGTTTATCTCCTATTATCACTATTTTACATGAACAAAATAATAGGAGTCAATTAGGAGTGAATTTCGCTTGGGAACGTGAGTTTGTAGGCCAACTTGGAAACGAATTTTTTTGGTTTGATTCTTCATATTCTACTAGCCCGTGACTTAAGGAGTTTGAAAGTGTAAGTTTTTAAATGCATTTAAGTGATATGATTGATTCTTGAGTTAATGGTTGAAAATTCTTTGTAGGTGGCTTGGGAAGTTTTGTATTGAAGAATTAGTTGTCTGGCATAGCTTTTAATTGAAGGTGGGTAAAATAATTATTTTTCTAAAGAAAATTAGGTTTGCTTTTAATTCATAAATTTCACAATATTAGCTATTTCATAAATTTCATGATTTCACGGTTTACACCATTTTTAAGACAATTTAGATGTTAAAGAAAACATAAATTGATCATTCATGGTTTGAATTTACATTTTCATTTGCATTATAACTCTTGTAACTATTTGATTTGGTCTTTGGAAAAATAAATATCATTTTGACAAAATATTGACTGTTTGAGTCTATTGTGGTGTGGGTTTGTTAGACAGCGGATCGAACATGTCGCCTGTAGTCCCGGTCTAGCTACCCATTTGCCTATTCCCATTTTCTGGTCAGACCGGAGACGGCATCAAAATTTGGGTCGTAGAATGGTATATTCCGGAATATGACGATCTATGGGCAAAAGCCCACATCTGAAGAGACGTCGAGCCAATTGAGAGGGATAAGGTGATTGGGCTTTGGCTAAATACTGTTTCAGAGTTACAGGGAGAACGAATAAGTTCTGTGTCTGATCAACATCGACCCTACGTTTACTATTTCGGGACTGATTGACTAACTGCCTAGTTTGAAACGACATATCTACTGACTGTTTTTAAAATTAAAATATCTCATGTCTATTTTAACGACTGGAAAATTTTCTATTGTGCTTGATTGATTGTTGCACTGGTGTGTGTTGCATCATTGCTATCATTAAAAATTGATTGATTGTTATTTAATTGCAAAATGTTCTTTATTATCGTGGTAAATGAATCTTTTGTACGTCATTATCATACATACATGAATATCTTTTGGCACACTATGTATTTTGCTCACACATAACGGAAATATTTTAGTTTCCACATACTGCATTCCCCTACCCAACCTACTGAGCTCGTTTAGCTCACCCCACAATTTTTATAAAAAAATTTCAGAGTCCGAGTATTTTGAGATCGATGAGACCGACACGAGACTTCTGGACCAGGATTGACTCAACCTACCAGTCACATTATGAGGACATATTTTTCATCGTTGAAATAATGTAACTATTTTATTTTGTAATAGTTAGGTGACTTGCAACTCTATCTTAATCATATATTATAGATTTGTGGACTTTCGCGGTATTTATGGTATTAGTTGCTTGTGTTTTGGATAATATCCATTGTTTAGCTTAAGTTAATAAATATATGGAGTTCTAATTGGGTGTTTTTCAATTACAAAATGGGGCGTGACAAATAATTACGAAAAATTAATGGTTCGTAAGGTTTAGAAGTGATTGTAATAATTGTTAAGTTGGCTTAACTTTCACTTACTTTAAATATAAATACATGGAAAAAGATGTTTTACCGATAGGTACTCTCAAACCATTTGGTCGAGTAACAACATCATGTATTATCCGACTATTAAACCTCCCCAACCACTTAGAACAAATGTGTATTGCATGGATGTATCACAAACACCTAGCACATTAACGTAAATATCTCATTTTTGATTTCTATATCGCGGCCGCACCTAATGGGACTCGAACATCAATGTATGTTCCGTCTAAAGTTCCTAGACTACTCTATGAAAGGGAAAAATGGGAAATATAAATAGTATTTATTGTGAAATTGTAAGTAAGTTGAATTTTTAAATTAAAATTGAGTTTAAAAAATGGAATTTTATTACCTTGAACCATTTCCATGTATCATTTGTGCAAGTTTCATCCATTGGTTTGGATCAACCAATAAAATAGAGTGGAGCCTAAGAACAACTTGAAGAACAATATTGAAGTGTCTACTAATAGTGTAGCTGGATCTCTTGAAGTCAAATTTAACAACACAATTTTTCTTATAATGTGCCAAAATAGTTAGGAATATTGAAACTTATTCAGTTGTTTGAATATTTCTAGTTCGGACAAGGCCACTAATATTCTCCAACAAGTAATATAACCTACCAAAGGCATTTCTATCCATGCGTAGCTGTTCAATACAAGTCCCGTTACTTATATTGACTAGATCATGCATATGATTAATTTGGTCTGGTAGTCAGTCAACAAGTCTGTAAGCTCGTCTAGCAAAATTGTTTCCAAGATAACGACGACGACGTCTACCCATATACAATGTTTGATAAACAGTGGCGAACATGAAGAAAAACATTATTAGTGTAATAATCTCTTCTATGATCGGATGACGATTATTTGGTTCGAGGCATCTATTAATTTAAAAATGATGCAAATATATTAGATTAACTAACTTTTTTTTTTTTGTGTAGAATTGCTAAGGATTAAATCATTGCATATTAATTATCTAGGATTCTATTAGAGAAACCATGCCAACAAATATGCACTTAGTATTTTGCATACATATAATACACCAATACATCTTTGGAATTCTATAAAGCGTTCAATTGATGTGATACATTATTGAAGAACATGTTAAATAACCTGGTTAAACTAAATAAACAAGCCAATATATGAAATATCATTATGCGATCTAAAATATACACACAAATCAATTTGAAATAAGCTAGCAAGTATACTTGATTATCACAAATTCATTAAATGTATTTTTTCTTACCTTCACAACTTCACACACTTCGCGGATGAACGGTAAATGTAGTGCACCTTTCAATAAATTGAAAAAGAACAAATAATCAGCAATGTGACAATACTAAGAAGTGAGAAGTAACCAAATAATGTAACCATAAAAACAAATAAGTTATTGCTTGAAACAATTAAAATCGGACAAAAGAGAAAATCGAGCCATAAAACAAATTTGTAAGATGTAATTTGCGATAGTTGTTTCACAAATGCACGAAAATTTACCCCCATTAATAGTCGACGACAAGAAAAAATGGATCGAAAATATACCCTGCAGGGCTCACAGCCAATTCTAGGGTTCTGGCTTCTGTTGGATCTCGTAATCTTCCATTTATTTTGCCATTAGCAATAATCCCCAAAAATAAGGGCAAAGCAAAATATAAGATAAAAATATCGGGGGTGGCTCAAGACAACTAACCAACCATTTCCAAGATTTAGTCTTGGGCTTTGGCCTTTCTCACGGGCTGCTAACTTGGTTACAAAATATAAGATAAGTCTAGATAAATGACCTAATCTTGGTTTATCTGAGAATGCAAACGCGCCCTGACATTTTACACAATGAAATGCTCATGTCATTTACTAGTGCAACTAAGATTTTTGAATTTAAAATATTTATAAATTTACGAGGTGCTTTGCAAAGATATATATGACTATATGTATATTAGAGTTGATAAAATAAAACCCGGCCTATGGGTCGATCCAACCACCGAGGTTTGGATCCGACGGGTTATATTTTTAGGCCCGGAAAAGTTGGGCCTATTTGGCCCGACCCAACTTTTCAGGGCCGACCCCAATTTTTTTTACATGAAGTCTATATATGGGCTGGGCCAGACAATTTTAAGGCCCAACCCGGATTTTTGTAAAAGCTTATTGGGCTCGGGTAGGGTGGGTGATAGTCATATAAAATTATGTGATACAATTTTTTTTTTTTGAGATAATATTTGATACAATTTTAACATGTCATCTTTATACTATTTTAATTACTATTTATGTAATTTTAATTTAATTAAATTTATTTTTCTTTTTTAGGAAATTTAATTAAATTTATTTTTTTCACAGCAAATTGTCATTTAATAACAAGTTAACAACCAACATAATAAAATACCAAATAAACTCTATTATTTATGCTACCTCACCCACCACCGCGTCACTATCGCCACCGTCGCCATATCCCGCTTCGCCACCACAATTTATCACAACTCCACCACCACCCAAATCTTCCGTAGAAATTTAATGGAACAAAGCACTCATACTAGCCCACACCACCCGCTCTTTGCTCCTCCTTCACGCCGAACTCATTCCCACGAATTGCCCTCACTATCTTTGGAATATCGTCTCCAAGATTCCCTTTTCGCCCTCGACTTCTCTGAACTCCTTCCAGAATTTCTTCTGTTATTGTTCTATTAACGGATTTGACTTCTTCTCGTAAAATTTTGGCTTACATTGTGTTTAAATTCGAGACACACGTTCTTTATTTTTCTTTCCGACTGGAAGCATTTAGCGTGGTTTGTGCTTTGGCGGGGATGTGATTTCCTGGAGTCTGCTGGTTTTGTTGTTTACAATGAAATGCTTGATATTCGAAATCAATGCACAGGAGTTAAATAGAAAGATTAACGGATCAAGAAGGATTATGGGTTTTATTAGTGTTTGTATAATCTGGATCTGTTTGGCTTTTCCTAGAGTTTGGTACAGTGAGATGGAGGGTTTCTTAAGTAAGAATGCTTTTTACTGTGGATTGCATACTTAAAACATTTTATTCAGAAATAAAGTATTGAAAAAAAGAACTTGAAAACTCTATAGGGATATGGAATCATCTCTTCAATACATCGATCTTTTCCCTAGACATCTATGTTATGACTTAGAAAAAAGAATCAAACCAAGATACATGTTCCATAAGTGGA
This sequence comes from Rehmannia glutinosa, assembly GCA_016081115.2. Lineage (NCBI taxonomy): Eukaryota > Viridiplantae > Streptophyta > Magnoliopsida > Lamiales > Orobanchaceae > Rehmannia > Rehmannia glutinosa. The sequence goes on from JABTTQ020003228.1 coordinate 45,671, forward strand.
TTTGGAACATGGATTTTTCGAAGAAGAATACCCCTCTCCACCATAATTGCCTCTAGTGAGACAACATTCATTTCCCGCATTTATCGCATTAATCACGCTGCAGCAAAGAAGTGGCAAGAGAGCTTATTGACAAAAATGGCTGGGCAAGCTGCAGGAGAATTCAGTCCATTGGATCAATTAATGTTAAACTAAGGATCTGATGACTCAACTGCATCAAAGGGAGCTAATTTTGCACATTGCTCTGGTGTGCAGCTGACTGTTGATATTCCATCACCTGTAGACCTGTCATATGTAATTGGATATCAGCTTCTTTTTAACATCAAAACATCTCTTGGTCAATTTGGCTGATGGATTTGGTTCGTCACATGTAAGAGACAGCCATTGAGATAGGCGTTATACCTCCATCATTTGGCGGACCTAGCCTCTCTAGCACGGTGTTTGCGACTTGCGGCTAGAATATGCTGATTTGATTTGTGATAAGCAAGATTTACATCTGGTAAGATTTTCATTTTACAGTTATAAGCTACCTTCACATTTATTACTAAGATTACTTATGTTACAAGTCATGCTGAATGCTCGTCAAATATTAAATATTTTACATCATTAATTATTATCATGTGTGTTTATCTGCATATTTGTTGCTTCTAACTTCACGAGAATGCAGAGCAACACACGCTACTTGTCTACATTCCCTGAACAAACAGCTGCATGAATTTCTGATTGTTGATGGATTAACCATAGAACAAGGCTGCTGCCATTGCGTACTTTACCAACAATTATATGTGAATGTCGTGTCGTGTCTATAGTTTATAGAGTAGCTGCATCACAACTCAACTAGTGATGTCTTGGTGGCAATGGACAACCTTAGAAACCTTAACAGCACATGTGCTAGAGCTTCTGACTTAATCACTTATATTCTTAAAAATTGAACGCAAATCATGTTTAAACTATACCACCAACCTGGTGGTGTGATAGTCCTGCCTCCACTTCATGTGTGATGTATATAGGGTTCAATCCATAGCTGGCTCTGGTCGCCGATTTAAGTGAAAATCCCCTTGTTTTGGATATTAATTGAAGAAACCATGACCTAAAATGTCAACATTAGTGCAAACTGATCTAGAGCAATGATTTGTTTCCTTTAAATGTAATTGAGCCATTCCAGGAAATGGTTGTGCTTGAAGATAAATCTATTGTAACTGTGTCGTAAAATAATAGAGTGATGTGCAGAGTATGTTAAATTTATTATAATCTGCCATTATCATTGAAACATTAATGAAGTTAACCTGGAATGTAAACAGTTGTTTTCCTAAAAGCACTTTTAGGAATCACCAATGTTGTGCTACTAACTTTGCTTTTCAATATGTTAATCAACGGGTTTTTACTGCTTCATTTCCATGTTGGTTTCATATAGATATCTGACCACATTGGAGATTGAAGTGAATAGTTTTTTTTATAAAAGTTTCAACATCGTCGTGGTTGGGACAGGAGTCACACATCATTTTTTCAGTGTTTGTAGCTCAAGTTTCTCTGCAGACTACATGTCACAGCTAGTTAGAAATTGAGAATGATGATTTAGAGGTTGTTTCCTAGAGAAATGATTTCATTGTAAGGTGGCAAACTATATGGTCAATATTTATTTAAGATAGTAGGCAATATGTAGCTGCACGTGGAATATTTATATACTCTACTCCTGTTAGTTATAAATCTAATATTTTGTGCTTGGTTTTTAATTTTTTTCATTATCCATTATTTCACAAATTTAAATGCTTTGCGAGTGTTATTCTTCTGAAAGTTTTTTTGTAACGCCCCATTTTTTTAAGTGCATTGCTTTGGCGTTACTAATTTTAAATATATGCATACTAATTTTTTTATATACATAGATAAATGAAAAGTTTAGCGGAGCGATAATGAGAATACTTAAAGTCTTAAGAAATATTATAGAGTATTTGTCAAAAATTAAAAATTCACTCAAAATACTTTGAAATAAATTAAAAGAAAATAGTACACCACAATTGTTCGAAATTTAAAACGAGTTCATAGTTCTTGAAATTTAAATAATTAAAAGTGAAATCATCGGCTATTCCCCACATCGCAACGCATCCATCCATATGATCTCGAAAAGATTATGAATTTAGGGGTGAGTAATCACATACTCGGTAGGGATAAAGATTGTCCAAGCTAAATACGAAAAGTGCACAATTACATAAATTAACACATAACCTTTCCCGTTGGCATAAGTCGAATAGACATAACCTTTCCCGTGAGGCACGAATGCCATATTTTCCTTTCTTGTGTACGAGGGAAAAATTTTCCTTTCCCATGGCACGAATACCATATTTTCCTTTCCGTAGCACGAGGCCAAAAATTTTCCTTTCGTGGCACGAGGCCAAAAATTTTCCTTTCCGTGAGCACGAATGCCATAATTTTCCTTTCGGTGCACGAGGCCAAAAATTTTCCTTTCCCGTAGGCACGAATGCTATTTTTTCCTTTCGCGGCACGTGGCCAAAAATTTTCCTTTCTGTGGCACGAATGCCATAATTTCCTTTCCATGGCACGTGGCCACAAATTTCCTTTTCAATTGCATAAACATACATGACACACATTGTAATGAAAAACATGTCATTTATAAAAATTAGTCATATCATGTAGCATATTATAAGCATATAATTCACATAATTATGCATATCATGTAATACATCAAAAGCATATAATTCACATAATTATGCATATCATGTAAACATTTAAAATGCGTAATTCACATAATTGAACAGTTTAGGCATTTAACAAAGATAATGAATAATACACATAAAATGTGATAAGAATCTCAACCTCAATCGGCAAATAAAGTAGATGCACAAATAGCTCGAAAATAGAAGTCCTAATTGTACGGTTCTTAAGTCGCTTTACAATATAAAGTTAACATGATTTAGGCACAGAGATTAAGTAGTAACTTATAATTGAAATAATTATATTTATAAAATAGTCTAACACATACACACACGCACACATAATTACATTTGAATTCATACAAACACACATGCACACACCTTTACGGTATAAGACACACACAAACACACACAATTAATGTACATATTTTGCAACACACACATATATTTAGTGTATATATATATATATATATATATATATATATAGGGATGAGATCCTATGAGACCATAGCTATAGGTAGGAACATGAGACTCAATCCACACCCTTCAACCAAATAAATTAAAAATTGCTAGGATTTAATGGCATTTTAAAGTAATTAAAAATAGTGGGGACCAAATAGGGTACAATTGGAATGTTAAAATCAGCCAAATAATTTGTCTTCCTAAAATCAAGGAATAGAATCTTACCAAAATTCGCCATCTTCCGGTCCCAACGTGAAAGCATCGCCCAAAAAAAAGGAAAAAAAAACCCGCGATCACAAAGAACTTCTCCTCCCATCGTCCAAATATCAGACTTCAACATCATCTTCTCCCACGATCAAAGCAACGTAAAAAACACAGAAATCCCACGCAAATATCGAACCAACAAAATTCTCGTGATCAAAAACACCAAAAATCCACATCAACGGGATCAGTATTGCAATGTCGCGAACCACATGATACCCCCTCCACAAAACAGTCCCAACAAGGTAATATTTGACACCAATTCATCGGAAAAAATGTGTGGTTCGAATGCATGTAATGTTGCACAATAAAAAAATTCTCCAATTAATTATGTACATATAGCTTTGGAATTATGTGCATATAGCTTTGGAATTCTGTGCATATAGCTTTGTAATTCTGTGCATATAGCTTTGGAATTCTGTGCATATAGCTTTGTAATTCTGTGCATATAGCTTTGTAATTCTGTGTATATAGCTTTGCAAATCAGAACTCGTGTATATTATATGCTTAGAGCATGTGTGTTTAGTTCGTATTAATGATATCCGTGTATAGTGTTTTGAATTTGTGTATTTATTATGAGAATATGTAACACATATAATGTAACACATATACCACGTACATATGTGTGTTTAGTTAGTATTAATGAAATGTGTATATAGTGTCTCGAATCTGTGTATTTATTGGTAAACATGTGTATCACCTATAATATATCCAAAATAGCTTACGTACATATGTGAGTTCGGTTGGTATTAATTAAATGTGCGCATAATGTCTCAAATGTGTGTATTTAGAATGAAATATATGTAGTACATATAGCTTCTAATATATAGTGTCTCACATATAATGTATTACCTAAAAACGTTTTTACTATTAACAATGCATCTAATATATGTTTAAAGTATTAATTATGAACAAAAATGGCAATAAATATGTGTACTTATACAACAAATATTGGTGAGTTCAATTTTGCACCATACATTCATGTTCTCAGAATATGGATTTACACAATACATTTAAAATATGTGTAAATAGTATTCAAGATTTGTTGTTTTAATATCTAAATATTGTGTTTTTGAAGATGAAGATCCAGTTACACGATTCACGTTGGTCGAGGCTCGAAATCTCACCTGGATCAACTAAATATATTGGATCCCGAGGAGGTTGAGCAAGAAAAAAATCCCTCGTGCCAACATGCATTTCCGTACATTGGAGGCGGGAATACAATTTTATAAGGATTATGGTTTGTGTAGTGGCTTCGGCGTTAGAAGAACTACGAAGAAATTCAAGAACGAGGATATTCGCGTGCAATACGTGGTTTGCAATAGAGAGGGCTACAAGAACTCTAAAAACCCATACCTGGTGAGGCATCCGAGCATGACGGCAACATCCCAAAACAGGGGCACGAAAGAGAGCACTCGAACCGAGTTGGGTGCAATGCACTATTTGTATTTTTGAATACACTAGTGCCGGTTCATATAAGGTAAAGACGTTTGAGGAAAGACACACTCATCCGATGACAATTGATGAACACAAGCAATTCTTGAAGGTGAATAGAACCTAAACTTCGGGCACCAAAGAATTTATCATAAATTGCATAAATTGCACAAGCGGCAAACATTGGGAGTGCAAAACAACACGAGCTTTATAGAGAAATGGCGGCGGTTATTCACAGGTTGGGGCGCCAAAATTGATTTTAAAAATTTCAAACGAGACCTGAAGGCATACATATGCGGTGCGGATGCACAATTGGTGATAGACAAATTCCTTAAAGCGTGAAGAGGCAAAGGGAATGGTATTCGATTATGACGTTGATCAAGATGAACAACTAACGCGACTCTTTTAGCGCGGCGCCTATAATGAACTATGCGGCATTTGGCGATGTGATATCATTTGATGCTACGCATAATACCAACCGTAATATAATTCACGCACTAATTTATCTTGCATATTTGTGATTACAATAGTTTACATTTATCCTTATATAACTGTCCATTTAGTTACATAAATCCGGGTAACATGTTATTTTATTACGTTGGTGTGTGTACATATTTAAGTTAATATGTGTACATAATAATGTAATTGTGTACACTTATACTCATAAAAATGTTTAGATAGTTATTGAAATCAGATACTCAAAATAGATTTCATACATGTGTATATAATAATGTAATTGTGTACACTTATACTCTTAAAAATGTTTACATAGTTATTAAAATATGTGTACTAATGATAGATTTCAAACGGGTATAAGATGGTGTTCGCTCCATTCAGGGGTAGATAACCATCGTAGGTGTGTAACTTTGTTGGCCTTATTTTGAAAAAGGATGAGGAGTCTTATACGTGGTTGTTCGGACGATTCTTAGATGTTGCTAAGGAACCATATTATATAAGAATGATCAAGACCCACCATGAAGAATGCCATAAAATCCGTCTTCAAGACAAAGAAAAACACGATTGTGTATGTGGCACATAATGGAGAAAGAAAGTCAGTGTCAAAGCCGCCCCAACCCGTTCAAAGATAAAATTTTCATCAATCGGTTTAAATCAATCGTGTGGGATAGCTACATTACAACAAATGTGAATTTGAAAAACAAAGGTGTACGAAATTATGGATGATTTCAATCTAAAGCATCACACCCATGGTTCACGATTATGTATGATATACGACATCTTTGGATTCGCCTTTATTTTAGAGACGTGCCCGAGTGGACTCAAAACTACGTCACTCTCGTAAAGCACAAATAGTTGGTTTGGTAATTTTACAAATCCCCAATCAAACTTGGTGGAATTTGTGATGCATTTCGAGAGCGCAATGGAATCCCAACGACATTCTAGTGATAAGTTGAATAATCAGTGCCAAACCTCCCTTAGGATTGCGAGACACCATTGAAAATTGAAAAGCATGCTTCTTTAGTATACACGCACGCCATATTTTATGAAGTGAGCAAGGAAATTAAAGAAAGCGTGTTACCATTGCTCGATTATACGTGAATCAATGACAATACAAACGAGATCTCATACACGATAAAGGAAGAAAGTGGGGTGTTTCAAGTAACAAAATGCAAGGTAGATGCATCACCAAATGTAGTTGCAAATTGTTTGAACAGATGCGACTCTGTGCCGACATATATTTGTAATACTCAAGGATTGCGATGAAATTCCACTCTATATTTGGCAAAAGACGTTGGATGAAAGCAACCTCGTATAATTCTTTAGGTAAGAATGGGCACATGTACCATTTAGGGAGGGATAGAGGTCGCAGGACACTAAACACCCCGGGCGGATTTTCACAAATTTGCATCGGTCTTGCACAAGGGGATATTGAAAAATTGTCAAGTCTATCTAAAGATCATATCGAACGAGAAAGCTAAGCTATTAGAGGAACAACACGGAACTACGAGCCACTTAGCAAATAATCGAATGGAAACCTATCATGCTCAACCTCACAATTAAACATTTAGTGCTACCGCCAAAGCAAGCCAAGAACAAAGGAAGTGGTAGTCATCCAAAAGCAGGATCCAAAGCCAAAGAGAAAAAGCCATAAAAGCAAGCACAAACCGAAAAGAAAATGTGGGACATGCGGTAAGGTTGCAACACATAACAACAGGACATGCCCGACCCGCACAAGCACCCCGAGGCAATTTATGATTTGTTTACATAATTCGAACATAAGCATACAATATTCGCACCCTATTTACACATTATCGTGTATTAAACACACATCGCCCTTCAATGACAACATCAAGAACAATACAAGTATGTTTTGGAATTATGTGTTTAAAGATGTAGAATTATGTGATTTTAGTTATGTAATAATGTTTGTTTAGTAATAAGATATTGTTTTTTTGTTATTTTGTGCAAGCATGTATATTTGGTTTGGCGTTATGTGTTTTTAGATGTAGAATTATGTGTTTTTAGTTTTTCAATAATGTTTGTTTAGTAATAGCATATTGTTTTTGATATTTAGTGCAAGTATATTTTGGTTTGGGATTATGTGTTTTTAGATGTAACATTATGTGTTTTTAGTTTCGTAATAATGTTTGTTTAGTAGTAGCACTATTTTTTATTTTTTTGTGCAAGCATGTATACTTGTTTTGGAAACATGTGTATTTAGCAGTAGAATAATGTGTGTTAAGTTATATAATAGTGTGTATATAGTTTTGGGTTAGTGGATACTTAATGTACATAATTTTGTGCGTAAGACATACAATGTAATAACTACAATACAATATTAACGCTGTATACCAACATTCCGACCATATGTACGTGAAAAATACAAATTTATATTGATTAAAGAGAAAACACCCCACGTCTGAATCATTCATATCCACAATTCAAGACCATCTAAGTCATATGCAAATGGCTCCCAAAGACAAAAAACACCAACGATAGTAACCTAACTATACAAAAATGATGAGCACGTTAAGATACTACATTGTCTATTTAAAACAAAACTACAATACGATCTTCCCCATTCAAAACTTTTCTCGGCTTCTTCCAAACATCTATCCTTTTGCTCATTGCTATGGTGCGGGGATTATTGCGTTTGAGTACTTCGTGCGTAAGTTAGGCAGGTTGGGACGCATTATTCTTCTCCAAACCACAATCCCATCCCTTGGTGCCGCCACCCATGTAGCTCTCCATATGCCTCACGGCATATATACCACAATCAACTTTGTTTGTGGTGTCTCTCCAAGCGCATGCATACCGCGACGGGGAGAACTTCCGGACAAAGACTAGCCATTTCGCGGGCAAATTTTTAGTCTCCAAGTAGTTTGCAAACATCCGAACCCGCATAATATACCATGGAAAACAAATTCAACAACTAAAACACATAATTCTACAACTAAAACACATAATTCCATGACAAGATGCTATCCAAGGCATATAGATCCGAGTAAAACAAAATTATTTACCAAAACATACAACTAATCGGCGTCCATTAAAGATAAACCATATACCCAATATTATATAACTAAACACACGAATTCTATAACTAAACACACAGAATTCTACAAACAGTTCACATGATTCCGAATCAAATATACCTACCCACACGTAATTCTATAACTAAACACACGAGAATTTAATAGCTAAACACACGTAATTTTATATCTAAGTTCACATCATCTAAAAGGGAACTGAGCAAGGAAATGCAACACATAAACCATAAACACATTATTATATACCTAAACAACGTAATTCTATATCTAAGTCCACATGATTCCAAATCAAAAATTCCTACTACATACGCATTCTTATAACTAAACACACATAATTCCATAGCTAAAAACCCCAATTCTATATCTAAGTTCACATCGTTCAAAAGGCAAACCGAGCAAGGAAATGCAACAAAAAAACCAAAAAAAGCTCACCAACTTGTCCAAGCAAGTCTCCATATTTCTCCCGATTTGCTTCCACCGATGACGAGTTGTCGATAATATGGGTTGGTGAAACCTCTTGACATCAAAGGTCACCAGAAAGATGTGCTCGCTCTTACAAATCGGGAAGAAAACTCAAACAAGCTATACATTAGGGTCTTCTCGTAATTAACATAAAAGATTTGGAAAAATAATGAGATTAATTACCATTACTTACCATGTCAAAGTTGTTCAATTTATCCGAGGCTCGGGTCACCGAGCTCGGTCGAGTCTTGCACAAACGATCGATACGCAGTGTTCTCATCTAAGCCATCCCTGACTAACGATCGTGAACAACTACAACACATATACACAAATATAAAAAAATAAACCACAGATTTTAAGACTTGAAAACACCAAAGAAAAATGAAAACAGGAAAATAAAAATAGATTACCATACCGTCAAAAAAAGAAGAAAAAAATCATTTCGGTGAATCGCTACTCCTGGAACCCCTCCATACCATTCAACATCCATGCCCAAAGGTCCAAAATAGAAACATTAATGTAACCTCCAGACGCATTGTCTCCACAATTTCCTCGACAAAAGTTTGTCACCGGCGTTAAATACAATGTCATCTCTATATGGAAAAAAAAAAAACATTTACAACAGTAGATAAAACAAATGAAACTAATTAGTTGGATGATAAACGAATCCTTACTTGTTCGACCCAGATTTTCAAAAAGCCATTTCAATCATGTTCTCATTTTGATTTGGCTTGAGCAGACGCCGATCCGTCTGTCAGTCACAAATGGCGAAGACAAGATCGCACTTTGCTTTGTCTTCCTAGTAGCTCTACGGAAAAAACCTTCTTAGATCTTTCTATGCAATATCGCTACGCCCCTCGACCTCCCTGCAGAGCTCACCAGTTTCACGCCACCAACCTCCGTTCCGACATCCTACGAACCCAATAAGAATAATTATGAACTCGTATACACATTGATGAAGTAAATCATAAAAGATGGGGAAAAAATACTTACGGTCTTTGGATTCTCACCAAAGCGCATCATGCCCCCCGTAACCACCAATCTTAATCTTCCACCTATAAACCAAAAATATATAAAAATAAAGCTACTTATACACAAAATAAAACTACCTATACATAATGTAACTAACTAAACATAAAATAACTAAATAAACATAATTACAACCCTAAATGCACATAATATTTTACTAATTTAAACATACAAAGAGTTGGTTTTTCGATCCCCACTGCATCAAAATTCCCCCCCAACATTCATTTTTAACCCGCAAAACATACAATAGTGTGAACTAAAAAATACTTAAAGCAAAACCGATTAATAATACTATATAAGTAATGCAAACATATATAATAACCAAACCTCCACGCTTGCCATACCACCATCTCGCACATCTCCCTCTTCGTTGACACTCTTCTCATAAAGTCTTAGGGGTGTCAAGAATGTCCTCCCATCCGCCAACATTAGTATCTTCGAGTCAAGCCAATAGAAAAGCTTTGCGCTCATCACACCATTTCTTGAATTCATCTCTTCGTAAATGCACTTTCGACGCCTCAATTGCAAAAGAATATTCTCCGCCTTGCTCCAAAAGGCTTCATTCTCACGACTTTCTAGTCCCTTCCATACCATCGTCCGAACGGCGAACCCCACCGTGAATGGTTGAGCATAAGAAACCCTTCACAACGTTCCTAACCATGGCAAATTCTCGCGCCTCGACCAAGTCCTTTGGAGCAGATCAAGAATAAATATAATCTCGACAACATCGGAGGATAAACATTTTAATCACAAGTAATTGACCAAGAATCCCCGCACATCAAAAATATGTGTATTAAATCGAAGTGTACATGCACAAGATTTACAAACTAAATACACATAATCACTAACTGAATGTACATAATTATAATATACATAATTTAAACACTAATTATACATATTTCATTAATTAAATGCACATAATATAAACCTCGAATACACATAATCACTAACCTGGATGTACATAAATAGAAGAAACATAATTTAAACACTAATTACACATATTTGAACCACTAAATGCACATAATATAAAATGAACTACACATAATTATCAATACACAAAATCACTAACCCTGAATGTACATAATTAGAATACACATATTTAACCACTAATGACACATATTTGAAACACTAAATGCACATAATATACACCTAAATGCACATAATCACTAACCCGAATGTGCATAAATAGGATATACATAATTTAACACTAATTACACATATTTGAAACACTAAATGCACATGATTCTAAAACTAAATACACAAAATTATCTTCCAGAATGCATATAACATAAAACTAAGATACACATGCGGATGAACAACCTTCGATCTACCGGGATGACGAGGTCCCCCGACCAGAAGATCCTTCTCCTTCCAACCCAAATTCAAATGCGGCTCATTTTGTGCTTCCCATCAAACGGGGCTCGATAAACCCCATCCCAAACCCGCCGAGGTCAATTTCCTTATTGTTCCTTTCCTTTAGTTTGTCCCCGCTCCAAGCCGACACGATGGGGACCGCCCTTGGAACACTCCCCACGCACTTAACTCACAACATAAAATACCGTGCAATTACATAGATTACATCAAAAAAGAACATACTCCAAAAAAATCAAAAACAATAAACAATTGTGGGAAATAATACCGCCAAAAAAAGAAGGGCCCATTAAATTCAAGATATCTTCCACTGACAGCAAACTCTCTTTTCAACCGATGTAGTCAATGTATGCTCACACCATGCTAAGTTCCTAACATTTCGACGCTTCAATGCTTTTAAGCAAGTGAGGATACACGATGCAGCTTGAAAATTACCAATGATAATGTACTCGACCAATATCAAGAACAACCTTCTAAACCAATCACCACCATCCACAAAACTCAAAGATTTTATTGTAATCCTCCCTACCGAACATAGCAGCCATCCAGTGTACAAATCGCAAGTAAGTCTCCGATTTTGTTTTCTTCACTATGGCTCCCGCCCATCAGGGGAACCCCAATACTCGCACATCATTCGGTTCAATGCGAATGCGCCTCATACTATCCAACAACAACTCCGAGCTAGGGTTAAAATTTGCAACTAACCAATACATTAGCCGAGATGGGAAGTCAACAATTGAAAGGAAAGCAAACTTCCGAATCCCATATCAACAATGGCATCAACTGAGCAGGGGAAAGATTTGCAAGGGCATTCACCAACACCTTAGGTTCGACTTAGTCGATAATGTCGTATATAAATTCTTTTTCCTCTTCCCCGACCATCGCCTTCGTCCCCACTCCCCGCATCCCTTTTCCCTTGTTTTTGCCATTTAGTTGGTAAAACAAGACCTACGTGAAAAAAATAGAACCAATTATTTACCAAAATATACAACTAACTCCCCATTAGCATAAACCATACACACAATATTGTATAATCGAACACACGTAATTATATAGCTAAACACATGCAATTTATAGCTAAGTTCACATGATTCCAAACCAAATATACAAACTCACACACTTCTATAACTAAACACACGAGAATGCTATATCTAAGTTCACATCATCCAAAAGGGAAACCGAGCAAGAAATGCAACACATAAACCATAAACACATTATTATATACCTAAACACACGTAATTTATATCTAAGTTCATATGATTCTAAATCAAATATACATGCCCCCACCAATTATATCTCATTCAACAATCCCCAAAATTAAAACCCACATAAAATAGAACATTATACATGCCAAGGATCGCTAAATTAATCCCCGTTAACACATTATCGATTAGATAAATTCCTTTTGAAATGAACCAAGTATTTACAAAAATATACAACTAATCGCCCATTAGCATAAACCATATACACAATATTATATAACTAAACACACACGTAATTCTATAGCTAAACAAAATGTAATTCTATATCTAAGTTCACATGAATCCAATCAAATATACCTACTGCATACGTAATTCTAATACTAAACACATGTAATTCTATAGCTAAATACACTAATTCTATATCTAAGTCCACGTCATCCAAGAGGGCAAACCGAGCTAGAAATGCAACACATAAACCATAAATACATTATTATATACCTAAACACACGAATTCTAAATCTAAGTTCACATGATTCAAAACACTAATTACACATATTTCAAACACTAGATGTGGTCTCATGTTCTTACACCTAGAAGTTTATTCCCTAAAATTAAACAAATAAGAACAATAGAAATTAATAATAAAAACCCGAATCTAGAACCCTAATATCAACAAACACAAAAATAAAAAGGAAATAAAAATCACGGATAACTTACATATTTTGTGCGATAACCGTGATGAAAATAGGAGATGATTCGTGCGTTGCAAATTGAGCCCTACCGTGTGAATATATGAAAAAAATCGAACCAGTTTAATTATCCTTTGAAAAATGGACCGACGGATCGCGGTCGTGGAGGAGATCAGAAAGATGAAGATAACTATTCCAAATGACCGGTGTTGTGGTGGAGAGATGAATAAACCTATTCCAAATAATTCGAGAATTAGGAGACGGCCAATGGTTTGAAGCAGATGAAGGAAGAGAAGAATCGTGTCGTGGGGAGAGGTTGAGAAAATCGCGGGATATGAATAAGAATCGATAGACTTACCAAATTCAAAAATTAGGGGTTTACAATTATATCCTTGGAATAAAAAGATAGATTACTTTCCTACCCTTGTTTGCCACTACCACGACTAAAATAGATGGGTAAAATCGGGCCATTGAATATTAAATCAAATGGTCTAGATGTGGTTTCATGTTCTTACCTAAAGGCCCCGGTCTCATTTGATCATATCCCTATATATATATATATATATATATATATATATATAGACAACACACACACACACACATGCACTCCACACACACACAAACATACACACAATACTCACCGATACACATATATATACATACAAAGACACGCACACATTTTCCCATCCAAATTGTAACACCCAAACCTACATCATCTTATCTATATACTTATCTCCAAATCATGAATTAACAATCCATTTCTAACTCCAAAGGTTAATGGTGAGGAGAACAACTAAAGAGATAAAATAAAAAAAAATGATCATAGTATTAGATACAAGGAGAGGATTACTTACTTGTAAAAATTTCCAGAGGAATGTGAAAGTATTGCAACAAGATTCTTAGAGAAAAATGAAGATATCATATAATTTAAAAGCAACAACATGGGTGATGGGAATTAGTTGGCAAAAGTGGGCTTAAAGATGTGATAAGGTGGTGATAATGATGATAATGGAGATGATGGGCATTAGTGGGGTTTGTCTAAAGCTAGCCCAATAATTGAAAATTAAAATATAAAAGTAAATATATATATATATATAATATAAAAATGTATACATAAATAATTAATATGAATTTTGATTGTAAGGTAAGATATGAATTGTAAAAATTATGGGTGTTACATTTTTGTTACTAAATGACAATAACAGATCATTTTCATGCTCTTCTTTTATACAAATAGCTATGACTTGCGTGATTCTGAGTCTCTGATATGTCGACTGGCAAGTGTAACTATATTTATTGCAGAACTATCTGGTTGTACGCATATATGGGGCCATTATCTTTTCATAAATATTTCGGACTGTACTCGTAAGTATAAACTTTTACATGAATACTGATTTTGAGGGAAGTAAACTGAAAAGAATTAAAATATATGGTCCTTGAGATATGAAGACTGCTGCCTGTTTGCATGTATTGGATCACTATGAGATAGTCAGTTAGGTAAGGTTGCCATAATGATAACATAGTTGATTTTAGAACATTTTGAAAATTCTACTACTGTAAAGCTCTTCTACATCTTAACATGACTTTGTGTTTTTGTACACTTGTGCTCATAACAAGAAGTTAGGATCTTGCTGAAAGTGTAAAGTGTAAACTAATAGTGAAGTTTTTAGAAGATTAACTTTTAAAACATCGTGACATTAGTTGGTGTGTAGAATGGTTCATTTGATGTCAAATTTATAAGTAAATTACTACATAGAGCTTTCAGGAATAGGTGAGTGTATTACCTTTAAACATGTTAGTTACGGTACCAAAGATTTACTGTATGACACCACAAGCTGATTAAACGACAATTATGCAACTTGATAAAGAAAATGATTGTGATAGAACACAACACTACAAAATCTAGTGGATAAGTCACAAATTTGCTATGATGCCTGAGCTCATGTCAAGGAGAAAATCTGGAAAATGGAAGTGATGAGCTTCAAGGCCGCCAGGCATCATTATGAATTAGGAAAAATGGTTTTGATGGACTGTGAGGTTTTCCAATAAATATTTAAAACGATGATCTTAAGACAATAACAACTTTCACAAATAACTAGTGACAAAATCAACTTTCGCTTTGTTTGATCAGTGTATTTTTCTCAATTGAAGGCATTTGTAGTTTGAAAGCATAGAGGAACTCACTACATATAGCATACATCTTAAAGCACAAAAATGGATAATGTCATTTGCACTAGCGCATCTTAAATAATTTGAATCTTTTGTAGATTGGATAGTGGATACGGTATGATTATCGTCTAACAGGCTAGAAAGCTTTTGATGGAACCATTTGAACATGTGTTTATTTATTCTAGGAACATCTGAGTATGCTAATCATACGAACATAAATTCCTAAGGAGGGACACCGGACGGTACTGAAAATTACGATTAACTTGTCTGCAGTCAATAAGGGTTTGGGCACGATATTAATCATCTGTCTCCAGTTCCATGGTTGATAACAATTATTCTTTTCAAGTTTCATACTTTCCTATTAAGTATACATGAACAAAGATGAATTATTAATTATTTTTCAAAAGTACGTATTGCATAGGTATTATTTTTACTTTTTTATTACATTGTGGACTATATACGATCTTATACTTTGAATTTTGAACATGTTAATGCTAAAGCTCATGAGCACCCTCGTGCCTGCACTCATGAGTTGTGCTGCCAAATTTCTATTAACATAATACGCACAGTTGCGTTTAATGCCTGCATGCTTGATCATATACTAATCATCTGCTCACTTGACCTGTCTTTTCTTGGCACTTGTGCAGATTTTTGTGCATGGCCATAAGCAACCACTGGTGATATAGCATATATCATATTCTACCATGTGTCTCTAGTCTCTTTCTTCGATTTATGTAGGCCTTGCATTTCATTTACCTCTGCTGTCATGTAGTTCACTAATGATGCTCTTTTATTTTTTTTTTTTAATCTCTGGGTGTCCCAATCCAGGCAACATAACTCATGACTCAGTACTGACTCGTCTTGTAATGACATCATCAATTCCCTTAGTTTTAAAGCCTTTTCGTATTTAGCTTAATGTATTGAGATGATTTATGTTTTAAGTACCTAGATCTTTTGATACGATTCATCTAGTTTTTAAAGCTGAGCATCTGTTAAAACCAATTGCAGCTTGTCAAAGTCTGTCTGTTAAAGGTCTTGAATGAGATATCTAACGTCAGTGCTGAGGCAATTTTATTCTCATACGATCACTTTGATTTGACAAATTCCAATTTAATTGGGAATGCCATGTAGAAACTCAGTCACGTAAGTTTGTGTGGATAACTGCTCGTCAAATGTAAGTATGTAACATTGCAGAGGATTGATATATATCCGTAATTTAATGAACTTAGCTTACAGTAGATTTCTACTTTTTTTTTCATCACGCGTTTCCAGGCTTATTCCTGCAACGTCTCCATAGTATTTAACTACCCACAGGCAAATTTTGTAAAACCTCCCTGAAGTCTGTTGTTGCTGAAAGGCCTTTGTTTGTGTTTTATGCAATTTTTTGTCTCTCTCGTAGATGATAATATTATTTACGTTTGTTTATTTGCTCTGTATACTGATGTTATTTGTCTTACAGGGAAGAATATTGTCTAATTCGATTAGTTCACATGCAGGTATTTCCACCTCCTAGCCATGTGATCGAGTACTTCATTAATGGGACTGCACATGCTTTTTACTTGAATTTACTCTGCTTCCTTAAAACATCTTATTTGCCTTTTTAGCTATATAGATGTTTCTTTTGCTTCTTCTCGAGTCATTGCCTCTTGAGCATTCCTTGGTTCTGCATGCCTATTCGTTAACCATTTTGGTGACGGTAAGGATATGTCACCTATCTAGAGAGCTCTGTTTTTCTTTTTAAATTTGACCTTAGCTGTTTGACCTTTTGTTTCTGAAGCACCTTTGGCAAATTATGATAGGGGATTTTGAAAATTTTACCCTTCTATGTAGTCAATTATATTATGGAGTATCTATTCACCAGGAGAATGACGATGTGTATACTCCTGAGTTTCATATATGAGACTATTAAGAAGACCTAGTAACTGACAGTAGTCACGCTACTAAAATGAACTTCAGTAATTCTGGCAAAATTTATATTGAAGCAAAAATAACTTACCTTTGGTTACAGACAAAATAAATATAGCTGCCTTCCTTTACTTGTGTTCATGAATATGAGCATTGGTGATGAAACTGACAAAGTTATTCATTGTTGGGTGAAAATTCTGGATTTGGTCAAAAGTGTTAGTTAATGCTAGAATATAATTGCAATTCAAAAGAATCTGAGAAACAGCAGAATATGAATGCCTATTAGAACATTTCTCTTGTACTGATATGGACATGTCGAATTTCAGGACTTGAAGTTATATTTTGTAGTCTATTTGCATGTGTGTGTGGCGAAAAGAAATAATTTTGCGCTTGCAACTATATCAATTGATAGACATAATTTCTTTTTGGGAAAAAAATATCAGAATCTATAAGCATTCAACTCATTTAGTTAATTTATTCCTTATATCATAATCACAAAGCTTTATAAAAGTTTAGTTTCACAGGGAATTCTGTTGTTTCCTAGAAGTATTCCCATGCCTTCATGGAAAGTTAATTCCGTCTGCAAAAAACATTTAGTGATATGCGGCCATGATATTTTATCTCATCCTTGAATTCTAATGTAACATTAATGGACTACCTTTTCTCTAAAAATTGCTGCAGATTCACCTAGACAATATTGAAGCTTTCCTTGTACTTTTAAACTGGCCAAAACAATTTTTTCAACTCATATGAATTGCAAAATCGCAATGCGACATTAGGTTTTTGGAAGACACTAGGTTTTTTTTTTTTTTTTTTTGTTTTTGTTTTTGTGTCTGTAAAAAACATACAGATTTGGTGGGATGGAAATCAAATTATCGTAATTGCTGGTATTGGTCAACATTGCTGACTTACAAAATAATTCCATAATCTCAAATTTATTTCCATACAAGCCCAAAATCTCATTGAAATTGTTGTAATACTATTTGCCCACCTGCTCCCTAGCATCTATATAAACTGCATTCTAGGTTCTTTCCTTCTCAATGTTTCCCCAGTGCTTTCACAGCCATAGATTTACTCTCCTTCTGTCTCTGTAAGCCTTTCACTCTGTAGTTTCAAACTTTTTAACAGCTTCTTTGTTTTTGAAAGCTTTTATATTTAGATATAATCAGTGCATTTATCTTCTATCATCGGGTGTTCATTATAGGAAGATTAAATATCACTTAATTTTTTCCTCTTGTTACTCTACCACTAATCTCCCTCCTTTCTGAGGTAAATATTAGGGATAATTACAAAAGACCCCCAGTGGTTTTGGCTAATTACAGAAAAACCCAGAGATGTTTTAAAATTACAAAAAGCCCCCTCATGTTTGATTATACTTTAAATTTAAGGGGTTAACTGTAACATATTTAGAAATATCATGGGGTTTTTGAAATGTTTGTTGTTTATGAAGGAAGAAAATGTAAGGTGGAACCAAACCTTAAGGATTTTTTTGTAATTTTGAAACATCTCTGGATTTTTTTGTAATTAGCCTAAACCTCAGGGGGTGTTTTTGTAATTATCCCTAAATATTATAATGGTTCCCAGTTCTGCAGCCATGGAATTTCTCATACATGCATCTGAAAATAAGAAAATCCTCTAATCTACAAGTTTAAAAATATCCTTTTTTTTTTTGTTTCCTTTTGTTACTCTACCACTAATCTCCCTCTTTCAAAGGCAAATATTATATTTCCAGTTCTGCAGCTGTAGAATTTCTCATGCATGCATCTGAAAATCAGATAATCCTCTGATCCACAAGTTTAAGAATATGCATTCTTCACCCCCTCCCCCCTTCTCAATGTCTCGAAAACGAAAGTGAGGTGGGCCAGATAGGAAACTAATAAAAAATCATATAAACTCTAACTATTTTTTTTTTTTTTAAATTTCTAAGTCATATAACTTAAATTAAATTTTTTTTTTTTTTGTGTGTATGGTGGGGGGCTTCCTACCTCCTCTAGTGCCCCTTCTCGTTATAGCTCTACGTACATATAAATGTTGCATAAAGGAATACAGGCACACTTGTAAGAATGCATACACAGTTTTGGAGTGCAGATATGAGAAGATGTATATGTTGGTACAATGTTTGCGCTACTTAATTCGTTTATGCAATCATTTGCAGGTCTTCTTAATCTAGGCTATCTGAAGGTGAAGAGAATCGAGTTAGATCGTACATCATACATGTGAGTAAATGAAAGCACATACATACACATACATGCTTGTCCATCAACAGTTTCTATATATATGGGCCTGTATTTCATATTTTCTGACACACACGTGTACGTAATCATATACCTCCTTGAGGATTGCATTTTCATAAAAAATCCCCTATCGAGGCTGCAATTTGTAAAACAGAAACAATTATCAAGGGGGTATTTGTGATTTTGAAAGATAGTTGAGTTTTTTTGCAATTAGAATAAACCTCAAGGGTATTTTTTTGTACTTTAACCCTAATAATTTTTGTGTACAAAGATATGTGTTCCCTAGGTACTAATATCAATATGTGCACAAAATACTTATGGTATCTGTGCAACCATTGTTCATAATATCTTGTGCACCCAAAGTTTTGCTCTCTGTGGTACTATACGTGTAAGATTGTAGTTTAGTGAATTATTAACGCACTGATGAATAAATGTGTACCAGACTTGCACACATTCATATATCTAAATTTGAAAGTGTGCATTTCTATACGTGTACTGCTTAGAATGATTGTTTTAAATCTTAGAAATTACAAAATAGCAATACGACATTAGGGTTTTTGACTATCATTTAACATACAGTGTTATTGGGAAGCCAGTCAAATTATCGTAAAATTGCTGGTATTTGGTCAGCACACAACATTACTGACTTACCAAATATTTCCAGAATCTCAAATTTCTTTCCATACAAGCCCAAGTCTCATTTATAATGTTGTAATACCATTTGCCCACATACTCCCTAGTATCTATGTAAACTGTATTCTTGGTCCTTTTCTTCTCACGGATATTTGTGCATGCATACAGACAAATTTGTGTGTATAATCATTTTGGATAATTACAAAAATTACCCTTGAGGTTTGACCTAATTTAAAAAAAAAAACAATTATATTTTCAAAATCACAAAACCCCCTTAAGGTATTACAAGCACCTCTTTGAGGTTTACATTTTCTTAACAAAATATTTCTCTATTGAGAGTGCAATTTGTAAAATAGAAACAAATATCAAGAGGGTATTTGTAATTTTGAAAGATAGCTAGGGTGTTTTGTAATTAGACTAAACCTCAAAGGGTATTTTTTTAATTAATCCTAGTAATTGTTATGTACCTAGACATGTTCCTTAGGTACTAATATGTGCACAAAATATTTATGGTATCTGTGCAACCACTGTGCATACTATCTTATGCACCCAAAAGTTTCTGCGTTCTGTGGTACTGTATGTGTAAGGCTGTAGTTTATGCATATGAATTATCCATGCACTGATGAATAAACATATATGTGTGTATCCATAAACGTAGAGGGCACTTGCACCTAATCTGCACACTCAGTGAGGTGCAGTTAGATTCTCGCTACAAGTGCGAGCTGCATTTAAGAATATAAATACATATATTGAGAAGGGTGTACTATTTATAATATATATGATTGTTAATTCTACAACTATGGTGCTGCATGCACGGACACTAATTCTACTTTTGTTGACAAATTACAGAGAAACAAGAAAGATGATGACGGTAAAAGACAATAAGGATGTCAAATCATTAAAAGAAGATGACAATTGTGTTAAAGTTGAAGGTGCAGCCAGTAATGAGAGGGTTCATAGATGGAACCTCAGGGACCGAAATTCTATTCAATTGTCTAAAGCTGTTAGGGAGAAAGATAAGCAACCTATGACGACTGGGGGAGAGTTGTAAAGGAAAGATTGAGAAGCAAGAAGAGGACTTACCCAAGTTACCTAACTTCTCTCTTGAGCTTAAAATAGATGAAATTAAGGAAGACCTGTTCGCAGTGACGGGAAAACTGCCTTCCAGGAAGGTGAACAAGAGGCAGAAGAATGTTCAGAAGCAAATTGATGTAATGAATAATAAATTATTTTAATCAATTATTCTGCTAGTTATACCCTTTTCTGTTTTTTGTCTAATATTAATGTTCTTGCAGCTAATCTTCCCTGGTGGATATTTGGAAACGATAACGGTTGACCGGTATAAAGTTTCTAGAAACTATAGAAAGGTATCATTTTCCTCTTTTCGGTTTAATTTTGTGAAAATTTTGTTCAGTGTCGCACTCTCATGTTAAAGAAAATGAAAATCCGCATTGGATATTACTAGTTATGAATTCCAAGTAATTTTGCTTCTTGCAGGCAAAGTAAGAATGTTGTGGTTGGTTTTATTCAAGGATTAAGCCTTTTCTGCGTGTTTGGAAGTTTGAAGGCTTGGCTGCTGTAAGAAAGTGGATCATGCGTGTGGTCCTTTATCCGTCCACAGTCTTCCTGAAGAACCGAGAACTTTGTAAATTAAAAGCTCTTTCTGCTCTCTCAACTCTGTTTTTGATGTACGATTAAGTTGTCTAAGTAGCATGAATGAGTTTTCATCATTGTTATCTTCATAAAACTGTATAGTCGCCTACTAAGTAGATTACCAAATGATTGGATATTGCGAAAGAATAGTGCAACACGCGTGCTAAGAAAGTAGGAAATATGTAGCTGCACATGCAATATTTATATAATCTACTCCTTTTAGTTATGAGTACTAATGAGTACTAATGTGTGCTTGGTTTTAATATTTTTCCATTTGTCATTATCTCAGAACATTAAAATGCTTTGCAGTGTTATTCTACTGAAAGTATTTAGTTATTAAGTGGCCAATAACAGATCATTTTCCTATTCCTCTTTTATACTTTGAGATACGACTTGTGTGATTCTGATATGCTTTCGACTGTCAAGTATAGGGATAATTATTGTAGAACTAACTGCTTGTACATAGTTTTCAAAAAAAAAAAAAAAAACTGCTTGTACATATATATGGTGTCATTCTTTTGGGAAATATTTCAGTTTGTACTTGTAACTTTTAATGGAATACTAACTTGAAAATTCTACTACTGTAAAGCTTTCTCTCCATTAGCATGTCTTTGTGCTTTTGTACACTTGTGTTCTAAACAAGAAGTTTGAAGCTTACTGAGTGTAAAATATAAACTACTAATGAAGTTTATAGAAAATCAACTTTTAAACCATTGTGACATTAGTTGGTGTATAGAATGGCCTACTGGATGCCAAATGATAAGTAATTACTATGTAGAAATTATAAAATAGCAATACGACATTAGGGTTTTTGAACAACTCTAGGGTTGTGTTATGACTGCCATTTACATGCGGAATGTTGATGGAACTGCAGCCAAATTATCGTTAAATTGTTGGTAATGGCCAGCACACAACATTACTGACTTACTAAATAATTCTAGAATCTCAAATTACTTTCCATTGAATCGCAAATCTCATTTAAATTTTTGTAATACCATCTGCCCACCTCAAGTGTGTTTTTCTTCTTGTTATTAACATATATATGGATGAATGTTTGTGAATAGTGCATGCATAGAGATGAATATGCGTGTTACCATTTATATCTTCATAGGCATACATCCCTTAGGTGCTAAAATGTGCACAAAATATTTATGGCATCTGTGCAACCATTGTGTATTTTATCACCCAAAAGTTTCTGCAATGTCTGATAGTATATGCATAAGATTGTAGTTTGTGCATATTAATTATCCATGCATTGTTGAACATATATGCGTGTCAGACTTGCACACATTCATATATCTCAACTCGAAAATTGTGCGTTATGTACATAAATACACACTATTCCATGTGTGTGTATTCATAAACACAACGCGCACTATAACTGCACACTCAGTGAGCTAACTAGTGCTAAATCTTTCACTCAGGAGAAATTAGCTGAGAAATTGGACATAATGGCGTTGTCCGACTTGCATGATGGGCATGGTGAAAGAACCGAAGAGGCAAAGCAGCTGAATAGATGGAACCTCAGGGACAGAAAGTCGAAAGTTGTTAGGGAGAAAGATAAGCAACCAAAGATGACAGAGAAAAATGGTAACGGAAAGATGGAGAAGCAAGAAGAGAAGTATTTACCCAACTTACCTAACTTCTCTCTTGAGCTTGAAGTAGATGAAATTTCGGAATACCTATTCGCAGTGACGGGAAAAATGCCTTCCAAGAATATGAACAAGAGGGAGAGAAATGTTCAAAAGCAGATTGATGTAATGCTTAAATAAATTGTTTTAATCAATTATTATGCTGTTTATTTTCTTCTGTTTTTGTTGTCTAATATTCAAGTTTCTGCAGGTAATTGCCATCACGGAGGCCTAATACGTCATCCGTTTCTCCTATCCGCCACTCGCCGTTGCGTGATTCTGTTTCAGCGACGACGTCGCTCCGTCAGTCTCTGTTGCTTGACTCTATGGTGCTTTCATCGCGTGAATCTCTGATTCACGGGGATTTTATGATGAAGCAGTCGCCGATTCGTGGAGAATCATCCGTCTCCGATTAGGGAATGCTATATAAAAGACTCATATTGATCAATGGTGACTTGGAGAGGCTGTCGTTGCTTCGGGAGGAAACTATGTAACAGTTTCTGATCGGCGATTCTTCATCGAAGTCGGAGGATTTGAGGAAGAGTAAAAGTGCCCCGATTGAGAATGGCAGAAATCGTTCTAGGTATTCTGCTTTTGATAATATGAGGAATGTGGTTTGTTCATCGAGTACCAAACAAGCTGAGGAGAAATTGAGAAGAAATCCAAGGCAACAGAAGTTGATAGAGCCAAAATTAAGAAATCGAAAATCTTAATTAAACTTCCTTGCAAGAACAACAAACTAGAGGAAGAAAATTCACAGAAAGAGCCGTTGACGATTGCTAATAATGGTGAACATGGTGGAACTGATGAGGTGCAAGAAGAGGGCAAGTTTGATAACAATTAATGTTGATGAAGAAATGAAGATGTGGAATTTGAGGTCGCGAAAGCCCAGGCACAAGACACATAATGTAATAGTTGATGCAGAGAAAGGTAAAGTTTTTAGGGTGCCTGAAAAGAATAAAGCTCAGTCACCCTTGAAGAACTCAAATAAATCAGGGAAAAGGAACGAAATTGCAGCAGTGGCAGATGTTTGTGCATGCATAGAGATCAGTTTGTATATATAATTACAAAAACTAAACTTGATGTTTGACCTAATTAAAAAAACTGTCTTTCAAAATTACAAATACTGTATTACAAGCACTTGAGGTTTGCATTTTCATGACAAATATCCCCCTATCGAAGCTGCAACTTATAAATAGAAATAAATATCAAGGAGGTATTTGTAATTTTGAAAGATAACTGAGATTTTTAGGTACTAATATCAATGTGCACAAAATACTTATGATATCAGTGCAACCACTGTGCATAATATCTTATGCACTCTTTGGTACTATACTTGTAAGATTGTAGTTTATGCATGTGAATTATTAATGCACTGATGAATAAACATAAGTTTACCAGACTTGCACACATTCATATATCTAAATTTGAAAGTGTGCATTTCTATACTTGTACTGCTCAGAATGATTGTTTTAAATCTTAAAAATTACAAAATAGCAATATGACATTAGGGTTTTTGACTGTTATTAACATACAGTGTTGATGGGAAGCCATTCAAATTATTATAAAATTGATGTTATTAATTGGTTAGCACACAACATTACTGACTTACCAAATATTTTTAGAAACTCAGGGCGGGATTGGATATACTTTCATTTTAAAAATTTTCATTTTGCTATAGAATAGTGGTAAAGAAAATTTTAGAAGAAAAAAGATAAATTTTGAGAATGTGATTGGATGTGAGATGAAAAAGTAATGATAAAAGTTGATTTGATTTAAAAATAGTAAAATAATGATTTGATATATTTGGTAGTTAGAAATGTGTGAGTGAGTGAATAGTGAAATTTGTGGGAGAATGTGTAATAATGATTAGTTTTTTGTGAAAAAATGTGTAGATGTGATTGATGATTAAAAAAATAAGAAAAAAGTGAAAGTGAGAGAATAGTATATTTTCTGAAAATTTTCATAAACAATCGCATGTTTGGTCAAAAAATATTCTCCAGCGGAACGAAAATAAATTTTATTTCATATCCAATCGCCGCCTCAGTTTTCTTTCCATACAAGTCCAAATCTCATTTATAATGTTGTAATACCATTTGCCCACATACTCCCTAGTATCTATATTAAATGTATTCTTTGTCCTTTTCTTCTCACGGATGTTTGTGCATGCATACAAATCAATTTTGTGTGCATAATCATTAGGAATAATTTACAAAAACTTCCCTCCTTGAGGTTTGACCTAATAATAAAAAAACCAATTATTTTTCAATACAAAAATCCTCTTAGGTTGCATTTGGATGGGAGAATTAATTAGATTTGAGGAGAGAATTTGGGGGAAGAATTTCAAATAACTCCAAATAAGAAAGATTTAAAATCTTCCAAAATGACTCCAAAAATAATTTCCAAGGATTTGAAATCCATTATAAAATGAATTCATCAATATCCTCAATGGACTTGTTATTATGAATTTGAAATCCTTAGCTCCAAATTCATCAATCCAAATAGAACATTAAGGTATTACAAGTACTTCTTTGGGGTTTGCATTTTCTTAACTAAATATTTTTCTACTGAAGGCGCAATTTGTAAATGGATTAAACAAGTACCGAAGGGTTATTTGTATTTTGTAATGTCATTTATCTAATTTGAAAGTGCCCACATGTGTACATCAATCTATGGTACATATATAATTACACCTTTCTCAATATATATGTGCATCCATAAGCACCACGCACACTTGCACTTAATTTGCACACTCAGTGAGGTGCAGTTAGATTCTCGCTACAACTGCGAGCTGTATTTAAGAATATAAATACATATATGGAGAAGGGTGTACTATTTATAATATGTATGATTGTTAATTCTACAACTATGGTGTTGCCTGCACCGGACACTAATTCTACTTTTGTTGACAAATTACAGAGAAACAAGAAAGATGATGACAATAAAAGACAATAAGGAAGTCAAATCATTAAAAAGGAATTGAAGATGACAAATTTTATTAAAGTTGAAGGTGCAGCCAGTAATGAGAGGGTTCATAGATGGAACCTCAGGGACAGAAACTCTATCCAATTGTCTAATGCTGTTAGGGAGAAAGATAAGCAACCGATGACGACTGGGGAGAGTTGTAGAGGAAATATTGGTACATTATGAATTACAAGTAATTTTGCTTCTTGCAGGCAAATTAAGAATGTCGTGGTTGGGTTTCTTCAAGAATCAAGACTTTTATGAATGTTAGAATGGAGGATCATTTGTGTGTTGGTTCTTTTTTATGTCCAAAGTCCTCTTGGAGAACTGAGTTTTAGATTTATTACGATTAAGTTTCTAAATAGCATGCATAAGTTATCATCATGTTTCTTCATAAAACTACATAGACACCTTCTTAAGTAAAGTACCAAATGAGTGTACATATTGGCTAAAGAATCAGTGAAGAAATAGTGCAAGACATGTGCAAGAAAATAGGCAATATAATATGTAGCTGCACATGTAAGTTGGATTTACTCTGTTTGGTTCGTGCATGTTTTACGATGCATATAAATGTTAGAATATTTCATGATTTTTTCTTAATTTAACTAGAATTGGTCGAATTGTACGATGGTGGAGTTTGAGGAAGTATGGCGCAATTTTGCACTTTTAAAGTTGTGGGGTACTAGATATAAAAAAAGTGAATAATGATAATTTAGCATTGTGCAAGTCCATAAATGTAGTTGGTGACCATAATTAGCAAATGTTCACAAATTTATCTCCATGACCTAACTGGAATTAACGTGCTCTTGTTTTTTTTCCACTTTGGTTCTGGAATCCAAATGGGTTTTGTAACAAATCCTATCCACCACATATATGTAACAATTTTTACTTGAATGAGTAAAGACTAATGAGGAATTTTTACTTCCCCTCAAAAACAAAATTGAGGATTTTTTACTGATATTTGTTCAATTAACTGAATTTGATATCACACATATTTTTATCGAAATTAAGATGTTGCGAAGAACTTCCCTTTTTTAAAAGCTTATGAGAAAAAAATAAACCAAGTTTTGTGTTTAAACTTCAAAGTATGGATGAAAAGAACAAAAAATAAGGTCATAAATGTTTGTTCTTTTATTCCGCCACTTTCATTTTTTTTTTTTTTTTTTTTTTTTGAGAAAGAAAGATAATATCATTAGATAAAATCAAGAAAATCTCTCATCTTCAGGAATAAGATGAGTGAGTTCAACAGGAACATGACCAACAAACAGATTACAACTAGAATCAGAGAAAATATATCTAGCTACGAGATGTGCCAACATATTGGCTGATCTTGGGATATAACGCAAAGTACAGGAGTTGAAGGTGGTGCTGAGCTCCCGAATATCGTCGATCACCTGGCCAAGATATGTAAGATTCGAATGGTTCTGATGATATAACAGAGCTAACTTCTGGCAATCCGTCTCCACTTCGACACACTCGAGTTGAAGTTCCTTGGCTAATTTCAGACCTTCCCGGCATGCGATGGCCTCCATGATGTCGATGGCAAGCTCTTGGTTGAAACGTTGCGAAAGTACTTTTAATATGTCCCCGTTGTGTGCTCGAATCACCACGCCGATGCTTGATCCTACACCCTTAATGATTGATGCATCCGAATTGATCTTGAAGAAACCTTCTCTAGGACGTTTCCAGTGCGTCTCCTTGGTTGTCACCGGTAGGTTTCTAGTTTCCGTTTTGGCGTCTTTGTACTCTTGTAAACATTTCGAAGCTAAAAGGAAACATTCGTTATGGGATATATCTTTACCTTGAAATGTTCTCAGATTTCTTGCATACCATAAGACCCATAAATGCATGGCGAATAGGGCTGCCAAGTCTTCATTTTTGAGTTTTATGATTTCAAGCGTTAAATCTGCCATAGATGCATTTGGAATGGTTACGGCTGGGTCTAGTCGAAGTGGCGAGGCGCGCCAAAAGAAAGAGCTCCAAGAGCAATCACGTAGTGCATGTTCCACCGTTTCGATACCTTCTCCGCACCGCTCGCAATATGGATTTGGGACTGCCTTACGCTGAAATAAAGCCGCACGGACGGGTAGCGCACGATGTAACATTTTCCACATAAAAACTTGTACCTTGGGGGGTATGGGCAGCTTCCAAAGCCACTTCCACATGAAAGAGGGATCTCTTGAAGACGATGGCCTGTTTGTTAAGCGATCATCCAGACTCAAACCCACTTTGTAACCCGACTTGACACTGTACTGGCCATTAGCCGTATGATGCCAAGCCCAGCGGTCCTCGCACCAAATATTCCTCAACGGTATCCGAAGAATTGTTTGGGCATCCTCGTGAGTGAATAAGAGCCTGACCTTATCTTCGTCCCAAAGTGCTACATTATCCTGCATTAAATCACGGACACGAATTTCCTCCTGCCATCCTTCATCAGGTCTGCAAGCGTAAAAATTGTGATCGTTTGGCAGCCACGGGTCTAACCATATACGAGTAGAATTACCGTTGCCTATAAGCCTTCTAGCACCTTTACGAATGATATCTCTTCCCGCTACAATACTTCGCCAGGTAAAACTGGGGTTATGTCCGATTGTAGCCGTTAGAAAATCACCGTTAGGGTAGTATCGGGCTTTTAGGGTACGAGCTAGTATAGAGTTATCGTCTTGTATCAATCTCCACCCTTGTTTGGCTAGCATAGCTTTATTAAAAATAGATAGCTCCCGAAATCCCATACCTCCTAGTTCTTTCGAGTTACATAAGGAAAACCACTGTAGCCAATGAATCTTTCTTTCATCTCTTCGTTGCCCCCACCAAAAGTTAGCCATCAATGAGTTTATTTTTTGACAAGTTTCTACTGGAATTTGGAAACAACTCATGACGTATGTGGGTATCGCCTGCGCCACGGATTTAAGAAGTATCAGTTTTCCCGCTACTGATAGTGTAATCGCCTTCCAATTTTTCAGTTTCTTCGCCACTCTATCGATTAAAGCGCTGAAAATACTCTTTTTTGAACGACCCACGTGGGTTGGCAACCCAAGATATATCTGGTGTTTATCAACCTTTTGAACTCCTAAGCGATTTGCAAGGGACAATGCATTGGCTTGGTCGACACCCTTGCTAAAAGTAATTTCCGATTTCTCGAAATTCACCACTTGTCCCGATGCCTCACCGTATGTGGATATAATATTCTGAATTTCCCGGATTTCATTGTCAGTTGCTCGACCAAAAATTATGCTATCATCCGCGAAGAAGAGGTGTGAGACAGGTGGTGCCCTTCTACAAACTTTAAACCCGTGGATGCTCCCTGCTAATTCCGAACGTCTGATAAGAGCCGAGAAGGCCTCTGCACAGAAAAGAAATAAATAGGGGGAAAGGGGGTCGCCTTGACGTAGGCCACGGGTTGGGGTAAAGGTCTTGCCAGGGATGCCATTAGTAAGGACCGAATATGAAACAGTAGAAACACATCGCATAATAAGAGAAGCAATATGACAAGGTAAACCTAGCCGAAGCATGACCTGATGTAAGAAATCCCACTCAACCCTGTCATAAGCTTTACTCATGTCAAGTTTGAGTGCGAAGGATCCTTTTCTAGTAGCTGTATTCGATTTCATCGCATGAAAAATCTCAAAAGCTAATAGGGCATTATCAGTGATTAAGCGACCAGGGACAAAAGCTGACTGACTCGGGTGGATCATATGAGTAAGGGCGATTTTAAGCCTATTAGCTATGACTTTAGTAATAATTTTGAAAATCGTATTGCATAAGCTAATAGGTCTAAAATCGCTGGGGAGGGAGGGGAGTTTCTTTTTGGGGATCAAAATAATATGTGTATGATTAAGGGGGGAGGGATCGGTATGATTGTTAAGAATGCTGAGGATAGTGGCAACTACGTCTCCTTTAATAGAGGCCCAAAAATGTTGAAAAAATAAAGCAGGCATACCGTCGGGCCCGGGGGCCTTTGAAGGGTGCATTTGGGATAGTGCTGCAACAATTTCTGACTCGGTGAATGGCGCGCTTATTTCGTCTCTGAGATCGTTCGGCATCCTAGGATTTATTGCGTCCAAGACCCTAGTAAAATTTGAATCAGTAGTAGACTTGAACAAATTTCCATAATAATGGAAAAATACATCTGCAATTTCGCTATGCTCCTCTACCCACTGGCCATTTGTGTCCAAAATTTTTTCGATGGAATTCCGCTTCTGTCGCCCGCTGGCCACCTTGTGAAAAAATGCCGTATTTTTGTCCCCGTCTTTGATCCAATTCGCCCGAGCTCGTTGGAACCACATGGTTTCCTCACGTCTCATGAGGGTTATAATTTTATTTTCCAATGTTTTTGCTGCAATAATATTGGTGTTATTCGGTGTTGCAGCTTGGAGTTTTTCCAATTGGCTACGTGCGCAATCGAGTTGTTTCCTAATTATGCCAAAATGTGATAATTCCCACTGGAGGAGAGAAACACCTAACTGATGAATTTTTTCTTTTGTTTGAATAGGTGAGGCCGTCCCCGGGTGAGAATTCCATGCCTGTTGGACAAACGGAGTACACGAAGCATCTTGTAACCACATCTTTTCGAAACGGAAAATACGTTTTCTCTTTGCTGTGCCACGTAACTTAGAACCGGTCCATGTCAAGAAGATTGGACAGTGATCCGATGAGACACGAACCATGTGCTCGATTGTATACGATGGGAATTGACCCACCCATGAAATATTTGCCACACACCTATCAAGCCGCTCTTGAATATTATTCGGTCCTTCTTGCCCATTAGTCCAAGTGAATTTGAAGCCGTAGAAGCCGAGGTCATCTAAATTGCATTCCGAAAGCGTATCTCTGAAGGCTTTGATTTTGGCATCATCTTTTGGGCGCCCCCCTATTTTTTCCGAATGATATAGCACTTCATTAAAATCACCGATGCAAAGCCATGGGGAGTTATTGTTCATAGATAAAGATTTGAGAAGCTGCCATGTATTCGATTTTAGGTTATCCTCCGGCCAACCGTATATTCCCGTCAGACGCCAACTCCCGTCAACCAAGACATCAATTGCGTGAAGAGAATGATATTGGACTGTTAACATGATCGAATCCTTCCACAAGATACACAGACCTCCTCTACGTCCCCCATTTCTCATGTCACAATCAACCGCAAAAAAATTAGAAAAGCCAATTTTGTCACATATCTTACCAATTTCAGTGTTAAGTAGCTTTGTTTCCATAAGGAAGACAATGGTGGGATCTTTTCGCTTGATATCTCGTGTAAGCACTTGAACTGTCTGAGGGTTCCCAAGCCCTCGACAGTTCCAACTGTAACAACTCATTGTGATCGGCGGATCGCTCCTGCTAGATCTCGCCGTTGGATTAACATCATTATACACATCCAAAGCTTCAGGATTTTGGGTTGTCTGTTTGGGTTTTTTGGTTAAGGGCATTGGGTGGGATGAGTCAAATTCCAACTGGGACTTTTTATTTTTCTTTAGCTTGGGGAGGACAGTGGCAGAG
This sequence comes from Rehmannia glutinosa, assembly GCA_016081115.2. Taxonomy (NCBI): domain Eukaryota; kingdom Viridiplantae; phylum Streptophyta; class Magnoliopsida; order Lamiales; family Orobanchaceae; genus Rehmannia; species Rehmannia glutinosa. The sequence continues at coordinate 77,441 of JABTTQ020003228.1, forward strand.
GTATTGGTGGTGGATGGGTTGCGCTGATATAGTCGGGTCCAGGTGCTGGTTGGTTTGGTGTCTGTTATAGGTAACTGGTTTTGGGATTGTATAAGGGCGCTAGGTAAATCGGTTGGCAATATGTCGGTTATGGGAGTAAGGGCCGTCGTATGGGCTATTGTATACGTGTTTTGTGGCTCAATGGGGGTAGTTGTGATAGGCTTGCATGGGGGGCTGGTGTAAGAGCGGCTTGAGGTGGGTATGTTGAGGGGGTTTGTGATAGAAGTGGATGATTGATGATTGTAGTTGCTAGGGTTTGTAGACTGGAAATTTTGAAACGAGATTAAAAGGGAGTCTAGGTTGGGTATCATGGGTAGTTCATGGGGTATGGGTTGAGGGGTGGTGTTTTTGTCCAGGTGGGAATTTGTAGAGTTGTGGTGATTGTGGATACGGATAGGGGCTGGGGTGCAGTGGGAAATATGAGTTTTTTAGTGGTATTAGGGTTTGAGGGAGCTGTGGATGAGTCGGGTGTGTTCGGGCGAGGGCGTTTATAAGGAGATGCTTTTAACCACGGACCATATTTGGCTTCGGTTGGAGCTTGCGCTGTGTTGTTGTCATAGTCGTTACATGCTCGAAAATGATGACCGATGGCTCCGCAACAGAAACAATAAATTGGTAGAGATTCGTACTTAAGAGGAATCCACTTTGGTTCTCCTTTAACTTTGATTGTGAGACCCCTTTGCAATGGTTTGGAAATGTCGATTGCAATTTTGATTCTAGCCGACTTACCAAATAAGTTGTCACCGTCCGAATCCCATGCGACGAGCGTACCTATCTGTCTAGCCATTATTGATAGAGCTTTTTCGTTCATGCATGTAACAGGTAGATCATAAAATCGGGTCCAGAAAGGGGTTTCCGTGATGGAAATTGTGGATGGTTGTTCCGTACCTTCTATTGCCTTTAAAGCGAATAGAAAGCCTTCGAAGTGCCAAGGTTGATTCGATAAGACCCACTCTCGTTCTTTTGGTTCATCAAATCGGAACAGGAAAAGATTTTTGCCCCATTCCCGAGCAGTGTATCCCTTCCGTGGCTTCCAAGCCTTTTTCATCACGTCAAGGAGGTAGAAGGAGTTAAAGGCTTTGTGAGTTTTTAGTGTTCCTGCCAAGCAATACCCGTCTGAGCCCTTCTCTGAACTGTCGGTTATAGATACAATATCAAGGTCTAACACAGTCGCCTCCTGGGATGTGAGCTCCTCCATGGCCAGTCCACTACTGATTCAAATCCACCTCAGGATGTACGAATAAAACCCGTAGGAACCTGAAACGAAGCACAACAGAAAAAAAAAAAGAGCAACCCCACTTTCATTTTTTGAGTAAGATCTGGTCACTTGTTTTTTAAAAGTAAAAGTTGGATGTATGATGTTAATGTGATGAGAAATCTTTTAGAGATGTTGATTGTTTGTTAAATTTTCTAAGGAAATAATAGTGCAAAAAAATATAATGCCAAAAAAATGAATAAAAAAAGATAGGCAACATGGATATCGTTTTACACAAGATTAAAAGAAAACTAGATGAGACCCGTGCATCGCACGGAATGTATATATCTGTGTGATGCCTCTATTTTGTAATGTGACATGTGCATGTTTTTTATAGTTCTATTACTTCTATCTATTGACATTATAATAATTTTAAAATAACATTAGACAATATGTGAAAAATACTATTTAATATTATTTTTACTGATGAAGTCAAAAAAGAAAAACAAATCATACTTCATAATCATAAAAAATAGATTAAAGATTATGTATTTGTGTTCAATCTTCGAACATTGTTTTTAATAAAATCGCGTAAGGCGCAACTTCATCGCCCCTTGCATTTTAGAGGGTGTTTGGCTAATCTTATTTAAAACATCTTATAAGCTCCTACATCTGATAAGCTGTTTTAGGAGCTTATAAGATGATAAATCTTATTTTAAAAATAAGTTGTTAGAGTGTTTGGATATAATAAGATAGTTGAGCTTATAAGCTGTTTTTATATCTTATAAAATTATTAAGTATATTTTTGTCTTTTGAATGTTTAAAATAAGGAGCTTATAAGCTCTTTTAAAAAAAGTTGGGGTGGAGGTACTTTTTTTTTAGGAGCTTATAAGATCTCTAACAACTTTTTTTAGAGCTTATAAGCTCTTTTGGAAAAAAATTACCAAACACATTTTAAGAGCTTATAAACTCTTAAACATCTTATAAGCTGTTTTTAAGAGCTTATAAGCTCAGCCAAACACCCTCTTAGTCATGTTTAGATCCTTACTAAGTGTGAAGATTGCGTCATACTTTCTTTCAAGGTTATAGTAGTAAATTCAGATGTAATTTTATTTTCGAAAGCTATTCACATGTGTAAATTGAGATGCAACTAAAATAAGCCTTTTTTAAGTTAATGTAATCAACTCAAATGCAATTATATAATAATGAAGAAATAGACTAAATCCAAATAACAACAGTACATATATTATAAATAGCCAAAATATATGAATATACCCGAATGCATAACTTTTAAAGCTCATTACAATATAAAATTTTGAGCAAATATATCTTATACTTTTTTATTTTTTATGTTTACATTTTATTTTACATATGCAATACGGGTGTCAAACTGAAGATCGTAAAAAATGATTAATTTGATATATTATATGCCAAAAATGGATAAAACAATGAAAACAATATTAAATTTTTAAAAAGAAAAAGAAAAAGAAAAAGACAAATATAATAACTAATGCAGTACATACACAGATTTGGAAAGCTAAATTTATATAATGCTTTGTCATTATATATATTTTTAAGAATTAATTCAATGAATTACCAATGTTACAACGGGAGGATGGTTTATGCGGAATTTTTTTTAGCATATTATTTATAAGTGTCTCTCTAGTTATTTATATATATAGATAATAAAATTGTAATAAATTAAAGAAATTACCGAAATTATTTATATGAATAAGGGGAGAAATAAATAGGGGAAAATTACACAAAATACCCTTCATTTGGTACAAATCCCGATGTTACTAACATCTCACATCTCTACCTTTTTGTTTACTTTTTGTACTCTCTTTTTTTAATTTTTTCCCTCATTTACGCTCCAGCCCCTTCTTGTCCAATTTGTCACTTCCTCTCTCTATTTCCTCCTTTCTTCTCCAATCTGTTACTCCCCCTCTCTCTTTCCGCCATTGATGGTTTGTTTTCTCTTTGATTCCTGTAACTTCTTGTTCAAAATCTGAAGTCCTAGTTTCTTCATCTTCTAAAAACAGCAAGATTAAACTTGTCGATGTTGATGAAAAATAAGTTTTTAAGGGAAAATCATCCAAAAAGAAAGCTATTGGATTTAGAGGTGTTGATGCTGCTGATGTATGGTGTTTTTTCCTTTATATTACTGGATTTATTTTGTTATTTATTGTTTCTATGGATTTTTGTTTTTTTCGTTTCGTGTTGTTTCATTTGTGTTTCACTTGTTTTTTCGTTGTATTTCTATCTTTGTTGATCTGTTGTTTTTATTATTTTTCAAATTTTTTGTATAAGATGTATTGTTTATTTTTTGTTTCGTTGTTGTTTCATTATTGTTTCTTTGTTGTTCTTTTTGAAACATGAAAGAAACATAATTGAAACAAATATGAAACAATGTCCTACTTTCTTCTTATATTTGTTGTTTTTTTGTTCCTGTATGTTTTTCTTCTCTTTTCCTGATGTGCAGTCCGATTCTTTTTCCTTTGTGCTCGAAAAGATGTCTTTTCCTTGTTCTTCTCCTTTCGGAAAGTGTTTGCGCACTTGTTATGACTGCTGTATTTTGGATCTCTAATTAGTGCTCTGCATTTTTTTTTTGGTAGTTGTTTTTATATGCGAGTGTATTGTTTGGTAATATGTTGGGTTTGAGCGTATTTGTTGGTAATTAGAATGCGGCAAGGTATTGTTAAGTAGTTTTGGTAAAATCTTAGTATTTTGCAAAAGTTTAGGTCAAAAATAGGTGGGTATTTATGTCATTTTCCCAATAAATAGTATGATTGTTTATTGGAAAGTGTGATAGATAAAGAGAAAAGTGAGTTAACTTTGGAGAGAAATGATATTTTCTTTTAGTTTTTCTACAAACAATCACATATTTCACAAATTTTTCTCTCAAAGATGAAAATTTGAAAAATTGTTTTGACAAAAAACCGCAACCTAAACATCCAAAAATTTTGTTATCAAAACATACCACGAGCTTGTAGCTCAAGTAGAACCGCCCACACTTTGCAAGAGTGTTGATTAGGGTTTGAACCTTAATTATTCCAGGTTTTTTGAAATTTATCATCTCCTCTCCAACCACTATTCCAAACTCATTAAAAAAATTGTTATCAAAACCCAAAGTCATGGCTACCATTGGCAAGTTTTGCCCTATCTGGCTTCTTTAAAGAGCCTCTTCGAATGACTAAATATCTACTTACTTTGATTGTGCTTGCTCGCTCGTGTTATTTAAATAGTAAATGGTATATATTTTGCCGTTTTACAAATAAAGATTTAGTTACATATTATAAAATGCTAATTATGAATCTCTTGAACATTATCCAATATTTTCAATATCATGAAATGTCTTGTAACTTATTTATTCATTGAACTTTAGGGAATGTCATTTACACCAACTCTAATAATAAACTTATATGAATTGAATAACGACAACCTTTGCTCTGGTGCATGTTGCACGATTGAAAAAATTTGCAGATGATTGTGTAAAAAATGATATACATCACGACAAATATTTGTTTTTATAATTAATGCAAAAACATATAGTTTTCTGGTGATACAGATACTAGGATTTTATTTGGTGACCTAACATTGTACATTATGACAATTATGTATGTCATGGTCATGCAACCATGCACATAGAATATTAGAATGTGCATTACATGAAAACCCAATTTTGAAGTACTATATTTATAACTTTACGATTAACAAGTACGTTGGATGGGCATGTGAACTCGTATGAGAATATAAATATGATAATATCAATCCTATATACTAAAAGAAAAAAAAATAGGTCACATGTCATCACCTTGCTACTCGAGACATGTGGCAACTCCTCATTCTCTCAAATCCACGTGGCGACTCATATTTATCCATATGGCAACGATCTAGAGACGCCCTTGATCACACATCCGACTTCTCTTGAGCTTCTTCTTCAGGCGGTACGCGCTTTGTTACTTGACTCACTTTCTCAAGCTCTTGGATTTGATCACGAAGCCCTCCAATAACTTGATCTTGGTTCGACCTTGAACCTTCCTACGATCCTCTTTGGATGGTAAACCCCTTTTGATTCTTCAAAAGTTTTCTCTTCAACAGTTTGACGTTGTCTTTCCTTTACAGCTTGTGTTGGATCGATTTCTTTCGAGTTTCAGGCTTGAGGATTTGCTTGAATATCTTTGAGAATATTTGCAGGTTAATAGCTTGAATAATGCTTGATTTATCAGGTGTGCAAGGTAACATTTTCTCAATGAGTTTCCTCAGCCTTTTATAGTGAACTTTCAAAAATCTGCCCGTTGAAGAGATAGACTGATTTCAAAAGTCACTTGTGTTTGTTGGCTTGTCTTTTCTTGGTCCTCAATCTTGAGATGTAGACCTTTCCTCGTATTAAATGAATGTGCAGCTTTTCAGGTTCTGACACGAGGTGCAGTGCTTCCCATTGGTTTATTCCTTTTGCACACTTCTGGGATGAGCACTTTAAGACCTGGCAGCATGGAAGTATAACTTATTTAAGTAATGTTCTTGACTTCTGTGCAACGGATTCATTTTAGTTGACTCCTCTTGGCTGCTACCTTTTTCCCCAGGTGACTTGAGTCTGATCCAATCATTTGAAGGCTCATCTGTCACTTCAACTTGAGACTTGGCTTCTTGAGTTGACTTTGACTGACTCTTTACACGGTTGTTCCTCAGCTGATACATCTTCAGTCGAGTTCTTGATCTTCTATCTTGGCCATACTCAGTTGTTCCACAGTGGAGTCTTCACTTCAGTCTTCAGTTGACTTCTTGTATTTCCAGGCATAGCTGACTTGACTCAGCTTTTCGAGCCCTATCTATTACAATGAAAATTACAAGGAAAATGGGGTTAACTTTCTAGTTTAAGTTTTACATGACATTCATCAAAATCTATAAAATAAATTTACCAACAATTTCCCATTTTTGATGATGCCAAAACTTAAAACATTCAACAACATGTAAACAACAAAGATACATACAAACAATGCGAAGAACAAAGAATGTATGCGTTGAATAGATCGTTTTATTGATCATAACATTCTTGTACTTTACACAATGTTTACATTTGGTATCGAGCATTCTATATCAAAGCAAAAACATACAACTATGCTAGGATACAAGAACAAGTACAAAGTGAAAAATTACGTAACACTTCACTAAGTATACAGATGACTTACAAAAATGTATTTACATAAGTAAAATACATGAAGGGTTTGACAACACTTCATCGCCATCGCCCCTCCTTCCTTCTTTCCTCTTGACTCTGTCAAGTCATCATCTCTTTTTCTCTTTCTTTCTTCTTCCTCAACTTTCTTCTTCTTCTTCTCATAGGCTCTCTTCGCAAAGACATCATCCTTTCACTTCCTCTCGAGCCATAGATGAGTTTGTCTTTCATTTTCCTCTTCCTTGCATCTTTTCACGGCCTCAAAGCATTCTTCCTTGCCACCTCCAGATTTGCCACTTCATCATACCCCACCTAATAGAGTCTCCCCTTCTTTCCGAGATCTACATATTCGATATTCTTGGTCTTGGACGAGGTCGAGAACCTCTTCCTCCACCACTTCTTCCTCCTCCTCCTCCGGGTGTGTCTTTGCACGGAGAGTCTCGCTTACCGAGTTGAATGGGCTGCTGGTAGTCTGCTGCTTATCAGCTTCTTCGCACAATTTAAGACCCTTCTCCAAGTACAGATCCCAGGCTTGGGCTAGTGACATCTTTTGGAAATAGCCTTCGGATTCGAGCGTCTTGAATTCTTCAACTGATCTTGGCTCGGATCCGTTGTCAGGAATGGCATCTTGATCATTCCCTGCCGGAATGCCGCCATATTATTTGAACACTTCTTTGATGCGGGCATCCATTTTCTTGTTGAACTCCACCATCCCTGCTTCGATGAATTTTCTTTTCTCCGACATTGGCAGAGCAGAGTGTTCGATCGGCAGAGTCACTGGAAGTTTGCTGATAATAGAAGCCGTAACATGACCCTGCTGAGGGGTTTCAACAATCATTAACGTCAAGTCGTTCGAATGTTCCCCCTCAGTTGTTTTTCCTTTCTTCTTCTCAGCTGTCATCATCTTGACTTCAGACTCTTTCAACTTTTCTTCTTTTAAACTCCTTAGGGACTCCTCTTCCCCCTTTTTGGCATCATCAAAGGAAAGAGGGACCCCAGGGAACATGCTGCGAGCATAAAGTCGAGTCTCTTTGAGAGCCGAATTCTGTTTGGAGTCTGGCTGCGGCATAAGTGAAATTCGAAGTCAGGCGAGTAGCTTTTGATTCGGCTGCCACCAATTTCATTTCAGCCATGAAAAGGCTGAACTTTGCATTCATGGTCTCCTCAAGGCGCATAACTTCTTTTCTCTGAAATTCACGCAGAAGCTCCATTTCTGTTTTGTGAGAAGCATGCAACCTCTCAATATACGCCTGCATACTTTGCTTCAGATCATCATTGTCAGCCATCCAGACAAGCATTATGCCATACAGTGCCTTAAAATAACAAAGTTGATCGATTCTTATGGCAGATTGCTGTTGAGACCATTCGCGGATCCGCACAACTATCCCTCTCAAGTCTGCTGTGACGGTAGCGTCCCTGTTGTCCAGTCTTAAGTCGAGTAAGGCCTGATGTCTTTCAATCTTCTCAATCTCTTCACAGATCTTCTTGAAGATTTCACGAAATTCAGCTGTGTCACTTGATTCAGCTGCAGGCCACTCTTCAGCAAAGTTGAACTCGACTGGAACAATGGTGTCAGAAGGGATAATTGGATCTTCTCTTACGATGAATCTTCGTTGTTCAGCAGCGGTCTCTTCCTCCAAGTCTGGTAGGATCGGCGTGAAAGGAAATACCTTAGGAAAGGCATCATCGCTCACATATGGGATAGTTTGTGAGGGTTGTGCTGTGATGATTGACTCTCTTACCTCGATTGCGATAGCATCGTCGGGCGATGGGTCACAAGCCGGTGGGAGCTGTGTGACAGAGTGTAGTCATTCTATGCTGCACTGTGGGAGCCTCGCTGTAGATTGACTCGGTTTCAAGCAGGGGCGATTGAGATATTTTGCCGGTGATCGAGCCTCAACTGTCTTAACAACGTCGTCAGTCTCAGTGGATTTTTCTAAATGAATTACCGGATCCTCTGCTGCATCATCAGCGTCATCGGATGATGATGAGATTTGCGGGGTTGGCTCATCATCGAAGTTAAATTTTTTACAAGCAGCTTTATCACTCGGCTGACTCGTGGTTTTGAGAACATCCTCTACTGGGTCCCTTTGATCTGCAATGGGGGTGGACTCAGCTTCATCTCCAGACCCCAAGAATGATGTATCAAGGTTCTCATGGGAGTCATGAAGTGCACTTATCTCCTCTTCTATTTCAATGCTTTGAACAGGAGGAATGTTCTGTGTATCTTGAACTTTACCCAGGGAAGTCTCAACCTCCCTTGGGCCTTCAGTACCTCCGGCCGGTCTCAAGCGGCGAGGCCTTCAACATTCCCTTCGACGATCGCAATTGTCTTAGGGTCTTGGACCATGGCATCCATAGGAGTCTCAACCCCTAGGATTGCACTTTCACTGCCCAGAGTGTTAACTCCCGGGGCATCTCCATCCTGTGCCTCGACTGTAGGAACAATGTCATCAACCTTCAAAGCATCTGACATTTCGGTGGGCAGGACTCAACCGTCCGAGCCGTCAATATCAATATGTTGTGGTTCTTTCTCGTTTCCACTTCGCCTCATTGCTTCAAGGTTGAGTCATCACGCAGCATCCTCCGACCACCTTTCGGTGGAAAAGGGTTTCCCCCACGGTGCACACCGGTGAGGATTGATGATAGGTCATTTCGCTCCCGACTTACTGACTTTTTCTTTTGAATGCTCAAATTTCTTTGGGGCGGTGGTAAAACACCTTCTTCGGGGTTGGCTCAACTTGGGTGCCCAAAGTCCCAGTCTCATTGCCATTTCCCTCGGACCCATCCTCCAAAAGTACTGAGAACGTAGCTGCAACGATGTCTGTGGCAATCAGGTGAACTACTCCCAAAGGGTCGATTTGCAGGAGAGATTGAGACGACTCTCCGGTCCTTCAACCGATTCTTTGCTCATGCATTATTCGGATTCCTCAAAACTCTTTGCATGTCCGATTTTTTCATTGCGACAATGGGTTCCTCATCACTCTCTGAGTAGATGTCTAGATGTGTATGAGTATGAGATGGAGAGTTTGTGAATTCACACATCTTGGCCTTTTCTATGACACGGGCTTCCTCGACTGCCTTTTATTTCTCTTCTTCCTTGATGATTCGAAGAATATCCATGCAATTTTCTTCATCAAGAGCCTGGCGTACCATAGAAACACCGATAAATTGCAACAACTCCTCTTCTTCTTCGATATACTAAGGGTGAGCAACTTTGCTCCCTTGAGTGATCTAGCTTCCATGCTCTCCATTCTCTAAGGCGATCTTTGAATGTCCGGATATATTGGAGAGTACATGATAACATTTTCATCATCCTCTTCTTGACCTTCATCCTCACGGGGATTGAAGGCAAGATACGTTCTTTGTAGGGGCAGGAGCATCCTTTTTCTTAGTTGCGGGGCAACTTTCTTCTTCCCAATTTGTAGGGGCGACTTTCTTCTTGGGGGAGGGGCAACAAGCGTGTCCTCGGGTTTAGCCGATTCCCCCTCACTTGTTCCCGCCTTTCTTTGCGTGGGCTCTGGGCTCCGGAGAGGTTAGCCTGAACATTTTCTTGTTGACATGGAAGGATTTTTCATGTCGAAGGGGAATACCATTCACTTCCATCAAGTGGCCAATCACGAGGCCATATCCGAGAGATACTCCAAAGGATTCGTCATCCTTAAACGACTTATTCATTACATTCGGTAGAGTCTGGTGTATACCAACTCATTGATTGACTTTCTTGCCCTGCATGATCGCAACCATGACGATCAGCTTTGTCTTGGACAGCTGATTAAAGCTTACAAACTTCATGTCTACACACTTTGAGACGACATCCATCAACTTATGATAGTCGTCCTTCAGCAGCTTCTTATCAGCTGTGTAGACTACCTTAGCAGCGCACTCCGGTTTGGCTATCTCTTTCCATGCAGCCAAGTCAACATCAGCTTCATTAATCTCCTTCATGCTTTCCGATGGCAACAAGCAGTGCTCCGCAAGGTCCTTAGCATTTATCATAATATCCTTGCGGTGGACAGAAGACTCAATCCCTTCATCCTGCACCTCTGCGTTAACATAGAACTGCGCCACCTCTTCTAGGTAGGTGTGCGAGTATTCCATAGTCAGAAAAGCCTTGAGATCTGACTTTTCTAGCATTTAAGTGATTTTCTTGACAAGAGTTTCATCGGAACCCTGCTTCACCATACCTTCGAAGTCCACTAACGATCCTGAGTGGATTTGCTTCGATAGCTTGACGAAATCAAACTTAGGTGCCATTTATAGAGATTTTCACCAATTAAAACTTGACGAATTTGTTTGAGAACACTTAGGATTTTTGAGAGAGAAATAGCTTGCTTTCTTTTTGCTTGAAGATGAACAGTTTCCAAATGAGAGAGAGAAAGCTGGAAAAATGGATATATAAGGGTTATGAAAGGACATGTCTTCGGATTTGAAATTTTGATCGAGATCAACGGTTCAGATTTCACACGTCAAACTGCATTTAATTCCTCGCATTTTAATGCGGTAGCATTTATATCCAATCATATGCTTACTGTGCAGCTTTTTACTGTACCCGTCATTATTATGCTGATGTCATCCTTAAAAACATTCCCGCTCATTAAAAACGATTGTGTTTTTGTCACTTAGCTCATAAATGACTCAGTTTATATCAAAAATGACTTAACTCTGGTTCTCTCCTTTCATTAATCGACTCAGCTGTCAGCTAACTTTCCGACTTAGCTGTTTCACATGGTTGATTCGTGAAACTTGTTCAATTTTCATCTTCTCATCTTCCATCTCTTTTGGTTGAATCTTCTGAGTGTCAACTCAACTCAATTAACCCTAGCTCATTCTTAAGCTCTTCAAATCTTGACTCACATAGGGGTTTAGTGAATATGTCAGCCAACTGCTTATCAGTTGAGATATATTCCAAGGTGATGTCTTTCTTTTCAACATGATCTCTTATAAAATGATATCTGATATCAATGTGCTTTGTTCTTGAATGCAACACAGATTTCGAGTGATTGCAATAGCAACGTATTTATCACACATAATTGTAATCTCTTTTCTTCAATCTCATAATCTTTTTTGTTGTCTCATCCATAAGACTTGGGCTGTTTGCCCGCTGACTATGTACTTAGCTGCTTGTTTGTGGATGTGGCTATTGAGTTTTGCTTCTTGCTAAACCAGGAAACCAATCTATTTCCAAGCATTTGACATGTACACGAAGTACTCTTCCTGTCAACTCTACATCCAACATACCGAGTCCGAGTAACCAATAAGCTTGAATCCACCTTCCTTTGGATACCATAAGTCAACTTCTGGCATGCCTTCAAATATCTTAGGATTCTCTTAGCTTGATCATGTGGCTCTTCTTTAGTGCAGTGATTGAAATCTTGCACATACACCTACTTGCAAAGGTGATGTCCGGGTCACGTTACATTAAGTAAGCGAGTGATCCAATGAGTGCTTTATATCTTGTTTGATCTGACCTTACCATCTGCGTCCATGTCCATCTCATTGATGTGTTTATTGGTATTTTCATAGAAGACTTCTCTTCCATACCAAATTTCTTCATTAAATCTACGGTGTACTTTGTTTGACTTATGAAAGTTCCATCCTTCAATTGCTTAACTTGAAGTCTAGGAAGAAAGTCGCTCTCCCATCATGCTCATTTCAAATTTGCCTTGCATGAGGTTTGAGAACTTATCACACATCTTTTTATTTGTGGATCCAAAAATGATGTCATCCACATATATTTGAACAAGCGATATACTCTCCCCATCTTAAATTAAGAAGAGTTTTTGTCCACTTTGCCTTTGGTGAATCCATTCGAGTTAGAAATTGAGACAATGTATCATACCATGCTCTTGGTGCTGTTTCAATCCATATAATGCTTTCTTGAGCTTGTACACCTTATCTCCAATAGTCTTCTGCTCAAAACCTGGAGTTGTTCGACATAGACTTCTTCCTCTAATGATCCATTTAGAAATGCACTCTTCACATCCATTTGATATACGGTGAAGTTCTTATGTGCAAAGACATAGGCAAGAAACATCCTTATTGCTTCTAATCTTGCAACATGAACAAAGGTTTCATCAAAATCTATTCCCTCTTCTTGGCAATACCCTTTGGCTACCAATCTTGCTTTGTTTCTTACCACAGATCCTTCCTCATTCATCTTGTTTCGAAAACCCATTTTGTGCCAATAATATTTTGATGGGTTGGTCTCGCACCAATTCCCATACTTTGTTCCTTTCAAAGCGATTGACTCTTCTTGCATGGCTTGAATCGATGTGTGTCATCAATGCTTGAGACACATCTTTTGGCTCTATTTAGGAAATAAAACAAGTGAACATTGCTTCTTCTTGAGCTCGGATCTGGTTCTTACACCATCTCTAACATCTCCAATAACTAACTTCGGGGATGGTCTCTCACCATCTTACATCGGGTTGAGTAAATCATTTGGATTCAAGTTTGTCTCGCACCGTGCGTTGTCTCGAATGACTCTTTCATCATCATCCATTTGTAGAATTTCATTTTGTCTTTGAGATTGACTATCTCATCTTTATCTTGATTGATTGCTCTTACTTGACTTCAACATAAGGACTCTTCTGCATATTTGGTGATTGACTTATCGACTAACTCTTCAATGTCTTCTCCACTTACATCGGGTTCATCAAAAACCATATGGATAGACTCTTTTGTGACCATAGTCCTCTTGTTCGAAGACTCTATAGGTTTGCTCTCGGTGAGTATCCCAAAAGGTACCTTCATGACTTTAGCATCGAAAGCCTTCAAATTGTCTTTGCCATTGTTGTGGATGAAACATTTACATCCAAATATCTGAAGTACCCAACATTTGACTTTCTCCTCCCAGTTTCATAAGGAGTCTTGGTTAGTTGCTGTTAATCATGTATCTATTTTGAGTATAACATCTTTGTGTTAATGGCTTGACCCAAAATTTCTTAGGCAATCCAACTTCAACTAACATGGTTCTTTGACTTCCTTGAGAGTTGTTTTTTTTCTGCCATCTCTCCAATTTGTTGTGGAGTCCTTGATCCGATAACTCATGAGCAATACTATTTTCAACACAATCGAGTTATTATCCCATTGACAAACTCGGTTCCTCTATCGAGATCTTATCTTTATAATGGTTTAGCTCTTTTCATTTTGAACTCTTTTCATCATTTGAGGTAACTTCGCAAAGTTTCCTTCTTTTTGCACATAAATATTGTCCATGTATATCTTGAGTAATCATCTACCACCACTAAGGTGTATTTTTTCCACTTATGTTGGTGGTTCAATGAGGACCAAAAAGATCCATATGGAGCGGATCGATATCTTTGTTGAAGAAGGACTAGGCTTATCCTTGAATGAAGATTTGATTTGCTTTCCCATCGGCATGCATCACATACACTTTCCTTCTTTGTACCTTTGAGTCGGCAATCCTTCCATAAGATGACTCCTTGCAAGCTTGTTGATTGTCTTGAAATTAGGATGACTAGAACTTCTTGTGCCACAACCAACTTGATTCAAATTTGTGCTCTTTGCTATAAGACAAGTGCTTGGTGTACCAGTAAACCAATCTACCACATACATATTCTTATGTCTTGATCCTTGCAGCACTATTTCATTTGATTCAGTATCTTTGATCTGGCATACTCCCATATTGAATCCAACATTGTAGCCCTTGTCACGAGTTGGTGATGCTTATGAGTTGAAGTTGAGGCTTTCAACATATGCAACATCGTGATTTCTAATCCATTCTTCTTGATAGATCCGATTGCCTTTGATTTCCCATGGAGCTTCATTTCCTCCAAATATGACTTTTGCACCTCTAATCTCCTTGAATCTTGTGATTTTTCTTGTTTCCTGTCATATGTCTGGAATAGCCACTATCCATGTACCAGGTTCCTTGGCACTCAGCTGTTCCTTGAACCTGTGTTAGGAAATTTATTGTTTAGATTTTGATGAATGCCATGTAAAACTTAGAATAGGAAGTTGGCACCCCATTTTTTTGTTATAAACTGCATTGTAATAAATAGGGCTGGTCAAGCTGAGTTAAGTCGCCTACGCCCCAAACATGCAAAAAGACAACTGGAGACTAGAAGGAAGACTCATTTGCAAGACAACCGAGTATGGCAAAGAAGAGTAGACGGGAACTCTCTTGAAGAAGCACTGAGATGCGGTGAGTGGAGTATCAGTCAAGTCAACTCAAGAAAAGCCAAGTCTCAAGTTGAAGTGACAGAAGAGTCATCCAATGAATGGAAGGCGACTCTAAGTCACACAGGGGAAAGTAAGGAAATGCGGTCAAGTCGAGATAAGCGAAAAAAGATCCATTTGAGAAATCAAGAGAATTACCTAAACAAGTAATATCTCCATACTACCTTTCTCGAAGTGCTCAGTCCCAGAAGCGTGCAAAAGGAATAAACCAATGGAAAGCACTACATCGTGTCAGAACTCTGAAAAGGTGAAGAACAATTCATACGAGGAAATGGCAATTCCAAGGACTGCAACAAGACAAGCCAACGACTGCAAGTGACTTTCAAAAATAAGCCTATCTCTTCAACGGGCAAATTTTTGAAAGATCACTATAAAAGGCTGAGAAATGACTTTGAAAAAAAAAAGCAGAAGAGACCAGAACCACAAACGTTCAAGCAATTATTAGAACTGTAACCTGAAATACTCTCAAGTTATTAAACGCTAAATCCTCAAGCCTACACTACGAAGAACATCAATCCAACACTCACCTGTGAAGGAAAGATAACTTCAATCAATTGAAGAGGAAAATACTGAAAAATCAAGGGGTCTACATTCCTCGAAGGATTGTAGGAAGGTTCAAGGTCGAACCAAGTCTTGAGCTTTTGGAGGGCTTCGTGATCAAATCCAAAGAGCTTGAGCAAGTGGTTTAATGTAGCAAGGCAGCGCCACCCTATGAAGAAGCGGAGTCGAGAAGCACGGTGAGTGATCAAGGCGTCTCGCACCGAGTCCCAAAGGATCAAGTCATTTGTGTGATCAAGACTTGTATACAGGAACATTGTTACCACTTTGTATATTGATCAATACCTAGTGGATTCCTCCAGGAGTTGGAGAAGAGAGGAGTAGAAGAATTACCCCATCTTCGAACCTCTATAAAAATCTTATTGTGTCATTTACATTTCAGCACTTTAATTCTTGCATCATATTTGTTTAATTCTGCTGACATATTTGCTATCCATTAGATAATCTCTAAGTACTAAATCAAGCTCTAAATCTCTACTTAACCAAACTTAAGGGTGTTAAGTCTTCCTTTGAAATCAAACCACGAGTTGAGTTAATTTAGACTTAACAATGAGTTATTCCATCAAAGCTCGGTTGAGTCTTTGAGAGACTAACTCTCTTTGATTAACTAAATTGGTGTCCACCAAGAGACACAAAGCGTGTAGTATCAACTCTGAACTTTTAAAAGGACTAAATCAAAAATTTGGTAAGGTTTATTCAACCCCCTTCTAAACCTTACACTTACACCCCTTGGGACCTACAAGTGGTATTAGGCGGTTGGTTCATTGAGCCTTCATGGCAGTTCTTGAACTAGATCTCCAAACTTTTCAAAGTGCTTTAGTACTTAAACTTTCAAAACTCTCTTTATCATTAAAATTTATTATCATGGAAGCAAATTTGACACGCATCCCTATGTTCACAATTGAAGAATTTGATGATTGGAAAATTCATATACGGGCTCATCTATCGGCATTACATGATGAGATGTGGATAGTGATAGAAGATGGGCCACTACAAATCTTAAAGGTGAACACATCGTAAGAAGAAGCTGCGGTGAAGGAGAAGAGGATGTTGCTCCCCAGGACCAGCCCATGGTTGAAAAACCAAGAAGCGAATGGACAAATGATGATGAGAGAAAAAAATACAACCTGGACAATGTAGCAAGGACATCCTTTACAAAACCTTGGACAAAGCCATGCTCAATAAAGTCAAATCATGCAAAAGCGGCTAAAGAAATGCGGGACAAGCTAACATTGATTTGTGAAGGCTCGGAGCAAATCAAAGAAAACAAATTATCGGTGGCCGTCTGAAATTTGAGAACTTCAAAATGATCTCGGAGAAAACCTGGATCAATTGGATGCTCGGTTCACGAGAAATCACCAGGAGCTATACGCACTTGGAAAGGAATATACAGAAGGAAATGTGTATGAAGATCCTAAAAAGTCTTCGGTGAATGGGAAATGAAAGTCATGGCCCTAAGACATTCCATGGACCTATCAAAGACATCCAACCATGAACTATTCTCGGACCTCAAAGCCCTACGAGTTTTGGTGAGAAGAAAAGACCGAGGAAGAGGCAATTTGTACCCAAGCAGTGCTCTAATTGTTAAAGATGGGAAGATAGGCTGAGGTCAAAGAAGTCATTGAAAAGAAATAGCTCCTACTAGAACCAGCTAGCATAAGTGGAAAGAAATACACCTTGGTGGTAGTAGATGACTACTCGAGATATACATGGACAATATTCATGTGTAAGAAGAAAGAAACTCTACGAAACTACCCACGGTGATAAAGAAGATTCAAAATGAGAAGAGCAAACCATTATCAAAATAAGATCGCGAGGAGGAAGCTGAGTTTGTCGAGCGGAATAATAACTCAGTATTGTATTGAAAATGGTATTGGTCATGAACTATCGTGACAAGGACTCCACAGCAGAATGGAGTTGCGAGAAAGAAGGAACAAAACTCTCAAAAAGCAGCAAGGACCATGTTAGCTGAAGCGGGGTTACCAAAAGATTTTGGGCTGAAGCAATAAACACAACTTGCTACACTCAAAACAGATGTATGATAAACAGACAGCTGAAAAAGACTCCATATGAGATTTGGACTGGAAGAAAACCAAATGTTGCGTATTTTAGAATATTTGGATGTAAATGCTTCATCCACAACAATGGCAAAGATAATCTAAAGGCCTTCGATGCTAAAGCTGATGAAGGTATCTTCTTGGGATACTCAGGTGAAAGCAAAGCCTCAAAGTACTCAACAAAGGACTATGGTTGCGGAAGAATCCATTCATGTGGTATTTGATGTGCCAAATGTAAATGGTGAGATAGCTGAATCTAAAAACAACTGGAAAACTTGCAGCTAAGTGATTACAGAGAGCTGATCAAAGCAACACAGCAATACGTAACTG
>JABTTQ020003229.1:0-339092 GCA_016081115.2 Rehmannia glutinosa
AATGTTGTATTTGATCAATTATTGTATAAATTGGACATGCATGTTTATGATCCTTGAAATTCATGTTTGATATGACTTATAACCTGAACAAGTCGAGCATAATTGATTAAATTTGAATTTTTGGACTTAAAATATAAAAATGGCAAATTGGTGGACTTAATTGCAAGAAAATAAAACTTAAGCTCTGTAAATTTCGATTTTTGGGATTGTACTCAGTTTCAAAAATGATATTTGGACATTTTAATAAATTTTTAAAAGTTTTGAGATAAATAAAATCAACCCTTAAAAGCCCAAGGACTAGATTGTAAAATTTTAGAAGTTTGAGGGCTAAAATGAAATTTTCGAAACTGTACCAGGCCCCTATTTTAAAATTTGAAATTTTAAATTTTAAGGGACTGGAAATAACATAATTTAAGAGTATTCTAAAAATCCAAGTGTTTAGAGCTTAAAAAGTAGTTTTATAAAAATTGAGGGACCAAAATGTAAATATTAAACTTGAGGATCCAAATAAAATTTTCAGGACTTATACAGTCCATGTACCTGGAAATACTAATTTAACTATAACTTAATGATATTTTAAGCCCAATATTCAAATTTCATAACAATTGGACCCCTAAAAGCCTTAAAGGCAATTATTTCAAAATGGGACAAAAATGAGATTTTCAAAAGTTAAAGGACCTATACTTAATTATTTTTAAAACTATTTTTATTCCAATATCCCACTGACCTTAGTGACATTTACAACTGGAATCGCATTAAAATCCCTTCCGGTTTGTGATATCCAATTATTTTAAACTTAGGGCCCGAAATGACAATTTTAACAAATTTAGGGCCAATGTGAGAATTATATAAAAACTAGACCTCAAAACTTTAAAAACCTGAATATTTGAATAATTTATAGAATTTAGGAACTGACCTCATAATATTTCAAGGTCGGGACATTTAATTATTCAATTTTAACCCCAAAAGTATTGGTTTTTACAAAACGGAGCTAATTGTAAATTTTCTTTTTAACAATGACCTAACTCAAATTATTTTTCTTTTAAAAACAGCCCTAGACCTTCTGACTTATAATAAGTATTTAAAATATTAATATCTTAAAACCCCTTGACTTATCGGATTGTCTTGACTGATTAATATGCGATCGCGGGGCGACTTCCTTGTCTTGTGGTTCCGAATCTATAACGGGACCTATGTCCCATCTAATTCTTCAAGACATCGAAGATTACTTATCCTATCGATAATTATCTTCATCCTAATTACTCCACTAACACCTAAATGCCACACGCGATTTCGAAAACTTTTCCTGAACTGCTTTCCTAAATCAATATACTCGACTGCCTGGTTGACATCCTGTACTTGTAATTATTTTCCTGCCTGAATCAACTTGGTGTGTCAAGATCACAGTCGAAATGGATACGTCGGAGATGGAACCGGGCAGCTCGGCTGCTATTCTAGTCTCCGGCCCATCGTCCTAATCCCGCAACTGAGAGACGGAGTTTGTCCAAGGGAAGCGGGTCGTAGTACTTGAGGTATAATCATGATTATGACAATCCGGGCCTAGCTAGCTCTACTGTGGATTTGTCTTTACCTATGGAGCGATACGGTGACATGTCTTGGACCATCTTGCTCGGGGAGTTACAAGAAAGAACAAAGAAATCGCTATCCGATCCGCATGATTCGAGAGTTAATCGGACTGTTTGGTTGGCGCTACAAACCGTATGCAACCGCTACTTGTATTGCATTGGTTGGACTTGCCACAAACCGATTTTTTCGTGCTCAGCTTGTTGGACTTGCTCCCTTTTATTATTGATTGGACTTGTTTCTTGTGCTTCAGCTGATGTTGGACTTCATTTTGTTCTCGCTTCTCTTTTTCCATTTTGGATCAGAACTAAGGGCGTATGACCCTTGACACTTAAGCTTGTGATGTGATGTGTGCTTTATTTCTTAGTTCGATCATGTGAGTTATTTGGATGTTGTTGGGTTGTATTCGGATATTTGTTAGACTTTTAAGTTGTAATTTGTACTTGTATTTTATTTTCACTTTTGCTACTTGACTGCTGTTTCAGATGGGTTATATTTTATCATTTTTCTAGACTGTTTGATTTATTTTTTTTAAGTTGTGGATCGTCGCCACGCCCCATCCGGAACGTGAAAGATTAGAGTGGTATTAGAGCTCGGCTAGTAAGATGGAAGCTTACACCAAGTTGACCCAGGATAGGACCCGATGCCGCAGGTTTGGGTCGCATCGCGACTTGACTAATTAAGTGTGAAATTGATTTCAAAATGGCATAGAACCGTATTATTAATGTTTAGACTAAGTTAAGAATTTTATACTTGGAGATTCCATAGTCATACTTGTCTTGACTTAGTTGACTCTTGACTGACTTTCTTTATTCTTCCTTATCATTCCGTTTTATTCATTTATTATGGATTGTAACTAACACTTCAAGATACAGAATGGCAGAACAACGAGGATGCGGAAGACCCCGCCGAGTTCCCCGTAGGAATGATGACGTAGCTAGGGAATGGGTACCTTCCCCAGAATTACCACCGCCTCCTCCACCAGCTGCAGGAGACAATCTGACTGCGCAGGCCCTGCAACAAATCCTAGTTTTCATGAGGCAATAAGCAGAGCCTAATCAGCGTGCCCCCAACCCGCCCGAGAGGCGAATGATCGCATTTTAGAGCGTTTCTTACGGTTCGACCCACCGACTTTCTTAGGAGATCCAGATGATCTGAAGGCAGAGGACTGGGTTGAGAAACTGGAGAACATCTATAACGCTCTCCAATATTCAGATGAGCATTACACTCGTCGTATTTTGACTGGAATCGGCTGATAGGGATTGGTGGAGAGTCGTTGAGAGAAAGTGGGAACAAGACCGGGTAGCCAGAACTTGGGAAAATTTCTTGGCTGAATTCAATGAACAGTACATTCCCTAAGTAGTAAAGGAGGCACACCGGGATGAATTCCACAAGTTGAGACAGGGAAACATGTATGTAGCCCAGTATGAGTCAGAATTCCATCGGTTGTCCAAATACGCTCTGGGGACGATCAACACAGAAGATGATAAGCTGTACAAGTTCACCAGGGGACTGAAGCTGGAACTTCAGAGACAGCTTTTGATTGTTGAACTGACCACCTACTCCGCTGCGGTAAAGGCAGCTCTCCGCATCGAGTCGGGACTGAATCGCATTGGGCAGATCCAACAGAGTAGGCCATCAAACAGTCTCAAAAGGACAGCTGCGGGACAACCATCCAAGCAGCCTGCTAAGTTTCAGAAGGGACCAGTTACCAGGATGGATAAAGGGATAGGATCGGTTCAGGGAAAGCCGGGACAGGTGTGTGCGCGCATTTAAAACTAGGACATCGCCAATTCGTTGGCGCAAAACAGGGAAGGTGCTTGCGATGTAGCGTGTCGGAATCAAGCGTGAAGGATTGCGTACGAATACCAAACCAAATAGGTGCAGCCACAGAGGCTGGGCAATGGCTAGGTTAATTAGGCAAGGATGCCCGCTCGAGCGTTTGCCACAGCCGGGCATGAGGCTCCGGAGGCAACAAATGTGGTGGAAAGTACGCTTCTAGTATCTGACCACTATGCTAAAATACTGTTTGACCCTGGATCATCGCATTCATTTGTTGCACCGCATTTTGTACACGAGCTGCATGCATGCATGGAACATATGCCTATATGTCTAGAAGTATCAACCCCTATGGGCGCAAGTCCGTTAACATATATTATCTATAATGCATGAGAAATTAAGATCGATGAGATAAATTTCCCTACTGATATGATCTTATTACCTATATCCGAATACGACGTGATACTAGGAATGAACTAGTTATCTACACACCATGCACAGATGGACTGCCATCGCAAGTCCATCAGACTATAACCCAGAAAGCCCGAAGTGGAAATTTCAGGAAGGGCACGAGTTAAGATTGCTCCAATCATTTCAGCAATGAAAGCAAGGAAGGCGATCACTAGAGGGGCACAAGGGTACTTGGCATTTGTAATTAACAAACCCAAGGTTGAGACACAAATTTACCAAGTGCCTATAGTATTGGAATACACAGATGTAATTCCATAAGAACTCACCACTGTCCCTCCAGATAGGGAAGTCGAGTTCACCATAGAGGTGTTACCGGGAACCACCCCGATAGCTAGAACGCCATACAGAATGGCTCTTATTGAGTTGCAAGAGTTGAAGACCTAGTTGCAGAATTTGATGGATGTAGGATTTATTCGGTCAAGTATGTCTCCATGGGGAGCACCGGTACTGTTTGTCAAGAAGAAGGATGGCACATTAAGACTGTGTTTAGATTATCGCGGTCTTAATAGTGTGACCATCAAGAACAAATATCCCCTCCCGAGGATAGACGAACTGTTTGATCAACTTCAAGGAGCGACAGTGTACTCGAAGTTTGATTCACAACAAGGATATTACCAACTGAAGATCCGTGAAGAAGACGTTTCTAAGACTGCATTCCAGACTAGGTATAGACACTACGAGTTTATAGTGATGACTTTCGGCCTGACGAATGCACCTGCAGCATTTATGGATCTGATATATCGTGTCTTTTGACCCTAGTTGGATCAGTTCGTAGTGATAATAATTGATGAAATACTCATGTAATCTAAGTCTAGAGAAGAGCACGAATGTCATCTTAAAATCGTCTTAGAGACACTACGAGAGCATAAGATGTATGCCAAATTCAGCAAGTGTGAATTTTGGCTTAGTGAAGTCGCATTCTTGGGACACATAGTATCCGGCAATGGGATCGCGGTAGATCTATCGAAGGTACGAACAGTGGTTGAATGGAAATAACCCGAGTCAGTAACAGAGATCAGAAGTTCCCTAGGATTGGCTGGATATTATTGAAGATTTATCAAGGATTTCTCCAAGATAGCCGGACCACTCACTTGACTAACCCAGAAGCAAGTCAAGTTCGAGTGGAACGACAAGTGCGAGGCTAGTTTTCAAGAATTGAAGAAACGACTTACTACATCTCCGATCTTAGCCCTTCTGAAGGGAACATAGGCTTTGTCATTTATAGTGATGCATCAAATGAAGGACTAGGGGCGCATCACGAAAGCTCAAACCGTATGAGGCCAATTACCTGACGCATGACTTAGAATTGGCAGCGATAGTATTCGCATTAAAGAAATGGAGGCACTATCTCTACGGAGCAACGTTCACAGTTTTCACAGATCACAAGAGCCTAAAGTATCTATTTTCTCAGAAAGATCTCAATTTGAGGCAACGAAGATGGATGGAGTTAATTGAGGACTATCACTTTGATATTCAATACCATCCGGGGAAGGCTAATGTAGTAGCCGACGCCTTGAGAAGAAAGGCGAGTTTAGCCAAACTAATGATTCAAGAATGGAAATCATTAGAAGAGATGAGTAATTGGAACCCGACGAGAACCAATACTCAAATTTCCTGTGCTAACATATCGGTTAAACCCGATCTGCTGGATGAGATCAAGGCAGCACAAGAGACAGACGTGCATCTTCAGAAGTTGAAAGAGAATGTACTTAAAGGAGAGATACCTAAATTCTCGATACCCGAAGATGGGATTATTAGATTTTGAAATCGAGTTTGTGTACCAAATGATGAGCAGATCCGAAATAGAATTCTGGCAGAGGCACACCGCTCGAAGTACACTATACATCCAAGAAGAAACAAGATGTATAAGGACTTGAAATGGAATTATTGGTGGGTAAACATGAAGAACCATGTAGCGAAGTTCGTTTCGAGATGTTTGACTTATCAACGAGTAAAAACAGAACACCAACGACCATCTGGTTTACTGCTGCCGTTGAGGATTCCCGAGTGGAAATGGGAACACATAACGATAGACTTCGTGACAGGCCTACCAAGGACCAAAGGAGGCCATGATGCTATATGGGTAGTCGTAGACCGACTCACGATATTTGCACACTTCTTACCCATCAAGAAGACTGACAGCTTGCAGAAACTCACATAGATTTATATCCGAGAAATCATTTGATTGCATGGAGTGCCAATCGACATAGTATCAGATAGAGATCCAAGGTTTGTCTCCAGATTTTGGAAGTGCTTGCACGAGGAATTGGGTACCTCGCTAAGTTTCAGCACAACAGCACACCCACAAACTGATGGACAGTCTGAGCGAACAATTCAAACCCTGGAAGATATGATGCGAGCCTGCACATTGGATTTCCAAGGAAGTTGGGATTCGCACTTACCGTTTGCCGAGTTCACTTATAATAACAGCTATCAGGCCACAATTAGGATGGCACCCTATGAGGCACTATATGGGCGAAAGTGTAGATCCCCACTACAGTGGGAGATTGATGACCAATGGAATCCAAAAGGGAAACAAAAGTCGCCCTCGATTCCAAGGGTTGACTTAGTTCAAGAGGCCATGGAGAAGGTCAAACTGATCAAAGAGCGGATCCGCACGGTTCAAAGTCGCCAAAAGAGTTATGCGGACAAGAGGAGAAATGAATTGGAATTTGAAGTCGGAGATGAAGTATTTCTCAGACTCTCGCCACGGAAAGGATTGTCAATCCGAAGAAAGGAGGCAAGTTGAGTCTGAGATATGTTGGACCTTACAAGATTTTACATAGGATCGGGAAGTTAGCCCACCGACTCGAGTTACCAGCACAGTATGCAGGAATGCATGACGTATTCCACATCTCAAGATTGAAGAAGTATCGACCAGATCCTGAGCATATCATCACCCGTGATACTCCTCCTCTGATGGAAAATTTATCTTACACTAAGAAACCGATCCGGATTATTGATCGGCAGATACGTCAACTACGGAAGAGAGAGATTCTGATGGTTAAAGTGGTGTGGCAGAACCACAACCGAGACGAAGACGCAACGTGGGAGATGGAAGAAAACATGAGGAATCAATATCCAGAGCTATCAGAAGAGAATTTGGGGACCAAATTCTTTTAAGGAGGGGAGGATGTGAAGCCCTCGATTTTTATTCGAGCGTGTATTTATTTCACTTATCGTCTATGTACTATTTTGACTACTTTACCGCGTCACTTTGACAGGTAAATATTATTAATATATATATATATATATTGCATTTAATTTTATTTTTATTTATTACTTGTTATCATGATCATTTATTAATTCTATTTCACATTAATGATCACTTGATTGATCATTATTATTATTTGTGCATTTATTAGTCACCTTAGAATTTTAAGAGACTATTTATTTTAGAGACTTATACCTCATAGAATTAAGAATTTGATTCAGAATAAGTGATCATGAAACTTATAAGTGATCAAGGAAATCACTATTTATTTTGAAGATTGATATTATTCATCTATTATCATCAATTTTGGGACAAAAACAATATGGATACCACATTTTGATACTTAGTGGACGGCCATGATGATAATTTTGGAGTAGAAATACCACCCAACTCTTGTACACATACACCTTATGTATTCATCTTGTGTATAATTACACCATTAATACAAATCTTATACACATTATCTTATACCATAATTTTATATCATTAAATCTCCCAACATTCCCACTATCCCCAACATTCCCCTCATTCCTCTTAAATTCCATTCAAACTCATCCTTTGCCCATACTTTGACGAGTCTAATTGTCTCCATGCAAGAGATAATTTAGAAAACTTGACACAAAACAAAAATTTCTCTCTCTCTCTCTCTCTCTCTCTCTCTCTCTCTCATGGTGCACGGCCACAAGGCCTTATACACAAAAATTTCAATTCATTTCACCAACACCATACTCTAACTCTTGCAATTTCTCCTCATTCTCTCTAAAATCCTCCTACCTATCTATACTCTTTTCTTCTCCTTTCTTCTTCAGCACTTACAAAACTTTCAAGAATTCTCTCCCAATTTCTTCAAAAAATTCGAACACCCCCCTTAAACAAGGTAAGAATTTTGTTCCTCGTCTTATCTTGATATAATCTAGCTACCTCCTTTCACTCATTAATTTAAGTTTGGATTTTGATTTTGAGGTATACTTAGAAGACTACTTGGAGACATGCAAGCATTGTGATCATCTTAGCAAGACTCTGAAGGTTGTGAAGAGAATCTAGATTACAAGGTAAAAAATGGGATTTTTAGTACATTTTTCTCCTCCTCCTTCTATTTTCCAAATTTTGATACCCTATTTTCATTTTTGGAGTTTTAGGGGCTGACCTTGAGAGTTACACTTGAGGGTGTCAAACCTTTTCAATTTGAAGCCATTACTAATCACATTTTACCCACTACACAAGGTAAGTGTAGTTTGTACCAATTTCTTCACCTCTTTCTTCTTCTCCTTAATTTTTAATCTCATTTTTCTAACTCTTAATTTTTGGTATTTCTTGACTTAGGAGCTGACCTAAGTGAGTTTCAATCATGTTGTTAAATTTAACCTTTTATTTCACAACTATCCAATTTTAAGGTAGGTGGAAAAATCCTTTCAACTTCTAGGTGTTTTCTTTAAAATGCATGTAGTATTTATTTCTTGATCACTTGAGGGTGTAAGTGTAAGGGTTTAGAAGGGGGTTGAATAAACCTTACCAAATTTTTGATTTAGTCCTTTTAAAAATTCGAGTTGATACTACACGGTTGTGTCCTTGGTGGACAACCAATTTAGTTAATCAAGAGAGTTAGTCTCTCAAATGACTCAATCGATTTATTCTTTGGAATAACTCAAATTGTTAAGTCTAAATTAACTCAAAGCGTGGTTTGTTTTTTGGAAGACTTAACACCCTTAAGTTTGGTTAAGTAGAGATTTAGAGCTTGATTTAGTACTTAGAGATTATCTAATGGATAGCAAATATGTCACAGAAATAAACAAATATGATGCAAGAATTAAAGTCTTTGAAATGTAAATGACACAAAAGATTTTTATAGAGGTTCGAAGATGGGGTAATTCTTCTACTCCTCTCTTCTCCAACTCCTGGAGGAATCCACTAGGTATTGATCGATATACAAAGTGGTAAAGTGATCCGAATACAAGTCTTGATCACACGGTGACTTGATCCTTTGGGACTCGATCTGAGACGCCTTGATCACTCGGTGGCTTCTCGTACGACTCGGCTTCTTCTTCACAGGGCAGGCGTTTGCCTTGCTACTCTGACTCACTTGCTCAAGCTCTTTGGATTTGATCACGAAGCCCTCCAAAAGCTCAAGACTTGGTTCGACCTTGAACCTTCCTACAATCCTTCGAGGAATGTAGACCCCTTGATTTTTCATAATTTCTTCTTCAACTCGATTGAAGTTATCTTTCCTTCACGGTGAGTGTTGGATTGATGTTCTTCGTAGTGTAGGCTTGAGGATTGAGCGTTTAATAACTTGAGAATATTTCAGGTTTAAAGTTCTAATAATTGCTTGAATGTTTTTGGTTCTGGTCTCCCACTCTCAGAGTCATTCCTCAGCCTTTTATAGTGATCTTTCAAAAATCGCCCATTGAAGAGATAGGCTTATTTTTGAAAGTCACTTGCATTCGTTGGCTTGACTTGTTGCGATCCTTGGAATTGCCATTTCCTCGTATGAATTGTTCTTCACCTTTTCGAGTTCGAGACGGTGTAGTGCTTCCCATTGGTTTATTCCTTTTGCACGCTTCGGGACCGAGCACTTCGAGAAAGGTAGTATGGAGATATTACTTGTTTAGGTAATTCTCTTGATTTTGCGGCAACGGATCTTTTTGATTATCTCGACTTGACCGCATTTCCTTGCTTTCCCCAGGTGACTTAGAGTCGACTTCCAATCATTGGATGACTCTTCCGTCACTTCAACTTGAGACTTGGCTTTTCTTGAGTTGACTTGATCGATACTCCACTCACCGCATCTCACCGCTTCTTGAAGAGAGTTCCGTCTACTCTTCTTTGCCATACTCATTTTGTCTCGCAACTGAGTCTTCCTTCTAGTCTCCAGTTGTCTTCTTGCATGTTTGGGCATAGCCGATTTAACTCACCTTGACCAGCCCTATTTATTACAATGCGTTTACAACAAAAATGGGGTGCCAACTTCCTATTCTAAGTTTTACATGGCATTCATCAAAATCTAAACAATAAATTCCCCAACAGGACCCCTCTGTAAATTTCAACTTCTGGGACTGTAATCAGGTTCAAAAATCATATTTGGACATTTTAATAAAGTTTTAAAAGTTTTGAGATAAATAAAATCAACCCTTAAAAGCCCAATGACTAGATTGTAAAATTTTAGGAGTTTGAGGGCTAAAATACAATTTTCAAAACTGTACCAGGCCCCTATTTTAAAATTTAAAATTTTAACTCTTAAGGGACTGGAAATAACATATTTTAAGAGTATTCCAAAAATCCAAGTGTTTAAAGCTTGGAAAGTAATTTTATTAAAATTGAGGGACCAAATTGTAAAAGATTAAACTTGAAGACCCAAATGAAATTTCCAGGACTTATACAGTCCATGTACCTGGAAATACTAATTTAACTACAACTTAATGATATTTTGAACTCAAGGTTCAAATTTCATAACAATTGGACCCCTAAAAGCCTTAAAGACAACTATTTTAAAATGGGACAAAAATGAAATTTTCAAAAGTTAAAGGACCTATACTTAATTATTTTTAAAACTATTTTTGTCCCAATATCCCACTGACCTTAGTGACATTTACAACTGTAATCGCATTAAAATCCCTTCCGGTTTGTGATATCCAATTATTTTAAACTTAGGGCCCGAAATGACAATTTTAACAAATTTAGGGCCAATGTGAGAATTTTATAAAAACTAGACCTCAAAACTTTAAAAACCTGAATCTCTGAATAATTTATAGAATATAGGAACTGACCTCATAATATTTCAAGGTCGGGATATTTAATTATTCAATTTTAACCCCAAAAGTATTAGTTTTTACAAAACGGGGCTAATTGTAAATTTTCTTTTTAACAAGGACCTAACTCAAATTATTTTTCTTTTAAAAACAGCCCGGGACCCTCTGACTTTTAATAATTATTTAAAATATTTTAATTTCTTAAAACCCCTTGACTTATCGGATTGTCTTGACTGATTAATATGTGATTGCGGGGCGACTTTCTCGTCTTGCGGTTCCGGATCTATAGCAGGACCTATGTCCCACCTAATTCTTCAAGATATCGAAGATTACTTATCCTCTCAATAATTATCTTCATCCAAATTACTCCACTAACACCTAAATGCCACACGCGATTTCAAAAACTTTTCCTGAATTGCTTCCCTGAATCAATATATTCGACTGCCTGGTTGACATCTTGTACTTGTAATTATTTTTCCGCCTGAGTCAACTTGGTGTGTCAAGCTTACAATCGGAATGGATAAGTTGGGGATGGAACCGGGCAGCTCGGCTACTATTCCACTCTTCGGCCCCATCGTCCTAATCCCATAACTGAGCGACGGAGTTTGTCCAAGAGAAGCGGGTCATAGTACTTGAGGTATAATCATGATTATGACAATACGGGCCTAGCTAGTTCTAGGGTGGATTTGTCTTTACCTATGGAGCAATAAGGTGACGGGTCTTGGACCATCTTGCTCGGGGAGTTACAAGCAAGAACGAATGTAGGTCCCAAGGGGTGTGAGTAATGTTTAGAAGGGGGGTTGAATAAACCTTGCCAACTTTTCGATTTTAGTCCTTTTAAAATAATACAGACTTAATTTCACAGCTATGTCCTTGAGAGACTGACTAAGTTAGTTAACCAAAGCCAGAGTTAGCCACTCAACGGACTCTATTGAGTGTTGATAGAATAACTCAGCTGCTTAGTCTAATACTTAACTTGGATGTGATGAGATTTTCAGCAGAAGACTTAACACTCTTGAATTTGGTTTAAGTTTGTTTTAACACTTGGTTTTAGCACTTTGTTATCAGTTGGATAGCAAATTATCAGCAGATATAAAATGATATGTAGAAATAAAAATGCTGAAATATAAATGACACAATAATTTTTATAGAGGTTCGAAGATGGGGTAATTCTTCTACTCCTCTCTTCTCCAACTCCTGGAGGAATCCACTAAGTATTGATCAGAGTACAAAGTGGTTATCACCCGATACAAGTCTTGATCACACACACGGTGACTTGATCCTTTGGGTCTCGATCTGGAGATGCCTTGGTCACACAACTAGCTTCTCATCCGACTCAGCTTCTTCACAGGGCGGCTGCCTTGCTACTTCAACTCACTTGCTCAAGCTTTTTGGATTTGATCACGAAGCCCTCCAATAACTTGAGACGGGTTCGACCTTGAACCTTTATACAATCCTCCTTGGAATGTAGACCCCTTTTGATTCTTCAAAAGTTTCCTCTTCAACAGTTTGAAGTTGTCTTTCCTTCACAGCTTAGTGTTGGATCGATTTCCTTCGAGATTTAGGCTTGAGGACTTTTCTTGAATAACTTGAGAATATATTGCAGGTTACAGTTCTTAATAATTGCTTGAGTGCTCAGGTATGCAAGGTTGTAACTTTTTCTCAAAGTGATTCCTCAGCCTTTTATAGTGAACTTTCAAAAATCTGCCCGTTGAAGAGATAGGCTAATTTTCAAAAGTCATTTGTGTTCGTTGGCTTGTCTTTTCTTGGTCTTCAATCTTGAGATGTAGACCTTTTCTCGTATTAAATGAATGTCCAGCTTTTCAGGTTCTGACACGAGGTGCAGTGCTTCCCATTGGTTTATTCCTTTTGCACGCTTCTGGGACTGAGCACTTTAAGATATGGCAGCATGGAAGTATTACTTGTTTAGGTAATATTCTTGACTTTTGTGCAACGAATTCTTTTCAGTTAACTCCTCTTTGCAGCTGCCTTTTTCCCAGGTGACTTGAGTCTGCTCCAATGATTGAAAGACTCATCTGTCACTTCAACTTGACTTGGCTTGTCTTCTTTGGCTGACTTGACTGACTCTTCATACAGCTGTATCACAGCTGATACTCCTTCAGTCAAGTTCTAGACATCTCCTCCTTGCCATACTCATCTGCTTCACAACAGAGTCTTCATTCTAGTCTTCAGTTGACTTCTTGTATATCCAGGCATAGCTGACTTAACTCAGCTTATACAACCCTATTTATTACAATACAAATTACAAGGAAAATGGGGTGCCAACTTTCTAGTCTAAGTTTTATATGGCATTCATCAAAATCTAAACAATAAATTTCCCAACAACGAAATAATCGTTGTCTGATCCACACGATTCTGAAGTTAATCGAACCTGTTTGGTTGGCGCTACAAATCCGTATGCAACCCCTACTTGTATTGCATTGGTTGGCGCTACAAATCCGCATGCAACCATTACTTGTCTTGCATGGATTAGCGTTACTTTCCGTATGCAATCCTACTTGTCTTGCTTATATCACATAGTGCTTGTATGATCATGAACTCTTTTCAACTGTATAAGTATAGTATTTTAAGTATATTTATCACGTCGCTTGTGAACTGTGTGTGAGATCATGCATCATAACTCAAACATTTTTCATACAAATGATTTTCTTGCATTAACTATATATATCGCCACGATTTGCACACAATCATCCCATCCACGAGATTTTTGTCTCATCCTCTCCTGTTTTCTAACGGCTAAATGAGCGAGTACATTGAAGACGCCGAACTTGCCACGGACTCGATTTCCGTGCTCACTTTGTTTGACTTGCTCCCTTTTATTGTTGATTGGACTTGTTTCTTGTGCTTGGTGATGTTGGACTTCCTTTTTTCGCTTATCTTTTCCATTTTTGGAATGTAACTTAAGGGCGTAGGACCCTTGACACTTGAGCTTGTGATGTGATGTGTACTTTATTTCTTAGTTCGGATTTGTAAGTTATTTGGATGTTGTTGGGTTGTATTCGGATATTTGCTAGACTTTAAGTTGTAATTGGTAGTTGTATTTTATTTCCACTGCTACTTGACTCTATTTCACTTAGGGTTATTTGTCTAGACTGTTTGGTTTATTTATGTTTAAGTTGTGGATCCTCGTCGCGTCCCGACGGGGGCGTGACAGTTACACAATCCAATTAAATGGTATATGTTCCTTAATAGCATAATCAGAGTCCCAACCTTCAGATGCAATTCATATTTTGGAACACCGGAGCATTTTATACCATTTAGGAATTCTGGCGTGTGCATATCATGCAAGAAATCAATATTAGAATCTGCCTTACACGTTCTGTCAGAACTCAAAAATGTATGGCCTTCGAAGGAGTTTAAAGATGTCATATATTGATTAATTGACTCGACAACATCAAGTGTAGGTGCCAAAATAGTTCTTTCCTTAAAATAGGTCGGATCATCAATGGCATCTCTAAACATTGGATATGTATCTTCAACAATAGTTGCAATTGGATCATCAGAGGCCTCGAGCAAAATATCTTCAAGAATATCATTAGTGGCGTAACCATCACTTTCTTCTCCGATTATTCCGTCCCCAATGCTTGCTATCCATTCAGAAAACTTAATCATCATAATCATTAGTTTCACCAAGACTTTGAAGACGCATATTGTTGGTCAGTCTAAGAACTGTAATATCCTTCCACAAATAGGATGAATGTATTGTTGTATTAATAATGTCTTGTCGTGTTCCCTTGGGTACAACAGGTAATATTTATCTGAAATCTTCACCGAAAATGATTGTTTTACCTCCAAACAGGATACGGGACTATTTGGGTTCTCGAGCTGCATAACATCTCGTACAGATTGGTCCACTGACTCAAAATAGTACTTGTTCATCATTGGTGCTTCATCCCAAATAATGAGTTTACAACGAACTATCAATTCAGCAAGTTGTGTTCCTTGTTTGATATTGCACGTAGAATCTTCATTTGGATTTAATAGAATAACAAATCTAGAATGTGCGGTCCTTCCACCGGGTAAGAGAAGTGATGATATGCCACTCGATGCCACATTTAGTACAATTTGTCCATGAGATCTCAACCCAGAAGATAAATCCCCCCACGGGAATATCTTTCCAGTACCTCCGTATCCATATACAAAGAACATACCACCTTTATTGGATTGAACAACACTTATTATTTTGAAATACACTTGATGTTGTTCATTTGTCATTTTCGAAAGAATGCTTTGGTGTTCAGAAAGCAACACATTATGATCATATCTTAACTCGTCATATATCAATCTGTTTTGATTAATCTCAAAACTATCAAAATCTGGGAATGACATTGAATTAAATTCACGCAGACTCCTGTCGTGACTTCTCAATAGTTTCTCAATTTCTACCAAGGCCAGATTCTTGATTTCATTCTCACTCAATATCAGCTCTATCCAAAAAATAAAAAGGGAAAAATTTTATTAAAAAACAATATGGTTCCAGATAGTGAGTATCTACAAATACGCATAAATATAAATTAAATATTATAATATTCATGTAATACCTTGATGCCGCATAAGGGATCGTCGTCTATAAAGATAATCATCTGAAAGATATTCCCAGCATTTATCCCATACCATGTTTGGCATGCTCAAAGAATCAGATGACAACAATGAGGCAAACAAACTTCGTAGAGTCTCTGCAGACGCCCAGTGACTCATTTCAGTGATGCCATCAACGTACTCTTTATCATCTTCCAACAAACCCAAAGCATAGCAAGCTTCACGATATGAAGAGTGTTGAACCCTTTTAACCTTCTTATAATCATCATGACACGTAACACCATGTACTACATTGATAAGACACCTCAAATAGTACATATCACCAGCATCGGGAGGCACATAAAAGACTCGTGCTATATATTTTCCACCTTTTCTTGGCGCCCACTTCCTGATTGTTTGTTTCCATGTAAACTTTGTGGGAGCTTCGGCATAAGTCAACTCTCTTGCTTCAGGATATATCTCATTGGCTCCATTTATGCCAAGAACATGCTTTCCTTAACAATACTCTTATTTAGGATGCCATCTTCGTTTGGAATCATAAAAAATAATGCTCTGCTCATTTTCAAGATGAAAACTAAGGCGTTCAACATAAGGGTATTTATATTGGAGTTCAAATCCCAACAATCTTCATGTTGCCTCGCATGACGAAACATATCTACAATCATAGTACATGTTGACTTCATCGACAGGTTTTTCCAGATTCATCATCATTTGAACTCTGATAGAATGAAGTCGTTACACGATCGTGCCCCTTATTCACATATTTAAACAAATACTTAATCGATCTTGATTAATTGCACCACTCGATATTAATGTGAGCACCGTACTTGAGTAGCAATCGACGATTATGAGGAACAACATATATGTTGTCAAGAGGTACACCATTTTTCTCAACTATTCTCCCATTATCTCGATGCTTATAACGTGGATAACCTTCTTCGTCAATAGTAGTAGCATCAACAAATTTTTTCCGAAAATGTTTGGTACAACGACCTTCAGACATGCAGGGTGAGTTTTTTCTTACATCACCACACGACCCATGAGTCATAAAGTCACTTACTGTCGCATAATAGCATGGATCAACTGTCTCATCTGGTATTTCGGCTGATATAATTCTATCTATATCAGTTGCGGTTGGAAACTTGTATTCCTTAGCCAGAAATAGTAATATATGAGCATATGGCTATCCACGTTAATGGAATTCTATCGTCTATATAACTGCAATGAATAAAATCAGAAATAAAAAAGTAGCTTAACTTTATACAAATGATTCGGTCCAAATATAATAATATAATAATAATAGTGATAGTAATAATATAATATATAATATAATAATATAATAATAATAATAATATAAAAATAACAATTCATAACCCTCTACTACTTTTCCAAATATTTCATTTTACCGGAGATTTTTGATTAAAGCATCGAGCTTAACTTTGAAGGTTCTACAAACAATATCGGGTCGGTCCACATGATTCAGATTCTTATTCTCTAGGAAACAAACAATCTCTGGCCAGTTTGGGTTGGAAGTAAATGTTATAAACAAATACGGATATCCAGTCCAACGACAAATAGCCATTGCATCTTGATAGTTTTGTATCATGAATCGCGCACCTCTAGTGAAACTCGAAGGTAATATAATACGTTTTCCTTGAGTGCTGGGATTGATGTCTCCATTTAACACAGCATCTGACAGACCTTTATATATACGCAACACAACTTTTTTTGATGCAAGCGAACATATTTCGATCGTGACGATTCTACCATTGTATAAGCGTCAACAACAAATTGTTGGAACAATCTGCGCGACGATAGAATAGACGAAGATTCTTGTAATCTGTCGTGTAATCTATATGCAAAAAATTCTCCAACTCTTATTATTTTTCTTCCTCCTGGACTTGATTTCTTCAACTCTGAAAATGGTATGTCTTCTTTGAACCCATCTTCACCATAAGGTAATAGCAAAGGATATTGCAAAGCCAAATAGGAAGCATTCAATTCATTTATACGTTTCAGATATCCATATTTTGTTTCAACCAAAATTCCCTATAACCTAGAGCAAGATCAAAATCACCAATGATCAAAGCACCAACTTCAGATAGGGATGGCAAAATCCCTGCAGGGAACCATCCCCGCGGGTGCCCGAGCAATATGGGATGTAGAATCCCCAATTAATTCGGGGATGGAACAGGGATGGTGATTCCCCGATTCTTTGGAACCGGGGATGGGACAGGAATGGTATTTATATCCCCCGCCCCATCCCCATCCCCGTTTTGATTAAACGGGGATTTTTCGTCCCCATCATAATTCCCTGATACATATATATTATATTTATTTATTATTATATTAATTTTATTTATAATATTTGTTTTATTAAATTCAAAAACTAAACTCTTAAGTATTTATAATTTTCATTGTTCTCATTATTTATTTTATGTATTATTTTATGTTTTTTATTTATTTTAATTATTTTAAGTAATTTATTTTACAATTTTTTTAATTAAAAATTACAAATGGAGAACTCGATTCCCCGCGGGGACCCCGATCCCCGAACGAGGATTCCCAATACCCGTCCCAAATGCACAAAATGGAAAATAGTACGGGGGTGGTATTTGGGATGGGATTCCGGGACGGGGATGGTATGTTTAATACCATCCCCATCCCCGCCCATTGTCATCCCTAATTTCAGAACTTGAAGGCAAATTATACCTCCTTGCATCAGTATTTCGAGCACCTATTATGCAATCTAACATCAAAATTTGAAGATTGTTGGATTTTGTCTTTTGCCATTCGGAAAGTTTTCACCAAAACATTATTTGCATCCAATATTTTTTTAGTTCAGCCACAATATCTTCGTGCAAATTATTAGTTTCGCTTCCTTGTCTACAAAACAATATAAATAAAACATTTGGAGTGAATAGAGTAAAATGTAATAAAATGTAACATCAGTGGAATCACGTTGGTGCTTAGGTTCTTAACTACAATTCATGATTCTAGATTGTCATTTTTTTGCTTAAATTATTTGTCCAAATTTGTAGAATAACGTTTTTTTCGAATATGTTATATCTATTGAATACAAATATTTTAACACGTATAAAAGTTTACCAAAACTACAATCACAATGATTTTGTTTATATCTAAATTTTAATCAAATTATTATTGTAAAAATAATATAATATAAACGAAATTTATATTATAAGTTAAAGAACAGAATAAATAAAATTTCCTGTCATTGGGCCAAAATACTTAAAATCATTATAATGCCACGGATAATATTCAAATTTTAGAAATTTACAATATTTTATAGTAAAAAAGATTGACCAAAATCTGAAAAGAACAGTCACAAAAATGAATACGTAATCAGATTAAACAATCCATTATAAAAAAACTATAAATCAAGATCACAATGTAAATAAAAAGCGATATTTTAGTTAGATAAAATCAAATGGCCCATATTTCCTGGGCTAAATATCCTTAAAAATCCTCTAAAACAACTGAGGATCATTATTATTCAATCAAACAATAAAATATCCATAAATCCTAACGAAAACAAATTGGAGCTAAATTCTAAATCTTCATTTTATCTTCAACCTTAATCTTGATATCTTTCTTCTGATTCTTGGCATTGTTTGATGATGAAAAGTTATCCAACAATTTACGTTTAATCGACGAACCTCCAATAGCAACTTCATTTTTCTTTAACAACTTGTCGAGCGTACTAACTTCGTCTTCAGAAGAAGCGTCATCCTTGATGCATTCACTATTCTCTTCCTGAAGCTTTGAAAGATAATCTGATTCCTAAAAAAAATATAAATTAATAATAATATTTAGTAATATTATTTGAAAATAGAATTTTTAAATGATATCAAAGTGTAAGACATCATATTTAATGAGATTATTAGAAAAACAGAATTTTTAAATGATACCAAAGTGCAAAAATCATATTTAAAGAGTTTATTCGAAAAAACATATTTGAATGATTTTATAAACAGAATATTTAAATACCTGACTTTCAATAGCAAAAGTAGAATATTGTTTGAGCAATTCAGGATCTGCAGTCAGCCTCATGACCGAGAAAGGTCCAGTAAAATACCTAATTTGATCGGCATTGACTTGAACCTTAAAAAGGACCTTTTCATCAACCAAAGTTGCTAACTCATCTGGAATGTCTTGCCAATCATCTCTCTGGTTTGCATTCGAAAGAACAAATCAATTAATAAATTTTATTATTAATATTATGAAAATTTAAATATACCCCAGTAAAATATAAAAATAAATAACAAACCTCAGCCAACTCATTTTTTAAAGTAGTCAAATCCATCTTGGAGGAAGATCAAAGAGTCATATCCACCAAGAAGTTCTCATATCCAAGTCAAATATCATCAAATATATCATGTTTGATTCGGGAATAAGTTGTCAAGCCCTCGGATTAACATTATTCAAAGTCAAGTTCAAATTTGGAGAAGATCAAGCTGAAGAGTTCATCTCCAAATTCTCAATTTCCAGATATTAGAAGATTTATAGAGATTGTAACCTTTTGATATTTTTGATATATATAAATTCAATTTGTACGCTATTTCTTGTTTGTTAATTTGCAGACAATAAAATATTGTGTTACAATGACGTCCTGGAAGGAACTGACTCTGAATAATGTGTTGTTTGTACCAGACATTCGTAAGAGTTTGGTGTCTGGTTCACTTTTAGATAAGTATGATTTTTGCATTATTTTTGAGTCAGTGGTTGTGACTTTGATGAAAAATAGGTTGTTTGTATGCAACGATTATGTTTCTGATGGGTTGTTTAAGCTCAATGTTATGGTTGTTAAACCAAAAGCTAATGAAATGAAAATCTCTTTTGTTTAGTTGCTTGAGTCTTCCAATTTGTGGCATGGTAGACTAGGATACATTAATTATGACACTTTACATAAATTAATTAATTTGAATTATATACCAACATTCCAAATTGATTTCAAGTACAAGTGTGAAACTTGTGTTGAGACAAAGTTAACAAGGACATCATTTAAAAATATTGAAAGAAATAATGAACCACTTGATTTAATTCACACCGATGCATGTGATTTAAAATTGACACAAACACGTGATAGAAACAAGTACTTCATTACTTTTATTGATGATAACACAAAATTTTGTTATGTGTATCTTAAAAGTAAAGATGAAGATATAGAGAAATTAATTCTCTATAAAAATGAAGTTGAGAATCAACTCAATAAGAAAATTAATATGTTAAGAATTGATCGTGGAGGTGAATATGAATCACTATTTGCTGAATTTTGTGCCCAATACAAAATTAGTCATGAAACAACACCACCTTATTCACCTCAACAAACTGGCATTGCAGAAAGAAAAAGTCATACACTAAAAGAAATGATGAATGGCATGTTATTAAGTTTTGGTTTACCTCA
This sequence comes from Rehmannia glutinosa, assembly GCA_016081115.2. Lineage (NCBI taxonomy): Eukaryota > Viridiplantae > Streptophyta > Magnoliopsida > Lamiales > Orobanchaceae > Rehmannia > Rehmannia glutinosa. The sequence continues at coordinate 20,780 of JABTTQ020003229.1, forward strand.
GAACATGTAGGGGGGGCTGTTTTGACAGCTAATTACCTTTTAAATAAGGTACTTCATAAGAAATTAGAAAAAGCCCTTGTGAGCTATGGTATGGAAGAATGCCATTCTACAAATACTTAAAAGTGTGGGGTGTCTTGCTAAGGTTGTTATACCTACATCAAAGAAGGTGAAGGTAGGTCCTAAAACTGTTGACTGCATATTTATTAGATATGCACATAACAATAATGCTTATCGGTTTCTTGTGCATGAATCTAAAATTGAAGATATACACAAGAACATGATAATTGAATCAAGAATATATCAAGAACACGATAATTGAATGAAGAAATATCTCGTTCTTGAAAATATATTTCAGGGTCAATCGAAAGGAGAAACAAACTCTTCTAAACGGATACATGATTCAATAGAACAAGAACAAGGAAACAAAGAAGAAGAGGTGGAACTTAGATGCATCAAATGAGCTAGGATAGAAAAATCTTTTGGTTCAGATTGTCTAACCTACATGCTGGAATGTGAACCTCAAAGCTACAAAAAAGCTATAAATTCTTCTGAAGGACTATTATGGAAAGAGGTCGTAAAAAGTAAAATTGATTCCATCTTGAAAAACCATACTTGGGAATTAGTGGATCTTCCTGAAGGAGGTAAACCACTAGGTCACAAATAGATTTTCAAGAAGAAATTGAAGGCAGATGGATCAATTGATAAGTACAAAGCTAAACTTGTAATTAAAGGTTACAGACAAAAAGAGGGTCTTGATTACTTTGATACGTATTCTCCAGTTACGCGAATAAACTCCATTAGATTGGTACTTGCAATTGTCGCATTGCAAAATCTTGAAGTACACCAAATGGACATAAAAACTGCCTTTCTAAATGGAGATTTAGAAGAGGAGATTTACATGGAAAAACCTGAAGGTTTCTACGCACCTGGGCAAGAGAATAAAGCTTGTAAACTGGTCAAGTCATTATATAGCTTGAAACATACACCAAAATAATGGCATGCGAAATTTGATGATGACATCAAAGAATATGGATTTAAAATAAATGAATGTGATAAATGTGTCTATGTTAAAGAGACTGAAAATGATTGTGTCAGTTTGTGTCTTTATGTAGACGGTATGCTTATCATTGGAAGTAATGATAAAATAATTAAATCCACAAAGATATGTTGAACTCGAGGTTTGACATGGAATATATGGGTTTTAGCTGATGTGACCCTCGGAATAAAAATTCCAATAAATTCAAATGGATTGACATTTGATCAGTCACATAATATGGACAAGATTCTAGAAAAATTTAGTAAGGATGACACGTCATTAGCTAGAACTCCTATAGACACGAGTCAACATCTATCAAAGAATAGAGGTGAGGTTGTGTCTCAATTGGAATACTGACGAGTCATAGGAAGTCTGATATACTTAATGAGTTGTATAAGACCAGACATTGCTTATGCAGTGAGTAAATTGAGTGGATACACGAGTAATCCAGGGGATGACCACTGGAAAGGAAAGGTGAGAATATTAAGGTATTTAAGATACACTCGTGATTGTGGACTGCACTGTACAAGATATCTTATTGTTATTGAAGGATACAACAATGCTAATTGGATATATGATATTAAAGACTCTAAGTATACAAGTGGATTTGTATTCCCTTTTGGAGGTGTAGCCATATCGTGAAAATCTTCTACGCAGACAGTTATAAAAAGATCCACAATGGAGTCTGATTTTATAACTTTAAACAAGTGTGGAGAAGAAGTTGAATGGCTCCGGAACTTCTTAGAAGATATTCCAAAATGATCAAAGTCTGTGCTAGCGATTTGTATACATTGTGCTAGTCAATCAGCGATTGGCAGGGCACAGAGCAATATGTATAATTGTAAGTCTAGCCACATATGTCGTAGACACAATACCATTAGACAACTACTCTCAACTGGTTTTATCTCTATTGACTGTGTGAACTTAAATGATAATTTAGCGGATCTGTTAACCAAAAAGTTAAATCGAGAGTTAGTTGTGAAATCATCAAGAGAAATGAGATTTAAGCCTCTAGAAAAAAATGAGTTGATAAAATGGAAATCCAACCTAGTTGACTGGAGATCCCAAGATCTCAGTTCAATTGGACAACCTAAATGTAAAAAGACTCTAGGATCATTGTGGGGGTGGGGGTATTTACTCATTGTTTATTCCTTAATAGTGAAGCCCGTGGAAAGAAGAGAATAGCATTTGGCTTTTATAGATTCTTGTGCGTCGATAAGGATAGTTTGGGCTACTCTTAAACAAGAATCACCTATGTGAGAGAGAAGTGGAGCTGCTTCGAAGAGAATTGTGTGAGGCACAATTCTTAGAACCTCTTGCAGAACTAGGCGTATGTTCAGGACCATGAATGAACATAACAATGAGAAATGAAGTATGTTAGAAAGAATCATATGTGAGGTATATCATCGTTTACACAAAAAACAGAACAGTTCACAGACATCGCGTTTACTGATCAACTAGTAAAGTAAATATATTTTCACAAGGGAAGTTTCAAAGAGTAACACCTACCAATCCTATGCAGGGTTCAACTGTTGGACTTTATCACCACATCTTTGTATCCTCGAAATTTCCTTCATGTGGGGGATTGTTGGAAAAGTGAAGGAAATTGCATCTTGGGGTGCGATTTTCTTGGGACCTTGATTGTCTAATGACAAAAGTAAAAGTGGATTCTTGTTCTACTCCGTGAGAACATTAAAATTGAATATTTGTTTGTCCAAAATGTGTTTGGATGAAGGATAAATTAAAGCTTAAAGTGAGGAATTGGAATTAATTTAAAAGAAGAAACCACGTGGGTTTGTCTTCTTTGAAAGGTGCGTTTGTCCCACATAGGAAAACAAAGACTTTTTTGACTAGTATATATAATGTCACCTTACTCTTAAGGTGTAAGATTATATTGCATAGATACGCGCGCCCGCAGGTGGGGTGCAAATCACGGTCTGGTTCGGGCTCTGAACCATTGACTTGTGTACGAGCGCGACCTGTGTACATGAATGTCTCACCGAAATGGAGCTAAATAGTCTAGCCTATGTTTCTCAGATTTTATTATTTTCGAAATTAAAAATTTTGTAATAGATTTTTTTTTAAATTTAGAGTTTAAAAATTTTGTAACAGATACAACTTTAAATTTCAATATCGATAATAGACATATTAAATTTTGAATTTAAATATGTTACAGAAGTAATTGTTGTGTAACAACAAAATATTAATTTCTCATCAGGTAATTTGGTCATTTATCAGCTCTATAAATAGATGTTTTTCCAGCAATCAAAACACTCTAACATATCATCTGCACTCTTGCAATTCTCTGCCTATTGTTCTAATATATCTCTTAGCCTCCTGCATATTTTAGTGATATTTTTCAGGCATTTCTTCGGTTCATCGAGTATTAAGGCAATCGCTTTTTTCTGTCTTATCCTGGGAAACAGGACGTTCGAGAATAGGGGATGAATCGTTTACGGATAGTGTGTTCAACACACGATTCGAGCCATTTTATTTATTGGTATTCTGTAATTTCAATATCTAGTATAATTTGTAATTTATTTTAATTCTGCTTCTAATCTGATTATGCTTTTTCAATAAATTGTACTGATTATTATAAGTTCTGCAAATTTTGCTAACAAGTAGATGGTTATTTTTTGTAACTAAGCACCAAGGGTAGTTTGGTAATCAACAATATTCCGTATAGATTAAATTATAAACTGAAAAATTTAAGAAAAAAATAGGAAACTTGCACGTAGCCGTAAATCGAAATTAACAAATGGAATGTAGTTTCCACTTTTGAATTCAATTAGAATTAACATTTGCAGTTTTACTAGCAAAACGTTGCGATTTCATTATAAAAAAAAATAAAATTTGATAGGTTCTTGTAGTTTATGTTGATCTGCAATAGATAGAAATGATCAAAAAAGATTTAGAACACCGCTCTAAGAAAATTCTAATTTACCGACAGAATATACCAACAGTAATGGTTTGTCGCCAAATTTCATAGTTAACTACATAATACCTACAGAATAATTTTTTTTTGTTTTTTCCTAATTTATACCGACAGATCACTAATAATTTTAAATTTACCGACAAAAAAGTATAAAAAAAAATCGTAGCTATTTACCAACATTTTGGATTATGTAGGTAATATTTGCCTACAATGATTTTACCTATAATAATTTTACCTACACTTTACGGTTATCTTAATACTTACCTACATATATTATGTAGGTAAACATAATTTTTACTTCAACACAAAAAAATATGTTGATCTGGCCACAAATATGGGCCAGATCTATCATGGCTTGTATCAATGCGATTTTTGTTTATCTTGTCTTTATAAATCAGATATGTAATCATCTTTAAGAGGTTTATATTTGAAGGAACATGAGCTAGATTTAGTTGGTCGGATGGGCCTTAATGGATTAAAATAACTCGCGTTAGTAGTGACATGTCTATCTTAGGATGATATCTATGTTACATTTAACGTGAAAGACACTCTAGAATAAGACATAAAGGATAAAGGTGGAAAGATCTCATACACATTAAATGTGAAAATAGGATAAAACATAAAAGTGGGAAGACCTCATATGCATTAAATGTGAAAGATTAAAACATAGCGATTAATGATAGCTAACTGGCGAGAAGACCGACTCATATGCATTGTTTGGGAAAAATGTGACCTACAAAAGATTTGATGGCAACAAATTTGATAATCAATCCGAGGTACCATGTCCTTGTCTTTTGCTATTCTTCCATAGATGACAAAAAGTATAAAATGAGGTAACTATCTCATTACAAGGGTGCATTTTAGTTTACTAACTTAACCATCACAGTTAAAGTCAAAATCATTCCTTTAGTCTTGTATATGAAGATGGCGGAGGATCAAGTTAGGATTTTTGAGAAGTCTCGCTTAAGGATGGAGGGGTAGATGAAAAAATTATATTTCAACTCTTTTTAATGCATAGTTATATTTGAGTGAAAAGTGAAGAATTTGGAAAATTAATTAAAATAATTAATAATTTCCTCTTTTCAAAATGCATAGTTATATTTGAGTGAAGTGAAGAATTTGGCAACAAAAAAGATTCAAACATGTTCGATCAAATCAAGATTAGAAAAATGGCAACAAATTTGATTACCTTGCTAATGTAAGATTTTTTTGTAATGCATTACTACTATGGTGTGTCTTTTAGGAAATGGACAAAGAAATCGATCCATGAAAATGATACCAAACTAATGAGTTTTTGTTCAACAAAAAAGTGTCATGTTGTATAAACACGATAAAAATTGAGATAGTAATGTTAACATACTAATCGATCGTTAATTTGTAAGTGACATAGTGACTAGAGCGGTAAGGACACGATAATGACATTTTCATTAGTGTGTTGGGAAATTTATTGTTTAGATTTTGATGAATGCCATATAAAACTTAGACTAGAAAGTTGGCACCCCATTTTCCTTGTATTTGTATTGTAATAGATAGGGTTTTGTAATGAGTCAATACTATGTGGATATACAAGAAGTCCAAGAGTTGAATGAAGAGAGTTGTAGAAGAATTGAGTATGGCAAGGAAGAGATGTCTCTGAAAAAATTTTTGAAGGAGTCATTTATATTTCAACATTTTTATATCTACATATCATTTTATAAGACAAGCCAAGTGAGTTAATTTCAATCAATTGATAATTAAAAAGTGAGATGCAAAGAGGAATTAAAAAAAGAATGTTGCACAAAAGTCAAATATTAAACAAAATACTTCCATGATGTTCTTAAAGTCTTCCCGAAATCTCATCAAAGGAATAAACCAAGTTAAGTATGCACCTCGTGAATAAAAGTTTGGACATTCATTTATCAGGAAAGGTCTACATCTCAAGATTTGACAAGCTAACAATTTGTATTTAACTAACTTAGTTGTCCTCAAGGATATAGACATTTTTGAAATTAACTATGTCGAGGAATCATTTGAAAAGGATTAAAATCAAAAGGTTGGTAAGGTTTATTTATTATTAAAAGTTCACTATAAAGCTATTAATTTTGAGAAAAAGTTCTCTAATCTTGCATAAACGAAAATCTAAATCATATCTTTATTCATCTTTATTCAAAATCAAATCTTTTTTTCAAGCAACGTTATTATCATGGAAGTGACCAATTTGATCAAGTCATTTGTTCAATCCCTATGTTCACTATTGCAGTTTAAGAATTTGATTACCCGTCTTGAAAAAAATTATGCAGGATCATCTAGCTATTTGCTATCAATGATGAAATGTGGCTCCTAAATCAAACTTAAATGAAAGGGGCCACCGCAAATATTGAAGGAAAGTTAATTGAACCTTATTCAAAGAAAACTTTTGAAGAGTCAAAGGGTCTAATTCAAGGAAGAGGATTGTAGAAAGGTTCAAGGTAAACCTTAGTTGAAAAACCAAGGATCAAATGGACCAATGATGACAGAAAGAGATACAACTTGGACAAAATCACATCTTTTGTGCCAAGGATATTCTCTACAAGACTGACAAAGCAATGTTCAATAAAGTCAAAACATGCAAAACAACAAAAGAAATATGGGATAAACTAACTTTAATTTGTGAATGATCGATTGCAAATTAAGGAAAACAAATTATCTGTTGTTGTTCAAAAGTTTGAAAACTTTAAAATGCTTGCGGGTGAGACAATGGATCAAGTGGATGCTAGATTTTAAAATGAAACCACAAATGAGCTCTCAAAGACTTGGAAAAGAATACACACGAGAAGGAGATGTGTATGAAGATTCTAAGGAGTCTCCCAGTATGCGGATCAATCTCACCATGATGTGAATGGGAAATGAAGACCATGGCTCTAAGGCACTCGATAGACCTATCAAAAACATCCAATCATGAACTATTCTCGGACCTCAAAGCTTATGAATTTGAGTCGAGAAGAAAGGATTAAGAGAGACTTGAAAAAAGTTGTACCCAAAAAAGTGCAAATGACTTTTAGTCAAAGATGGAAAGAGATCCGAGGTTAAGGAAGCTATTGACCAGGAGGAAATTGCTATTTGATGGTTAAAAGATTCAACAAGTTCTTCAACAAGAACTATAAAAGAAACAAGGGTGAATCCTCCAGAGACATTCGGCTCCTCCAGTTCAAGGGAAGATAGGCCACCGATTCAAGGGAAGAGAGCGCAAGAGAGCATCAAAAAGTTGAATACTAGAGAGCCGATAATCCAAGAATGGAAAAGAGCGATCAAAGAGCTGAAAACATGTGCTGGAACTGTAGACAACCAGGTCACTATGCCATTAACTGTCCATATCTTGTAGTCAATAAATACAAGAATGAAGAAGAAAGAAGAGTCTTGAGAGAAAGAAGACAAGAAAAGAAAAAGGCCATGTTGGCCGCAGAGAGGCTATTTGAGACAATACTAAGTCAAAAGATCAGATGAGACTCGAGAGAGTAGTGAAGCCGACTACTCGAGTGATTACGAAGAAGAAGCATTGATCCGTCTAATGGCTAAAGAACAAGATCAACCCGACCAAGAAGATGATGTACACTCTAACTCATCTCCCTCAGATTCTAGTGATAGTGATTGTGACACACACACTTCATCACCCACTCGATCTTTATGATTCATTAGGCCAAATGATGAAAGACTTTGAGCACATTAAATCCTCACACACACTATTAAATGAGGAAAATGGCCCATTAGGCGAAAAAGCCAAAACTCACGGTGACTAAGGAGCCGAGTACTCTAAGTCACATATTGATGAGAACAAAGAGTCAAGAAATTTGAAAATGCTAAACTAGTAGCGAGAGATAATCGCTATAGAAAAGAGGGAAAATGATCTCAAAAATGTGATTGCTTCATTCACAAAGGCATCTAAATCATTGGATGACCTTATTATGAGCCAAAAAGAATGTGGAGATAAGACGAGGCATAAGATTCAATTCCTTTGTGCACAAATAAACTCCCGAGTGATCTTGGAAAAAGGATCTTCAAGTAATGAAGCATCTCAAATTCCCAAGACACCAAATGTTGCACCCACATTCACTCCAAAGCACAATCACAAACAAACTGGCCTTGGATATAAAGGAAAAGGAAAACAGCCAGTTGAGTATACTGAGAGGATAGCTGAGAAGAAATCTAGCAGAGTTCCTCAGCAAACTCCAAACAGGAAGTACTATGTGAGAAGAAACAGAGCTACCAGAAGCCCCAGAAGTTCTATCAAAGGAACACATATGATGGGAAAGGTAGAAATTATCCAAGCCAAGCTGATTGGAATATTGTGACATATCAGCAAAGATCTATGGAATACAAGCCTAATTGGCAAAGACCTAGACCTCAGCAAAGGTCATTCCAAAGGCAATAGAGCTATCATCAGCACACATATGCAGCCAAGCACTACACTCAGAAATATCACAATTACCCAAAAAAGGCAATTGCTAAGGGTATTGCCAAGAAGAGGGAATAGATTTTGATGAAACATTTGCTCCTGTTGCAAGATTAGAAACAATAAGGATGTTTCTTGCCTATGCTGCACACGAGAACTTTATTGTATATCAAATGGATGTGAAAAGTGCATTCTTAAATGGATTGTTGGAAGAAGAAGTCTATGTTGAGCAACCTCCAGGTTTTGAGCAGAAGACTCTTGGAGATAAGGTGTACAAGCTCAAGAAAGCTCTATATGGATTGAAACAGACACCTAGAGCATGGTATGATACATTATCTCAATTTCTGACAGATAATGGATTCACCAAAGGCAAAGTGGATAGAACACTCTTCAGAATTCAAGATGGAGAGAGTATATTGCTTGTTCAAATATATGTGGATGATATCATTTTTGGATCCACAAACAAAGAGCTGTGTGATAAGTTCTCAAACCTCATGCAAGGCAAATTTGAAATGAGCATGATGGGAGAGCTAACATTATTTTTAGGACTTTAAGTTAAACAGCTGAAGGATGGAACCTTCATAAGTCAAACAAAGTATACCAGAGATTTAATGAAGAAATTTGGTATGGAAGAGAAGTCTTCTGTGAAAATACCAATGAATACATCATCCAAGATGGATATGGATGCGGATGGTAAGCTTTGTGGATCAAACCGGATATAGAGCACTCATTGGATCATTGCTCTATTTAACAAAGAAGCGAGGCGGACATCACCTTTGCGAGTAGGAGATGTGCAAGATTTCAATCGCTGCTCCAAAAGAAAGTCACTTGACTGCAGCTAAGAGAATCCAAAGATATACGAAGGGATGCCAGGAAGTCGGCTTATGGTATCCAAAGGAAGGTGGATTCAAGCTTATTATTGGTTATTTAGACTCGACTATATTTGGATGTAGAGTTGACGAGGAAGAGTACTTGTGTACATGTCAAATGCTTGAAAACAGATTAGTTTCTTGGTTTAGCAAGAAGCAAAACTCAATAGCCACATCCACAGTGGTCGAGTACATAGGCTGGGCATTGTTGTGCCCAAGTCTTATGGATGAGACAACGGTGAGAGATTACGAAATTGAAGAAAAAGATATTCCAATTAATTGTGATAACACAAGTGCTATTGCAATCACTCAGAATCCTGTGTTGCATTAAAAAAAAACAAAGCACATTGATGTCAGATATCATTTCATAAGAGATCATGTTGAAAAGAAAGACATCACCTTGGAATACATCTCAATTGATAAACAGTTAACTGACATGTTCACAAAGCCCTTATGTGAATCAAGATTTGAAGAGCTTAAGCATGAGCTAGGGTTAATTGAGCTGAGTTGACACTAAAAAGACTCAATGAGAAGAGATGAAACATAAAAGATGAAAATAGAGCAAATTTCATAAATCAGCCAAGTGAATTAGCCGTATCGGAAAGTCAGCTGTATCGAGTTAGCTGACAGCTGAGTCACTATATGAATAAAGAGAAGAAGAGTTGTGTCAGTTAAGGAGTAAGCTGAGTCATTTATGAGCTAAGTGACAAAAACGCAGTCGTTTTTAATGAGCGGGAATGTTTTTAAGGATGATGTTAGCGTAATAATGACGAATGCATCAAAAAGTCGCACAATAAGCATATGATTGGATATAAATGTTGCCGCATTAAATGTGAGCAATTAAATGCAAATGAAACATGCTAAATCTGAGCTGTTGATCTTGATCAAAATTTCAAAAACCAAAAACACGTCCTTTCATACCCCTTATATACTCTTTTGTTTAGTTTTTCTCACTTAAACTGTTCATCTTTCCAAAGCAAAGAAAGCAAGTATCTTTTCTCTCAAAACCCTACCAGTCTTCAAAGCAAGTTCGTCAAGTTTCATTCGGCAAAAATTACTGAAATGGCACCAGCACATGATTTTACTAAGCTCGCAAAGCAAATCCACACCAGGTCAACCGTGGATTTTGAAGGGATGATAAAGCAGGGTTCCGATGAAACCCTTGTGAAGAAGATAGCTGATAAGATTGAGAAATCCGGGCTGAAACCCTTTATCACATTGGAATACCAAATGACGTATGTAGAGGAGGTCGCCCAGTTCTACGTAAATGCTGAGGTGCAGGACGAAGGGATTAAATCCTCCGTCCACCGCAAGGACATTCTAATCACTGCAAAGGACCTTGCGGAGCACTATTTATTGCCATCGGAGGGCATGCCGGAGATATATGAAGCAGACATTGATTTGGTCGCTGCATGGAAGGAAGTAGCCAAACCCGAGTGTGCTGCAAAAGTTGTCTACACGGTGACAAGACAAGAAGTTGAAGGATGATTATCATAAATTGTTGGACATCGTTGCCAAATGTGTAGACATGAAGTTTGGAAGCTTCAATCATTTGTCTAAAACCAAGTCGATTGTCATGGGCCGCGATCATGGAGGAAAAGAAGGTCAAGCTGGCGCGAATTCGTCTAGCAGCGAGACTGCGAGAATGTTGTAAATAAGTCTTTCAAGGACGATGGGTCATTTGGAGGATCTCTGGGCTATGGCCTTGTAATTGGCCACTTGATGGAGGTGAATGGTGTTCCAGTCCGACATGGAAAGTTGTTCCATGTCAACAAGAAGATGTTCCGGGCAAACCTTTCAGGATCTCAAATGAGAGCTTATGCCAAGAGGGCGGATACCAGCGAGGGGGAATCAGTTGATCCTGAAGAAACAGCTGTTACTTCCCCTCCCAAGAAGAAAGCTGCCCATGCAGCTGCAAAGAAGATAGATGCCCCTGCAGCGAAGAAGAAAGACGCACTTTGCCCCCTACCGAGTCACTCCGCCCTGCAGCCGTGTCTCTTGCCCCCGCCGCCAAAGAATCGAGGAAGTCGTATCCGAACCAGAAATTCCTCGGTAAGGACAAAAAGAAGACTCACCAAACGTTCGAGCTTGAGAAGACAAGTGAGTCCGCCACTCAGTGAAAAGATCTCTCGAGATCGTTGAAGAAGTGCGATCTCGAAATTATTGATGAAACGACCAAGTCTCTTTGAGGCCGATCAGCAGAGGCAAATTGAAGACCAGTGTGTAATAGAACAAGTGAGAACAAAGAAAGAAAGCAGATGTTCTTGAGGCGAAGAGCAGCAGAGTTTGCTACCCTCCATTCCTGAAAAGGAAGGGCAACAGGGAGAGGATGAAGATGATGATGTAATCATATGCTCTTCATTGTACCCAGACATCCAAAATCATCTAAGAGCATGGAGAAAATGGAAGCTGAGTCACTCTAGGGTGCAGTTTGAACACCCAGAGTTTATTGATGAGGAAGAGGAACTTTTCAGGTTTTTGAAATTGATACCGCATCGCAAGCCCTGGATGAGGATAATGTATTAATATCTTGCAAATTCGGAAGGAAAAAGCGAGCAAGAGCGGTGAGGAAGCAGAGGCGTATGAGAAAGCCAGCATTTGTCCTCTTACTGGAACCAGCGATCACACTCATCCGCATATAGATGTTCTTTCAGAAAGTGATGAGGATGTGGATCCAGTTGCTGCAAAGGAGAAATTGGATATGCAGCAAGCCATGCTGGAGTCCAAAATGATGCATGAGCAACAGCTGATGGAAGGACCAGGAGAGTCTTCCAAATCACAGCTGGAAATTGATCCATTGGGAGTGGTGCAGCAGATTGCCATAGTTATTGCTGCAACCACTTCCCCAGTTCACTCAGAAGACGGATCTAAGGGAACTGGCGATGACACTGGGAACTTGGGCACCCAAGTTGAGCCAACCCCTGTTGAAGATGTCTTACCACCTGCCCCCACGGCTGAACACTCATCTGACAAGGCCGGGAGTCTGGAGCAGAGTGACCCCACCATGCAGGAAGGAGGCGAAGTGGAGAAGGAAAAAGAAAATGAACAACAGCAAGTTGTCACTGACGAAGCTCGGACAGTTGAGTCTGTCTCAGCTGAAGTGCCAACGACTTTGCGGCCGAGGACGCCACTTCGATGCAGTCGAGGCACATGATGGATCTGCCCCGGGAGTTAACACTCTGGGCAATGAAAGTGCAATCCACGGAGTTGAGACTCCTGTGTAGGCCACCGCAGAAGACCCTAAGACAGCTGAGTCTATCGAAAAGAATGTCCAAGGCCTTGCTGCAGTTGAGACTGCAGGAGGTAATGAAGGCTGAGGGAGGTTGAGACTTCCCTAGGTAAAGAGGCAGAAACACAGAACATCCCTCTTGTTCACATTGATGATTCTGAGAAGGAGATAAGTGCTCTTCATGATTTCCAAGACAACCCTGACATATCTTTTCTGGGATCTGAAGCTGAAGATGAAGCTGAGTCCTCCCCTGCTGCAAATCATAAAGACTTAGCTAAGGATGTTCTACCAAGTACAAGCAAGCCAGACTTCAAAGCTGCTCGACAAACGTTCAAATTTGATGATGAGACAATCCCTCAAGTCTCATCATCTTCCGATGACGCTACTGATATGGCCGAGGAACAGTTAACTCAAATGGATAAATCAGCTGAGACCGAAGAAGTTGTTAAGACAGCTGAGGCTCAGCCAGCTGGGTCAATACCATCAAAGGCCCCAGCTGAATCACAGTCAACTGAGCAGGCTACCAGAGCTGCAACAGAGACCACCTCGGCACAATTTCTCAAGTGCGAGACGATACTTATGAAGAAGTATTTCCTTTCTCTCATGAATTGCCCGTGCTTGAAGAAGAAACTGCAAGAGAACAAAGGCTCTACACCATCCAAGAAGACCCTATAATCCCTACTGATTCGATTGTGCCAGTTGATTTCAATTTCGATGCAGAGTGGTCGGCAGCTGACTCAAGTCAGACAGCTGAGATGCGTGAAATCTTCAAGAAAATCTGTGAAGAGATTGAGAAGATTGAACGGCACCAAGCCTCTCTCGACATGCGCCTAGACAACAGAGATGCCACTCTCACAGTATACTTGAGAGGAGTGGTGGTCAGAATAAGGGAATGGTCTCAACAGCAGAGTGCCATGCGAGGTATGGAGGCTTTGGTATACAACACGAATCTTTGGTATGGGAGGCCGACAATGCTGACATGAAGGCGAGGATGCAGACCTATATGGAGAGATTGCATGCCTCCCATACAACTAAAATGGAGTTGCTGCGTGAATTTCATCGCAAAGAACCTGCGCCGAGGAAAACATGAATGCTAAATTCAGCCTTCTTATGGCTGAAATGAAACTGTGTGGGCCGAGTCCAAAGCCACCCACTGGGATTCCGAACAAAGATACTCCGCGGACTCCAAGCAAAATTCAGCCTATCGCCAGACCGGACTTCATGCTTGATGGTATGTTCCCAGGGGTTCCTCTCTCCTTTGATGATGCCAAAAAGGGGGGAGAGGAATACCAGAAGATGCTTAAGGGGACGGTTGGTGAGAAGGAAAAGGAAACAGCTGTCGCAGAGAAGAAAGATACAACTGTTGAGAAGAGGAAGGAGAGGGGAAAAGCTGTTGAGGGGGAAATGTCAAAGGATTTGACATTGATGATTGTTGGAACCCTCGCCAAGGCCACACGCCACGGCCGACATCATCGGCAGAAACTTCCCGTAACTCTGCCACTCTATCACCGCTTCTGCCTATGTCTTATAAGAAAAAGATTGTAGAAGCAGAGATGGAGGATTTTGACAAAAGAACGGATGCCCGTGTTGAAGAGATGTTAAAATAATTTGGAGGCATTCCGGCAGGAAAAGATACAGATGCTATTTCAGACGTCGGAAATGAGCCTAGATCAGTTGATGAATTCAAAATGCTCGAATCCGAAGGATACTTCGAGAACATGTCCATGGCCTAAGCCTGGGACTTGTACTGGGAAAAAGGCCTTAAGATGTGTGAAGAAGCTGATAGGAGCAGACTACCGGCAGTCAGCAGACTACAAGCCGCAAGTTAGCTGACAAAAGGAAGGCTCCCGTACAATATACACCCAGAAGAAGAGGAAGAAGTAGTGGAGGAAGAGGTTTCAGACCTAGACCTCTACCCAAAAACATTGAATACATAGATCCAGGAAAGAAAGGAGGGATCTATTGGGCTGGATATGATGCCATAGCAAATCTGGAAGTGGAGAGGAAAAATGTTGAGTATGTTAAGAGAATCGAAGAAGAAAATAGAAGACAAACTCAGCTGTGGGAAGAAAGGCAAGAAAGAAAGAGAAGAGACGATGCTGCAAAGAGAGCATACGAGAAAAAGAAAGCAGATGAAGAAGAAAGAAGAGAAAGAGAGGAAATACATATATATGTAAGGCAGCGAAGGCGATGAAGTGTTGTTGTCCACCCCTTCATGTAGTTTACTATTGTAAATACATATATATGTAAGTCTTCTGTACGTTGAATACGAAATTTGTAATTTCTATACTTTTGTGTAGATATAGAATGATATGTTTGCTCTGATACACATTGTAAACAGCTGTGTAAAGGACAAGAATGTGATGATCAATAAAAAGATTGATTCTACGCATACATTCTCTGTTACTGCATTGTCTGTATGTATCTTTGATGCTTACATTTTGTTTGTATGTTTTAAGTTTTGGCATCATCAAAAAGGGGGGAAATTGTTGGGAAATTTATTGTTTAGATTTTGATGAATGTCATATAAAACTTAGACTAGAAAGTTGACACCCCATTTTCCTTGTAATTTTTATTGTAATAGATATGGCTGTATAAGCTGAGTTAAGTCAGCTATGCCTGGATATACAAGAAGTCAACTGAAGACTACAATGAAGACTCCGCTGTGAAGCAGCTGAATATGGAAAGGAAGAGATGTCTTGAACTCGACTGAAGGAGTATCAGCTGTGATACAGCTGTATGAAGAGTCAATCAAGTCAGCCAAAGAAGACAAGCCAAGTCAAGTTGAAGTGACATATAAGTCTTTCAATCATTGGAGCAGACTCAAGTCACCTGGGGAAAAGGCAGTTGCAAAGAGGAGTTAACTGAAAAGAATCTGTTGCACAAAAGTCAAGAATATTACCTAAACAAGTAATACTTCCATGCTGCCATGTCTTAAAGTGCTCAGTCCCAGAAGCATGCAAAAGGAATAAACCAATGGGAAGCACTGCACCTCGTGTCAGACTCTGAAAAGCTGGACATTCATTTAATACGAGGAAAGGTCTACATCTTAAGATTAAAGATCAAGAAAAGACAAGCCAACGAACACAAGTGACTTTTGAAAATTAGCCTATCTCTTCAACGGACTGATTTTTGAAAGTTCACTATAAAAGGCTGAGGAATCACTTTGAGACAAAGTTACAACCTTGCATACCTGAGCATTCAAGCAATTATTAAGAACTGTAACCTGCAATATATTCTCAAGCTATTCAAGAAAAATCCTCAAGCCTAAATCTCGAAGGAAATCGATCAAACACTAAGTTGTGAAGGAAAGACAACTTCAAACTGTTGAAGAGGAAACTTTTGAAGAATCAAAAGGGTCTACATTCCAAGGATGATTGTAGAAAGGTTCAAGGTCGAACCAATCTTAAGTTATTGGAGGGCTTCGTGATCAAATCCAAGATTGAGCAAGTGAGTCAAGAGCAAGCAAGCGCAAAGCCGCTGCGTGAAGAAGAAGCTCGAGTCGGACGAGAAGCCGGTGTGTGACCAAGGCATCTCCAGATCGAGTCCCAAAGGATCAAGTCATTTGTGTGATCAAGACTTGTAGATCGGACCGATAACCACTTAAGTACTCGATCAATACTTAGTGGATTCCTCAGGAGTTGGAGAAGAGAGGAGTAGAAGAATTACCACATCTTCGAACCTTTATAAAAATTATTGTGTCATTTACATTTCAAAGATTTTTATTTCTACATATCATTTTATATCTCTTTGATAATTTGCTATCCAACCGATAATTAACAAAGTGCTAAAACCAAGTGTTAAAACAAACTTAAACCAAATTCAAGGGTGTTAAGTCATTGAAAATCTCATCACGAAAATCTCATCGGTGAGTTATTCTATCAAGTTAAGTATTAAGTGGCTAACTCATGTCCCTCGAGGACATAACAGTCTGTTTGAAATTATTCTATCAACGGCCAGCCGGGTAGGCCGCCGCCCGCCCGCTAAGGTAGGGGTGGGTTTAGTATTTAGTAGCCCGCCAAAGTGGCTAACTCTGCAGTTGCGGGTTAACTAACTTAGTTGTCCCTCAAGGACCCGCCATAAATTGAAAAAAAAAAAAAAAAAAGGAAAAATTAGATAAAATAGACAAAAAAATAGTATAATTGATATTTTATATTTGTATTTTTATAAAATGATATAAAATTTATAAAATATGTACTTGTTATCCATTTATATTTAATTCATTAAAACCTAATAATATAAATAAAAAATATTTTTTTCATTTTTTATTATTTTTATTTTTTGGGACCTACATAGGCGGGTTGGGTTGGGTTGAGGTTTCACGTATTATTTTAAAATGACTAAAATCGAAAAGTTGGTAAGGTTTATTCAACCTCCCCTTCTAAACCTTACTCACACCCTTTGGGGACCACATAGTGACACGATAATGACACGTTTACATGAGTGACACGATAACCTGATATTTTATATGTTTGTATTGTGTATTATCATGTCATATCGTGTAATTTGTTGTCGTGTATTAACATGAAAATCAATTTTCTTTTTGTTTTTGACTTATCGTGTCAAATCGTGTTGTTTCAATACGAAAAATTTCATGTTCCGTGTATGAATAGATCATTATTGTGTCGTGCTCGTGTTTAATCTTATCATGTAGTATCGTTATCGTATCGACACGAAACACGACACGATTGTACGATTTGCCACCCATAATTACTTAGCCAAAGATAACAAAAGAAATACAAAAAGGGAAATTGGATGAATGGAAATAAAAAATGAAATATAGTAAGGCCAAATTAAATAATAACTGCAACACATAGTTTATATTTTTTAAAAAGGTAATATTGGGTGGCTCACATCAAATATAATAGAATCTAAAAAAAGTTAAAATTTAAGGTCATGTATGGTTATGTTTTCATAGTCAATTTTCAGTTTCTAGTGTTGAAAAATGAATTTTGAGAATTTATTATTTTTCATGTGAAATATAACTATGTTTGGATGAATGAATGAGAATGGGTTTTTAGTGGGTTTGGAAATGAGATTATATTTGGTTAAGTAGTTTTGAAGCATTTTATGTATATAATAATTTGAAAAGTTGATAGTGGTGGGTCCATTTTTAATATTTTAATTTGAGTATATATCATACTCCCTCCGTCCCACTAAGATAGGATATATTTCCTTTTTCGTCTGTCTCAAATTATATGTTTGTTTTCTTATTGAAAGTATTAAATACACAAGAAAGACTAAAATACCCGTATTATGATATAATGGAGGTTTGAGACTAATAATGATATACTCTCATTTAATACAAGGGCAAAGTAGTAAGAACATGGAAAAAGAATATGATCCCAATTATAGTTGTTATATTTTATTAATATGTGTGAAATATTCGAGTTGTCTTTCTTAATGGGACTAAGGGAGTATTATATTTATAAAGTCGTGGGTGGTGGGTTTAGATAACTATAAATTAAAATTAGTAATATATTAAGTAGATAAAATTGATAATGTTGGGTCTCATATGTATGATTGGATTGGTTCCATTAGATAGCTATAAATTAAAAATAGTAATATATGAAGTAGATAAAGTTCATATGGTGGGTCTCGGATGTATAATTGGATGAAAAGATGATAATTGTGATTAATAAGTGATGTATGGTAGTATATATAAGGTTAAGAATAGAAGTTATAGGTTTGAGATATTGTAATAGGTAAAAAGTGGAAATTTAAAATAATAATTTTAATTGGAAAATTTATAAACAAGCATGATTCAAATTTTATGAATACTTAAAAGATGAAAATAGATACTTGAAAACATAAACAAACAAAGTCTTAGGTCTTGTATGGTTGTGTTTCCAACCTCATTTTTTCAGTTTTCAACGATTCTGGAAAATGGGTTTATGTTTGTTTCAAAAGTTTTCAGTAAAAATGAAGTCATTTTCAGTTTTCACTTTTTTATGGAAAATATTCTTTTGTAAACACAACCAAACAATTTTTCATTTCAATTACGCAAACCTAGGTAAAAATACACTACAATCACGCAAACATATGTCAAAAATACATTTGAAAAACTATAACCAAACATATTCTCATTTTCAAACAGAAATTCAGACAACAAACCAAACATATTCCCAATTCGCACACAAAAACCAATAAAGTTTGAAAATTTATTTTATAACATTAGAAATTGGAAATTGGACTTGAAAATACATCAATATAAGCCCTTAATGTTCACTTGAGTATTTGTTATGGATTTGAAAATCGAACTCATGCAATTGTTATTCTTACACGAGTATTCATTCATGTACCAAAAACTTATAAATAAATAAAAAAGAAAAACTAGAAAAAAGGGAACAAAAAGTTGAGAAAAATATATTTATATTTTGCTTCTAATAGATAAATATAGTATAAAATTTGAAAAGAGAAAAATAGTATAAAAGTTCAGTAGATTTACTAGAGGAATAAATGGTAGCTCATAACTGAGGTGCATGTGGGGTCTACTTTGAAGGGGGGAGCCGAAGATGGGAAGGATCACGTGGGAGAGCAGCGTGGGTTCACGTGCACAGTGCCCACCCACGTAGGGGCACGTGGGCCCAGCCCCAACGCTCGTGCGTCACACCTTTGTCGCTCCCCTATCCGACACGGACTTGCCTACAATCATTGGATACTCTCATTCCCCATCATACCTTTCTCTTCGCCTTTTCTCCCCTGCTCCACTACCACGCGCCTTCTTGTCCTCTACTTAACACGCGCCCATAGTTACATGGAAAAACAAGATTATTCCAGGTTCGATTTCGTTAAAAGCTCGTCACATATAAACTTAGTTAATAAACAAACCAAATTCAAACATAAGTATTGAAACTCGATAAAAAAACAAAGAAACTTGAAAAATATTTTATATAATTTTACTTAATTCATTTACACCCTTACATGTAAAGTTGTCTTGTCTATCTAGAAGAAACTTGCACCTGCTATTCGTATGGATGATGCGTTTAAGTCATCTGATGGGATTAAGATACTAGCTAGTATCCTCCTTTTAACAAATGGGATTTGGTTAGCCATCAAATTTAATCAATTTATTGAAATCCGATTGTATTAAGACACTAGCCAGTATCCTCATTTTTGTTAAATTTTCTTCTAAATTCAAATTGATCGAGATTGATTATTATAATCAATAATTTTAAAATATTTAAGATTGTAAATTTTCAAATGGCATTATGAAACCTATTTTGAAAATCACATTAAGCAAATAACTATACGAAAATGTGTAAGATACCAAAAATCACATATGAAAACACACCCTTTGCGAGGATTTCGATGAAAAATGAATTTTTAGTTGATGCAAAATGAGTTTTTTTATCCCTTTCGGAGCTCGGAGGGAGCACCCTTCTGGAGATTTTCTCCAAGTTCTTCTTTTCCCCGCCTATGTTAGCATTTTCGCCTTCTTTTTCTTTACACATCTTTGTTGGGAAGAAATAATTTATTGGGCCCATTCCGAAGCCCAGAGAGGGTGCCCTTATGGAGCTCGTGGGGAACCCTTCCGGAGTTCGGAGGGGGCACTATTTTGGTAAGCATCGTTAGAGGGATTTATTAACGGGGACTCCTTCGTGAGGGAGCCTTTCCTCTTCGGGAGCGTGTAACATCACTGAAGAGGTTAGTGTATGGGGATTCCCCTGAGATGGAGCCCCTCCTATTCGGGAGTACGAAGCATCACTAGATAGGTTGATTTATGGGACTCCCCCGAGAGGGAACCCCTCCTCTCGAGGAGCGCGAAGCATCACTAGAGAGCCTTTCCATTCGGGGTCTTCGCCGGATGAGGTTTGCTAAGGAGAGCGCCTGAATGATTGTATATATTCGCAGGAGCTGGCGAGATCCGCAGCTCCTAAGGTAGTGTGGGACTCTTACTATCTGGTCGGGAGAGCTTGTTCATTTTAATGTTTCAATGTAACATTCCCGAGTAGTCTTTATATCTTAAATAATTGTGCCACTTCAGATTCATCTTCGTGATATGGTTAGGGTGTCCATCCCTTATGTGAGTAGTAGGTTGATCTCGCCAGTGGATTTTGGTTCCTGGATCTGTACCGGAGAGCTCGTCTTTCTCTTCATAGCCTCCAGAAGTTATGCTGATAACCAAATCATATGAATAGTCTTTCTTTGGTGTTTGTGGTAACACGGAGCTTTTAGTGGAGCTTGTTAATGACTGATTTGGGTGGTTTCTTTCTCAAGACTTCTCCAGTATTGTTATGCAACTCCCGTGGGGTGGCCCAGGTCAGGGGCCCAGATATGGGTAGCGTGCTGCTTTGTGTGGGTCTTTGTGAGCAGCTCATTGATCTTGTCTTTGTTAAGAACTCAACCTTGCCTAAATCACGGGTGCGAGAGCTGGTTGGTTGGTTGAGATTTGGTCCTCTTGAGTCTTGTGTTTCAAATGTTGCGGGCACCTTCTTTTCTCTATTGAAATTAGGTGTCGTTTCCTTGGGAGTGCGCGCATCTTTGGTTTTTCATTGTACTCCCGTAGTATGTTGAACGTGTGCACCATAGCCTTTGGACTTAGGAAATGATATTAATGACTCCATGATATGGGAGTCCCTCATGATATGAGCTTAGTTGGAGGATTATAGTCTAAGTATTTACTCGTGAATCTTTTTCTCCATTGATCTTTAGAAGATGTGAAGTGTTGACATCCCTAGGGAGACTCGGAGTGATGAGCAGAGTGTGTCAAGTAGAGAGAGAGATGAGAGATCCATAGGTGGTAGAGGGCGCCGCGAGAAGTCTCCCTGGAGCATCCTTCTCGGGCGGCCACAAGGGCGCGCCAGGGCGCCTTCCTAGGTGGTGGTAGGGTGTCAATTTGGGTTAGGTCCGGGTTCGCAGTTCGCGTGTCAGAAATAGCCGACCCAGACCGACCTATTTAATTATTCATGTCAGAATCTTGAACTCGGACCCGACCTGCTTATTTCATAGGTAACCCGGACCCGATCCACTTAACTCATCTAATAAAATTATTTTAATATACATTTAATAGTTTTAACTGAATAAATTTATTTTTTTCCAAAACCAATCACTATCATACATTATTCGATCAAAAAATAATATTACAATTCACAACATACAAAAAGAAATAACATAATTGCATAAATAACATAACATAGTAATCATATTTTGAGGACAATATTCAAAAAGACATGCATAATAATAACAAATACATAATTAAGGAGGTTTTATAATTTGAGTTTTAAAGATATGTCTTGTTTGTTGTTTTTTCTTACAATTAATTATTTATTTTTTTTAAATTCATAAACGGATTAGACAGGTTAAACGGGTCATAGTAGGTTGACCCGGACCCGACCTATTTAATTGGCAGATTAGTCGGGTCCGACCCAATTTCAACCCAGGCCCATGAAGTCTGGACTCATACCCATTAATTTTGTGTTAGGTTTGTGTCGGGTGTGCGTGTCGGGTCCTTATTTGACATCCCCACTCGGTGGGCATCCCAAGCCCTCCGGCCCATTTGCGTTTTTCCCCATTTTGTTTGGAGTTTTCGTATATTTCAAGTCAGATTCCGGATTCCGCTCTTTTTCCATTCCGCTTGGAGGCCGAGGCGTTACCGAGCGTTGAGTTTCTGGTTCATTCATTCCATTACCGCCTTTGTCCATCGAGTTTGATATTTCTCCTCTTGCTCTAGTTTTTTCATCGTTATAGTTGAATGAATTGTGCTACTTTCGAAGGCTTGGGACTTTAGATTTGCATGGCTCTTCTCAGTGTCCTTAGGGCCTGTCTCCATTTGAGGGAGTCTCTTGTCCAGAGAGAATGCCAAGTGAAAATACTTCAATGGACGCTTGATTGCTCCTTGTTCCGTGTGCGATGGGTTCCCAAGCTGATTCTTCATGGTTCAGCTCTATCCATTTATGGAGTCTTCGTCTTCTCCAATGAGTTGAGCATTTATTCTCCTTTTATGTTGGGGTGTACCTTCCAATGAATGGAGATTTTACGGAGCTCCATCCAGCTGAGGATGGTTCATTGATAGATTGCATGGGGAGTTCTGTCTTCCCGTAGTTTGACAATTCTGGATGGCTCTTGAATCTTCAGCCCGAGGACCGAGGGGAGTTTGCGCCTATCCTTTCTGGACTTCAAGGTTTGTTCGTCCTCCATTACTGTGATGACACCTTCAGTGCCTAGTTGCTTTCCAGTTCATTGTTTATCTCTTCCGTTTTAGTCGAGCGATGGTCATTCCTGTATGGCCTGCAACTGTAGGATGCCTTTGTGAGGGGTCTTTATGCGGCTAGTGGTGCTTGGGGATATCCTTGTATGGCTCCAGGAGCTTTAATGTCATAGAGTGTTCGGGGTAGCCTCATTGAGTTGGGGGAGCTTCCCGGGTCTAGCGGACTTATCTGGTGAGTAAAGCCCTTCAAGAGGAGGCTGTGGAAGGGTGCCCGTTTGGTCAGCGTTTGTCCGGACACTTTATAAAATGAAGCGTCCATCATGTTGTAGAGATCCGTCTTTGTATGAAGTTTGTGTAAGTGCTCCTGGTGGATCTCTGGTCTCACCATACTCCGGGAGGCTGGAGATCTTGATGCCTGGGGGTTGGCTTGGCCAGAATGGCAGGGCCAATGAACTTACCCCCTATAGCGAAGGACTGCGAGTTGGATTGGCTGATGCTTTACCGCCTGCGACTCTTCTGCGGGCTTGTGAGTATGGACTTGGGAGTGGTAGGCTCCATTTCTAGCTTCTTTTCTAGCGGGAACGCGCTGGTCTCCTTTATTTTTTTCAAGTCCTTCATTTCCTTTATCTTCTTCCCCAAGGCTAGGGTCTTCAACATCTGGCGGAGCTTTGAGGGAGGTCTTCCATCGCAATATGATTCCTTGAAGCAACTTGGTCAGCTTTTTCGAGCAGGGCTTAAAGGGCTCTTTGTGTTAAGCGAACTTCTTCCACAGACTGAGCTGCACCCAGGAGGAGGAGACGATGCCCTTCTTGGTTTTAAGCATAGGTTGCGCCCCTCCCGGAAGACGGGGGCTGGCTTCTCATCTTCAATGTGATAGTTCTTCTTGTTGATTCCTAGCTCCACCACCAGCAACTTGGGATTTTTCAGCTAGTGGCAGCTCTTCATGATTCTTGTTGCATTCTATTCCTTGACATTTCAGGTCAGGTCTTCAGTAGTGGGAAGAGCCTGGGGCAGTCTCCCAGCGGCTCTGGCCACAACTTGATTCTTCAAAGTATATTGGAGCTTCATCCAACAGAGCTTGGAAGGCTTCCCAGGTTAATTGAACTTCTTCGGGGGGCAAGCTGTCTTCCGCGCAGCAGTGGTATTAGGGTTTCGAAATATTTTCTTAATACGAGAGGCCAACTACCTTATCTCGTGGGGGATGTGGCATCCTTTCGACAGGCAGGTAAATTTCTTCAATGGGCGGAGCTCCTCCGGATGAAGATGGCGACGCCCTTTCTTCTTGCGGGGGAGGCAGCGCCCTTCCGGTGGAGAGATAGTTGGCCTATCGCCTTCTTGATAGTCTTTCCTCTTGCTGGTCTCTGGCCCTAGGGCCTGCAGCTTGGGATCTGGCTCCATGCGCTTGAGGTCGGGTATGCGTCTTCGTGTGCTTTTGTTGTTCCCACAGACGATGCCAAAATGATGCTGTTTTTTAGGGCATATCACTTCAAGTCAACTAGTTGACCACAATTCTCTTCCTGAGAGGGAAATTCACGTTATTCCTCTTCATGATGGGGGAGTCTTCACGTCTTCCTCTTCCCGAGAAAGAAATCTATCGATTGGGAACTTGCCTGCATTCACGCGCGAATGTTAGAGGGCCCGAAGGTTGTCCTAGAGAGGCCCCTCCGACACTCAAGTCAGCACGGTGAACGAGAAAGTAAGATAGTAAATGAATATTGAATAATAAGGCATAGGCGGATTCTGAACTCATTAACTTTTAATTAATAGGAGGAACCTTTTTATACTTGGAAGATGGATCCCGTGAGCCGGATAGGAGAAATTGGCCTATGAGCTAATCCCAGACACCATAATGCCAGTTTATTTATTAAAAATTCATTGGACAATTAATATTAAATAAATATATATAAATTAAATTATATATTAACTAATTAAATACCATTTTTTCCCCAACAAATACTAATATGGAAACATATGCATACCACATTTGACATTACCACTCATGCGCCAACCATAGTTCCACAATGACAGCATTTGGTGCCACACCAATCATATGCAATTGTATAGTTGTATATGGTAGCTTCAATCATATGCTTGTGGGTGTTCTCCAGAATTATTTTATATCTTTTTTTTTAGTAAAGGAATTATTTTATATCTCAATTGTATATGATTAGCCTATTTTGAAATAAATTTCTACTTTTTAAAATAATTAGCAATTGGTACTATGAGAAAACATTTGAGTGTCCCATTTATGATTGCCTAGTCTTTTTCAACAAAGATAAATATCAGGTACATTCAGTAAAATAGAAATACATAGTATTTATTTTGTTTATGGATAACTTTTTTACTATTTCCAAAATTACTATAGACATTTTAGATATTAAAATAATACTTCATTTGTTGTCAGTTCTTTTTTAAAGAAAATGTTTTCAATAAAATAATAATGTCACACATTTTGCTCGTATAAAACTTTTAAAAACAATTTCATAGCAATATGTACTCATACTTTTTTTTTTTAATTTGATCTAAAATTCTATAAATGAAATGAAAGGAGATTTGACAATGGGTTCCGGCCATACACGACTTGCCCAAACCCACCCCATTTACTTCATAATATTTGTAAGAGAAAAAATTATATTCACTATTTTACATCGCCTCAGGATCTCATACTTAATTTATTGCAGGTCACCACTTGTAGCTCGGATCATAAAGGTGGGTTGAGCTACCTTTTCATGTGATGTAGGTCGACACCTATAGCTCGGACTATAAAGGTGAGCCGAGCTATCGTTTTTCTTTATGACCCATCAGAGAATGTCTTTCGCATTTAGTGTGTTGTAGGTCGACATCTATAACTCGGACCATAAAGGCGGTTGAGCTACATTCTCCTCTATATCCCATGAGAGAATGACTTTTGTATTAAATGTGTTGCAGGTCGACACCTATAGCTCGGACCATAAAGGCGGTCGAGCTACATTCTCCTCTATATCCCATGAGAGAATGACTTTTGTATTAAATGTGTTGCAGGTCGGCACCTAAAGCTCGGACCATAAAGGTGGGCCGAGCTATATTTTCCTTTGTGTCTCATAACTTAAGAGTGTTTTTCGCATTTTATGCGCTGCATGTCAAAATCTGTAGCTTGGACCATAAAGGCAGGTCAGACCATAGAGGTAGGTCGGACCATAAAGGTAGGTTGAGTTAAGATACTTCTTACGACCAGACTCGAGTTCATTTCGTTTAGTCTTGGTTTGGCCCCCGACGTGGCCTAAAAGAGGGCCATACCAGTATATTATTTTTGAAACCATAGGCTGTGTATGGTTGTATTTCCAACAATCATTTTCCATTTTTTCAACTATTCGAGAAATTGGTTTATGTTTTCTTAGGGAAGCTTTTAATGAAAAGGAGGCCATTTCCAGTTTTCACATTCTTTTGGAAACATAACCAAATAATTTATCACTATAACTACGCAAAATTTATATTAAAAATATACTTTAAAAACTATAAACAAATATATTTTCATTTTCAAACATAAAATTCAGACAACAAACCAAACATATTCTCAATTATCACACGTAAATCAACCGAGTTTGAAAATCACTTTCCAACACTGTAAGTGGACATTAGACTTGGAAATACATCCAAACAAGGTTTAGAACCAATAATTATACAATGAATTTAGTGGGTTTAATGAGAGTTGATGCACCGACCCGAATCTGTCCTGGGTTCATGTCCCTCGAGACACAACTTAATTTGTTGATCAATTAGCAATGCTGTTTTTTTTCCAGTGGCAAGATAAAAGTTCAAATCCCACAGAAACCAACAGATTCTTATGAGAAGCCAGAAGGGGATAATGTAACATTAAACCTATATACAAAAATTTACATATCTTGTTGGAACCTAATAGTAGTGAGGGACATCTAGCGATTAATATTTCTTAAAAATTCTAGTGACGAGGTTCTGGATGTTAGTTCGGCGAAATATGTAAACTTGAGACATCAAATAAAATAAAAATAAAAATAAAATAAATTAGGATGCCTCAAGATTATAATGAATTATAAGTTGAGCCAAATTCAATACAAATCCGTTCAATCATCGTCTTCATATACAAGATAGGAAAGGAGTCAGTGGGATCAATTGGAGCTAATTTCCCGGTGGTCAAAGGATCTTCGCTTAAAGACCATTATTGGTTCGCGGGTTCGAATCTCTCCAAATGATATTTACTAGAACCATGCTCTCAAAAAATCCTCCATACGCGTAGGCCAAGCGGTGTAAACTAATCCGTAGGGCCAGGCCGGAGTTGGGGTTTCTTGTGGTGGGGACCGCAGTGCCGGTGGGGCTGGCTAGTATAAAAGTTTACCCTCCAAAGTTTTTTTAATTAATTGAGCAAATTTTGGTCAAAGGATCTTGCCCAAAGACCATTAGGTCCCCGGTTGAATCTCTCCAAATGATATTTACTAGAACCATGCCTCTCAAAAATCCCTCCATACGCGTAGGGCAAGCGGTGTAAACTAATCCGTAGGGCAGTAGGAGTTGGGGTTTCTTGTGGTGGGGACATGCATCTTGGGGTGGGGTCATTGGCTAGTATAAAAAGTTTACCCTCCAAAGTTTTAACCAGGTGGCTTAGCCTAACTGGCCACCACAAGATTGTGGGGTGGAGGTCGGGGTTTAAATCCCCGCTCCATCAAATTGTTTGTGGGGTGGAGGTCGGGGTTCATATCCTCGCTCCATCAAATTGCTCCCAAGGGCATATGCGAGCCGGGCGAAGATTTGATGGGAACTCATCTTGAATAGCATCCGTGTGGGTTCGATTCGGGAGAGATCGTTATTAGTAGATTGGGGTCGAACATAATTGTTCTCTTTACCAGGAGGATCGGTTGTACGTCGCCAGACCCGTCGTAACACTGGCCAGTCGTGCACATCCCGCATGTTTACCTTGGCGGCAAAGAAGGAAATGGTTTGTCCGGCGTAGTCGTCAGCGTAAGCGCAGGAAAAGAGTTCTTATCGAGCTTATCAAAAAAAAAAAAAAAAAAAAAAAAGGAGTCAGTGGGGTATTGGGGACTAGAGGAAGTGGTGATCACGTGGGGTTGAAGTGAATAAAATTCAGCAAAAAGAAATATGTCAGCACAGTTCACGTGCGATGGGCCTTTAATTTGTCGTCTGCAACCTCTTCATGCTTTTATTTTTATCTAAATATACATTTTCAGAAGATGTGACAATTTGTTTTTAATTTTCCTAATTTTTCCCATTTTTATTTATTTTTTTAGTGTTTGTCTCCCCCCACAGCCACAAATCCAATCTTTTTCCAATCATTTGGGTCACCCTTTACTTCTTCTCTCTTTTTTACCCGCTCGTAAGCTACATTTAATTTTTTCTAATATTCAATAGCCTTTTGTTTTTCATAATTTATTCATTTATCTATTGATTTGGAAAAAAAAATTGGATCACTGATAAATTTATGTTAGGTTGGTGATATATTCCATAAATTTAGTAACAATACATATGGACATGCCAAAAATTATATGTGGTGGTTTAAAATTAAATAATAAGCTAAACTTCAACAAACTATCTTCAAAATACTGTACAACACATTTTGGAAATAGTTAAATATTTCTAGCTATGAACTAGGTTCCTACTTCCTAGGCATACGTTTTTTGCAAATTATTATTATTATCCTATACTTTTTGGTTTTGAGTAGATAAGGAACGAGTGATGAGAATCGAAATTACTTTTGGAACTTTTGGTCTGAGTATGAGAATCTAAAAGTGTGCTTGGTTGTGAATTTTTCCAAAAATTTTATTTTAGAGTGAAAATTTTTTAGGATGTGTGATTGAAAAAAATGAAAAAAATTCAAAGAAAATCTCATTTCTATCTAAAATTAACTCATTTTTCTATTTCTCTCACATTTCCCAATACCCAATTATACTATTTATTTCTCTCTCATCTCCATATTTATATAAAGGATTCCAATAATTTCTTTAATTTATCACTATTTTTATTATTTTTCTCTTAATTTTGTTAAGAAAATGTATAAAATGAGATCCATAATACCTATTTTTGGACCAATTTTTTATTTTTGTTCAGTTTTCTTACATTATATTTTACACTATTATTTCCATAAAATTTTCCACAAACAATCAACATATCTAAAAGTTTATCTATCACATCAACATAATCATCACTTTTTCTCTATATATCCAACTTTCACTTTTAAAAAAAATTTCACCACTATTCTCTCAGAAAATGAAAATGGATGGAATGAAAGACAACCAATCATCATTTAAGTCATAGGGATGGCAATGGGGCGGGGCGGGGCGGGTAATTGAATACCCGGACCCGCCGTGCTATTACCCCACGCCCGCCCCGCCCGTGCCCCGCCACGGGTCCAAAATGGGCGCCTGTGTGCCCGTCTCATGCGGCCGGTCCGCCCCGCCCCGCCGATTTTGAATTTTTGAGCTTAAAATTAATTTAACAAAGTGTTTTTTTATTTTTTTGTGAAATTTAAATATATTTTTATATTTTTATAATATTCTATAATGTATTATTGTAAATGTATTTTTTTGTGAAAGCTAAATGTATTTTTTTATTATTATAATATCATATAATAATAATATTAATGTATATATATCCATTTGGGGCGGGGCGGGGAAGGACAATTACAATATTTAAGTCCGCCCCGCCCCAAACATCACGGTCGGTCGGTCGGCCAGCGGGGGTCAGTCATATTGCCATCCCTACTAAGTCACTCGATTACTATTCAATTCACAATTATTATTATCTTGTATGTTTTCAACCTTCCCTGCGTGGAAAAAAAAAAACTCCCATCTTTTTATTCTTTTGCCAAAATTTGAATTTGTATACTACCAAAATAAATGGGTAAATTCTAAAGTGTACGAGGGGTGAAAAGGGAAATATGGAAGAACCAATGGTCATTGAGAAATGATGGGTGTGTAAATTTGTAATCATATATTCCCCAAACAGACAACACAGAAATTTGCAATCATTACCATTTTATGGTCCCCACTCCATAAACTCCAATGGTCAATTCCAAGTTTCTTTTTTTAAGTTGGAATTGTGTTGGGAAAGTGTATTTGAAATTTTCTTTTCTAAAACTGAAATTATTGGTGACAATTTCTTAACAGATAAATTCTGATGCTACGAGTATCATATCATAGAATTAGTTATACGGTAATTATGATTTTTCTGATATAGAATAATTATTTATGTTGGTATTGTGATAGTTTAATATTCAAAATAGAGACGATAAATGAAAACGATGTAGTGGAGTGAGAGTTTTTAAAAAGAAAGAATAAAACAATAAATGTATTTTGAATTTCTCCGTAAAATCAACAAAAATGCATATCAAAATCAATCTTTATAGTATTCAGATTTAGACACTGTTCTAAAAGACTCCGCCTAGTTTTCCGATTAGTTCCCGCCTAGGCGCTAGGCCCCTCTTATCCGTCTATGTTATTTTTTCAATTAGATCCCGCCTAATGCTGTTCAGGTTCTGCCTAACCCCGCTCAGACTCCGCCTAAATGCTAAGCCCCAATATACCGCTCAGCTTGCGCCTAACGATTTTTAGAACACCGGATTTAGATTTGACATTTAAAATTTGGTACCACTAAAGCCATTCTTTTTTTCTTATAGTTTTATGTGGCATTGTGCTCTCACAAATCATTCAAGAATCCCCTTGGCAGTTGTCCTATCACATCAAATAATCATTTTATCTAAAAGAAGTGATTGAGAAACCAAAATATTTGATTAATGTTTTCAAGCATTTTATATTGGACGCCTATTTCAATTTTCAACTATTGCTTTAATAAATTATAATTTGCATAAATCAACACCATGTCACCATGTGGCCACTATTTTGTATTATTGGTTCAGTACCATGTTATCGGATTGAACACTCTTAGTTTTAATTAGGTCGAGTAAAATCTAAATATTTATTCTCAATGGCAATTGTTCCAATCGTGCTCACAAATTATTTATTTTAGTGATTATTGTTCTTGAATAAATATGTAACTTGCAGGAAAAAAATGAATTATGATGCTTAATTAATGGATGAAGTCCATAAGTGAAAATAATTTATAACGTTTTAAGGAAAAAGAAACTAAAAAAAAATTGACAATTATTATTTCTTCTAAAATTAATAGGTCAAACAACTGTTACAGAAACTGGAATGGTGAGTAACCAAGTCTTGCTATCGGTTCACGGTTCAACCGGACAGATTCCATTGTTGGTCTAATAGGTCTGAGTAGTAATACATTAATTACTAATGTAATATATTTTTTTTAAAAAGAACTACACAAATAGTCAACTAAAAGCCTAAAACAATATTTGATATAGCCCAAAATTCAAATAGTCACATAAATTAAACACAATACCAAATCTAAATATTAAATATATATATTAAGTTTTAATTTTAATAAAATAAAAAACATAAAATTGGTTATGACCGATTCAATTGATTTGCAACATGTTTTGATCGACTCGACCATGAAAAAAGGGTTTTAGGTGGGCATCGGATTGATCCAACCACTGGTTCTTAGTTGAACTGGATGAACCGACTAAACCAGCCTGAATTTTTTAAAACATGGGGTCGATCGTTCCTTGTATAATTTTTGTTTTTCAAAGTAAAATAACATATATTTTAATTTTTAAACCTACTCGAATAACATTATCAAATATAATAATTATATTGTTTAAGCTTTATCACTACTAATGTTACCCACAAAATTAATATGATAAATTAATTTAAATATTGAAATTTAATTTTCTGATGTAGAGTATAAAACTGAAATTTTAGGATGGGAGTGATGTAGGTTTAGTTCGGTAGGGCCAACCCATTTAACGGGTTTTTGTAAGGTGTCCGAATTGTCCGATCTGATGGTATCATGGAGCACTGCGGCTCGGACCTAGATCATACCTAACTCTGGTAGACCTGAACGTCGTACGTGGTGCGTAAGATTCGGGGTTTCGATAAACAACTCTAGATTTGTTTAATCTTTTGGATAAAGAATGAGAATTTTGCATAAACATTTCCCTAAATTATCAGGATATGCTATATCATATTAGCTAGGAATCACCACGAGCTTGTAGCTCAAGTGGTATCACTCACCTTTTGTAAGGATGTTGACTAGGGTGTTAGTCCAAGTGGCTACGATAATCTAGAGGTGGGTGAATAGATTATGCCGATTTTTCACAAATCTCCCTCTTTTTCGAATGAACACGTAATTGACAAGAATGTAAATGCGGAAATTAAACAACACTCGATGATTTAGAGTAGTTCAACCCACCTAGGGCCTAATCTACTACCACACCGGTATATCCGAAGTGGATTTCAAAAAGAAAAAAAAGATTTTATTAATTACCACAATTAATACAACACCTTGAGGATTACCACAATCCTCTTACAACACCTTCAAGAAGATTACCACAATCTTCCTTCACCACCTTTGAAGAGTACCACACTCTCCAAACACCTATCACCTAGATCACCCAAGTGTATTCTTACCACAAGAATACTCACAAGGATGTCTTGTGTTGAATGATGGACAAAATTCAAGATTACAACTCTATAAAATCAATACAAAGATTGAGTGTAAGTGTAATCAAGAATCAAAAGCCTAGACCTCAAAGATGTGCAAGTGAAAGTGCTTAGGCTATTACAACAAGAATGTAAAAAAGAAAGCTTGAAGAATTTGCAGATTTCTTGTTGTGTATTTTGCTTGTATGTGTTGTGTCTTGTGTCTTCAATTCATCCTCTATTTATAGGAGAGTCTTCACCAACATAGGCTCCCAACATAGGCTCCTTCTTCTTCACTTTTGTCTACAAAAAGAGGATCACAAGATGTAGAAATATTGTACAAAAATGAAAAGTAAATCTTGCTGATAAGGATTGCAACGGTTGGAATTTTTTTGTCAAAAATTACATGAGGCGACCGGTTGCCCTGTATAAGATTTCGAACGTTTGAATTAAAATAGTGCGATCCAGGTAGGGGTTGCAGGGGGTGCGACCGGTCGGCCCCCTGCTTGACCGGTCCCCCTGCTCCAATTTTTCAAGTCTGCAAGTTCTGTTTCAATCTGTGCGATCTTCAGGTACCGGTCACCTTTTTGGGCACCGGTCGACCTCCAATTTTAAATGTTGTCCGATTTTTATCAAAAATAAACTTCAAGAAATACTCCAAAAAATTAGTAAAAACATTTTAAATCACTTGGGAGTATTTTGACAACATTTATAAACATTGTTTTGGTGCAAAAACCAATTTAAACAAAACCATCAAAAGTGTTGTCCATTTTTATCGAAAAATAAATTCTAAGAAATTCTCCAAAAATTAGCAAAAATATTTTAAATCATTTAGGAGTATTTGGACAATATTTATTAACATTGTTTTGGTATAAAAACTCATTTAAACATAATCATCAAAATCCTGATAAAAACATTTATCTAACATAGGGTTCGAACCCTGTATATGTCAATTTCTTTGAAATTTATCCATTTCCCTCCAACCACTACTCCCAACTTATTAAAGAAAAAAAATATTAGATAGGAATCTGAATCCTGTCATGACACGGGTTGAGTGGACATAAATATGGGTCATTCAATTATTAGTATTTTTGTTGCGATATATTTTTTCAATATATTCTTTATATTCGGGGATCTTCTCTGACTTAAGCGTCGGAGTATCTACGTGGGGATGAGAAACATCTAGACTATTGAGGAAATTTTTGGTGGTTGTAGAGTAACTTTTAGAATAAAATTAAAACTAAAATACAATATCCCTACACCTATAACAATATTCATATAGCATAAAAAATTAGTTCAAGGCAGCACAATTACATTACAGGTTAGATCAACTAAAAAGATGTCTTTCGTTTTAATTTCCTTTATTATATTTGACACTGTAACGCCCCGATTTTCAAAATATAAAGTGTAACTTTAATTTAATAAGAAAGCACATTTAAAAGCATATGAATAAGACACATCAAAAAAATAAGCGCAACCATTTTATTAATAAACCCAAATAATTCCTGACTTTTCCACTACACCACTCTGATTTCATAAAGTATAGTCTAATTATAAAATTTTGCGTCCATATAAACAAAGTATTCAAACTAAAATATTGGTCCTCCAAAAACAAACTAACTCTTAAAATTATCTTAAATTCATCAATAAAATAAGATTTTCCAAAAAAAATCAAATTAAATAAAAATCATTGACTTTGCATCCACCGCCTCCAATCCTCTCTCGGGTTCCTCAACCTGAAAAATATTAATAAATATGGGGTGAGCTTTTCAACTCGCTCAGTGGAAACACGTTTGTCAAAATTAAATACAACATATAGGCATAATCGTATATATTCAACATGTAATTTTTCCTCTATAATATTTTCTCTGACTGGCCAATTATTTATAGCATTGCGGGTACACCCCGAGGATACTTCTGATCCCAGGCCTTCTTACAGCCCCTGACTAATATAATATTCATGATTATAGTATTGCGGGCTACACCCGAGG
The DNA here is from genome assembly GCA_016081115.2 of Rehmannia glutinosa. NCBI lineage: Eukaryota > Viridiplantae > Streptophyta > Magnoliopsida > Lamiales > Orobanchaceae > Rehmannia > Rehmannia glutinosa. Next base: position 54,922 of record JABTTQ020003229.1, read on the forward strand.
ATACTTTTGATCCCAGACCTATTTACGTCCCCTAACTAACATGACTTCCTCTTTTCACATTGCACATAAACGAAAATACATATATGAAATATTTAATAATGACAAACAATACTTGAAAAGAAATATTCCCACCTTAAAATAATTGCAGATATTTTGTGCCGAGAATGTAAAAAAAATACATTAAATCATGTTCCTCTTTTATGGGTTTGACTAAGTGGCTAGGTTGGTGTGATATCAAACAGTATATGGTTGTTGTAGAAAGAAAGAACAAAAAGCTATTCTAGAAATATACATGATTCTAGCAGAAAGTATTTGTAAAAAATGTAAGGGAAAAACTAGTATTTATAATGGTATTTCTTTGATGAAAATTTAATAAGGATTATGTTTTTTTTAACGTTACAAAATCATAAACTGATATCCTTTCATCTACCATCATTAATTTAGGAACTTTTCAAATCCATAACTAAAATTTCATTAAAAGTGGCTAATTAAAATTATATTTTCCCGATTAATAAAATTATAATTCATATAATAATAATTAAAAAATACGGGATATTACATACTATCCACCTTTAAAAAAAATTCGTCCTCGAATTTCGTTGTCTTACCAAAGTTCATGAAAACAAATATGTCATTTTTTTACACGAGAATTCTTGTCTAATATTGAAAGTACACATGCAATAAAGCTTTTAAAAAAATGATGACTTGAATTTATAAAATGTACTTTTAAAACATGATAATATAAAATATTTCATGAATAAATGGAATAACTTGACGTAATAAATTGCATACCTTGAGGAATCCGAGAGATATGGCGGAGGTGGATGTCACTAGACTATTTTTTTTTATTTAAACATTTAAAAAGACACTTTTTTTAAACAAGTCTACAGAACCGTATACCTGATCTGATACCACTTGTAACACCCCGATTTTCAAAATATAAAGTGTAACTTTAATTTAATAAGAAAGCACATTTAAAATCCTATGAATAAGACACATAAAAAAAAATAAGCGCAATCATTTTATTAATAAACCCAAATAATCCCTCACTCTTCCGCTACACCACTCTGATTTCATAAAGTATAGTCTAATTATAAAATTTTGCGTCCATATAAACAAAGTATTCAAACTAAAATATTGGTCCTCCAAAAACAAACTAACTCTTAAAATTATCTTAAATTCATCAATAAAATAAGATTTTCCAAAAAAATTCAAATTAAATAAAAATCATTGACTTTGCATCCACCGCCTCCAATCCTCTCTCGGGCTCCTCAGCCTGAAAAATGTTAATAAATATGGGGTGAGCTTTTCAACTCGCTCAGTGGGAACACTTTTGTCAAAACTAAATACAACATATAGGCATAATCGTAAATATTCAACATGTAATTTTTCCTCTATAATACTTTTCTCGATCGACGGTTATTTATAAAGATCTGGGTACACCCCGAGGATACTTCGATCCAGGCTTTCTTACATTACCGACTAATATAATATTCATGATTATAGTATTCGCAGCTACACCCGAGGATACTTTTGATCCCGCACCTATTTACGCCCCCTAACTAACATGACTTCCTCTTTTCACATTGCACATAAAAAAAATACATATACGAAATATTTAATAATGATAAACAATACTTAAAAAGAAATATCCCCACCTTAAAATAATTGCGGATATTTTGTGCCGAGAATGTAAAAAAATACATTAAATCATGTTCCTCTTTTAGGGTTTAGCTAAGTGACTAGGTTGGTGTGATATCAAACAAATATATGGTTGTTGTAGAAAGAAAGAACAAAAAGCTAGTTTAGAGATATACATGATTCTAGAGAAAGTATTTGTAAAAGTGTAAGGAAAAAACTAGTATTTATAATGGTATTTCTTTGATGAAAATTTAATAAGAATTATGTTTTTTTTTAACGTTACAAAATCATAAATTGATATCATTTCATCTACCATCATTAAGTTAGGAACTTTTCAAATCCATAACTAAAATTTCATTAAAAGTGGCTAATTAAAATTATTTTCTGATTAATAAATAGTTGCTCCAAAAAACGCCCTCCTCTCGCCGATCGACTTCCAAGGTGAACTCCTCCACGAAACCCGCAGGGGGCGTAGGGGCCTAGGGGTCCCCGCACCCTCTCCGATGCTTAAGTCGGTGACTTGAAGAAAAAGTTAAAGAGGCGTAAAATATATTGTAAAAGCAAAGATGAGATTAGGTTTAGAATGAACTCGAACTTGGGCTTTTATACCTTAGCTAGGATTAGGGTTTCCGTAAAATCCAGGGATTAAGATTACGATTTGGTGTCAGAGTTATCATTAGGTTAGGATCGGATCTCCTAAAAACCCTAATTTTATGCCTTAAGACCTCGGTTCCAAATTGACCTGAGACACCTCAGACCATCAGACCTGAACCACTTCGGGCCATTGTATTAGCACTCGTCCCTTACATCTTGAGCCCCCTTACTCCTATGGCCGAACTGAAATTGGCCAGATCGGCTTCCTTCCTCATGACTTTCCGAAGTTGATCCTCAGTCGTAGCCCAAATGTTGACCTTACGAGATTAGCCCAACACTTCTTTTTAGCGGACTAAACCAATGCAGAGCCTAAGAGGTCGACTTAATACTTATAACAGCAGGCCGGTCCCATACGCTAGGTCTTACCAGATCAGCCCAGTGCTTTAGGGCTTGGCAGGTCGGCCCAATACACGGGGCTTATCAGATCGGTCATATGCCTTTGGGCTTGGCCAAGTTGGCCTAATGCTCAAGTCTTAGCAGGTCGGCCCAATACACGGGGGTTTATCAGATCGGTCATATGCCTCTGGGCTTGACCAAGTCGGCCCAATGCTCAAGGTTTAGCAGGTCGGCCCAATATGACATGTCACCTGCACCATATTTTACCCTTATCAATAAAATTATAATTCATATAATAATAATTGAAAAATACGGGATATTACTGACACAAAATCAAATACTTAAAATTACAACAAAAATTATAAATATTTAAAGGCAAAATAAAAAAGAAGATTGGCATATATATTATACGGATGTCGACTCGAATATCCAGATGAAGTGAGGAGGGCCCACAGGGTTTTTGATACGGGTAGGTCCACATATATAGTGGTCCAAATCCAAATAATAATTGAACCCCTCCAATTATTAAATAATCCAATTCCAACTCCCCAAACACTCCCATCGGTGCGCCCTACCTTAATTGTACCAAAACCCCATATCTTTGCTGTCTTCACGTGATCTTCCCCCACTTTCTATCATTTTTTTCATCTCCGTTTATTCTTATTTATTGGTCAAAATAGAAAAGAAATCTTGCCCTTTTTATCATAAACCCCTAAAAAAAAGAAAAAAAAAATGTAAGTCCGAAAAGATTGATGCATACATAGAATCTTGGTAAAGATAGAGAGCAGGTGCTACAAGCCTACAAGTGATGTTTGATTATTTGGATCAGATTTCACTATCCAAACCCATTCTCACCTCATATGACATATCCCTTGGTTCCCATCAAACCAGAACCTTTTCACAATTTCTATTGTAGCTTTATATAAATTTGTTTGTTATGTAATATTATAACTAGGACCCTTTATTATAACTGACATTTCATTTTATATATTTTTTTATTTCAAATAAACTGAAAAGTACATAATTCGAACTCTGATTAACACTATTATAAAGGGTTAGTAGTGATACCACTTGAGCTACAACCTACAAGCTAGTAGTGTGACATTTCATTTTATATAACAACAGCATCAATACACATTAAGTTTACATATCATTTATTATACACTTAATAGATTGGTGGTATTGCAATTGATGCTATCGAAAATTGGTATCATAATAATTACATTTTTCACATGATTTGGACCGCAAACTCGTCGTTTCATAAATTCTACGAATGTATGTATGATTCCGCTTATAATCTACAAAAATAGAGAGTGTCTTCTACTTTTTTTTGAAGTCTTTATTATCGCGGAAACAACTAGTTGATAATAAAAGATGATAGGATTTGCAAATAGAAGTTGAAAATTGATTAATTTAAGAGACATTTTTTCTGGCGGGTAAATTATAAAAGTTTTTTATTTGTATTTAAAAGTCAAACCCAAATTCAAAAATCTAAAACACCACTCTCACCGCTTTTAGTTTTTAACTAAATCAAACATAATCATCATAAATTTAAAGTATCTCTACCACTCTTTTTAGATTTTAATTAAACGAAGCAGAATAAAAAAATAGAAACTATCATTTCAAACACCAAAAAATGTTTTTTCTCTTTGTTTCTAGCTAAGAGTTGAGAATCATATTTTTCTTCCGTGAGATTAATTCTATATATCCACACCTAGAAAACATCCAGCTTTGCACGTGTGATGTTTGTTGCATGGTCTCTTGAACACAACTAACTAAGGGTCAAACAATGCAGATACATCTCAAAACCTCAATCATTGCTTGCAACTTAAAAAAAAAAAAGAATAATGTAAAAACGTGGTTTTCCAGCCTCGCAATGAGATTTTGCCTCAAGATGTGCACGTGGGATAGTGCAAATCAAGACTTGGATTTTCCTAAATCTTGAGTTAATTAAAAATGAATTAACTAATTAATAATCAAGATTGGTGCTTCGAAATTTGGGTTTAAAAGATTGCACGAGTTGGGGGGGGGGGATTGTTTGTTTGCTTCATTATTGGTTAATATTAATTGTAGTACTTGTGGGATTAAAAGATGTGTCCCACTTGCTTGCTCATGTTGTCTAAGATTAATGATTACGAGGTTATTACAATACCTTTACAACTATTGACTTTTAAAAAAGAGGAGACCACATGTTTAGCCTACGGTCTTTTTTAAGCCTTGCGATGAAAAAGCTGGCACACCTCGTTCACTACAAATTTTATTCTGTCACAGTATTGTTTTTTCTTAATTTTGAATCGTAATGCAAATAAAGTGAAAAGTACTTTTATGTGTAAATGGATGGCAGTGTAAAGAATTTTGAGGACACAACATCGAGGAAATTATGTTTTTAAAAAAAAAAATAGAAGAAGAAATAGGGGTATAAATGAATTGGTCCAACCGAACATAGTACCTTGATTGGATTTTAATCAAGTTTCAAGAATTGGATTTGCGTTTGGGTTTAATTAGATTATTAAGCTTATCAAGCCAAACACAAATTAGATAAGTTGATAGTTTTACACATTTTATTCTTTTTTACTAATCGAAGTCAAACTCAAGCGAGTTTTATATCTTATCAAACGAAAAATGTTTTAACGTTCATTATTACGAATCTCAAACGAGCTTTTAACGATATATCTTGAGTCGAAAGTCGAACAATTTGATTTGTTTTTAGCCCTATATATTAGTTTATATATAACACGTGAGACTTTATTGGAGTTGTTTGTGGAAGGAAATTCGTAAGGAATTAAGACATAATCCATTGAATAAGCACTATTTTTCGAAGTTTCATGGTTAAACATTTCGATTTGGAGCAAATTTAGGATGTTTGACCTCATTTATGGGAAGTTTCCTACAAAGCGCATGCGAGTGAGGGCAAAACAAATTAGAAAGACCAGTGTTGGTTGTGAGACAACTATCAATCTAGAAAGCAAGCCGCTATACTCGTTACTCGAGCGAGACCTCTCCTAGTACACTATAGTTAGGGGACAAACCAAGCAGAAGCTGGTGGTCCGAGAGAAATGTGACGCTCGAGATGAAGGTCAGACGATGCGGAAAAGGAAAACAGAGACAACGTGTGGCTTATGGAAGACTTCCAGGTAAAGGAAAACATAAATGAATCGAACCACATCAGAAGAAGAAAAGAATCTGAGACTTGCATACATGAGACTGTACGATTAAAAGATTTGCATGCTAACAAAATGCATCTTCTTTAAGGAGTTTTTGATTATTACAATTGCATTTCCCAACCACTATAGGGAGAAGCATTAGGAAGAAAAGGATTGGCGAAGGATATTAAATTCCCATCTTTTACATGGAATATTTATTATGTCTCTTACTACAATTTTGACGGGCGACATCTTCTGTTCCAAAAAAGTGTTTCATCGTCTATTTCAGGGCATGGATCATTGTCAAATATCTTATTAAAACCAATAATTTAGGCTTAATTAATGTTTTAAAATTAATATGGTAGTTTTTTTTTTGTGTTATAATAGGAGATGAAACACTATTTTAGAATAGAAGAAACAATCCGCACTTTGGATAGGTGATTGTTAAATAAACAGCAAAATTGCATGATCAAACTTAACTCGTTGAACTTTATAAGTTTCCAAATTATGCTCTAACTAGCTCAAAACAATCCCATATCATGTTAACAAGCAGCTTGAAAAAAATATCTTTTCCAAACCCAAATGACAAAGCACTACTATCGAATTTGATAAAGTTCAATGTTTACTGTTAAAAAATGTTACTGATTGATATGAAGATGGATTTATATATTTGACCGTTTCCTTAGAAAACGACTGACTTGCTTTGATCATGATGTCTATGATGTCTAGGTGTGTAAACAAGTTTAATATGAGTCGAATATAGTACTATTCAAACGTGTTGGATTTTTGTCTAACTTAAATGGTTAAGTTTAAACTTAACTAGATTGTTAATTAAATATCTAAACGAACCTCAATTGATCCAACACTATTAATCATTTAAATAATCAAGCCGATCCTCACACCTTAGCGAATATATATATATATATATATATATATATATAGGGATTGGTTCAAATGAGACCAATCCCTTTAGGTTAGTCCATGAGACCAATTATAAACCCTTGATTTAAATATTTTAATGGTTGAGATCATTTTTCTTATTTTTGGAATGTAAGGGTAATATTGTATTTTCATCTAAATCAGTTTTATGAAAAAAATCGTTATTTCTGTTTTTAGGAAAATACAATCTTTCCTATCCCACTTACCCGATTTTTAGGAGGCAAAAACCCAATTTCGATCTAAGTCACGCTTTTTCAATTTTTTTGGGGGTTGAAGGAGTTCGATTTTGAAGGAGTTCGTATTTTTTTCAGTATACTAAGTAATGAGATGTTGTATACTAAGTATACAAATATGTTATGATAAATATACAACATTAAGTGGAATGTAAACAAGGAGTTGATACTTGAAACCCATCTTCTATTTATTCTTTTTACAGTTATTCTCCTGTAGAAATTTGGAGTTTGTACTCAAAAAAAATGAACTTGGTGTGTTTATATATAAAAAACAAGGAGTTGATACTTGAAATCTATATTCTATTCTTTTCTGACACCCATCTTTTTCTATTTCATCTGTATACTAAGTATGCAGATGGTGTATACTAAGTATACAAATATGTTATGATAAATATACAGCATTAAGTGGAATATAAACATAACGTTGTATAAAATTTTGATATCTGAATTGTGTGTTTTTCTTATGTAGGAGTTGTGGTTAATAAAATGTCAAGCGAAGAACATGAAAGAGAGGTTGGTAGTCGCGAAAGAGGAGAGTTCGGGAGACAAGCTGACCTTCAAAGAGGCGCCTGGATTTGTTTAATTGGATAAATTGAATTGTATTATTTGTTGTATAAGTAGTTTAGTGTATTTGTTTACTTAGTAACGTGGAATTGTATTCTTGGTTAAGTGGAATTGTATCCTTAGTTATATAGGTGGTTAAGTGGTTTTGTATTTTTAGTTCAGTGTAATTATAAATTTAGTTTAATATTTTTGCATACTCAGTAATGTTTATAATATAGTTAGTTCAAGATAATCGTATATATAGTTAAACAATTCTGTATGCTTAGTGTTGTTTTATTGTATATTTAGTTCAATGTAATTTTACATGCAATACATGTATGAGAAGCAAAAATATTCTTAAAGATAAATTAATAGGTTACATAATGCTATGACAAAATTAAGTATACAATTGTAAGTTAATAAATTATATGATCGCATTGTATTAAATATACATGAACACATAACTAAGTGTACAATTTCAATCCAATATGTATGCAGATCCCATCAACTAAATAAACACGGTTGCTTTGTAAAAATACAAGTTGTTTCATTTTTTAACAATACACATTATTCACATTATGATAAATCCAATTTGGCATGCAATGACACTCAATTATATGAACAATTTAACAAAAATAAGTATACAACACTAAAAGGAAAAATTATATATCCCAATGTATTAAATATACAGAAAAACATCATTCCTTGTCCATTCTCGGAACAAATAATTATACAAATCACATTAACTAAGTAACATGATATATTACTTCGTTCTTGAACTTCTTTGTCGTGCTCCTTCTGATGTCAAACCCGCTAATTGCTCCATACTCTTTGTAAAATTTTATACCGGTTTCCAATGTAGAGAAATGCATGCCCACTCGTGGAATCTTTTCTTGTTCTACACGGTATCCAATAGTTAGTTGAGTCCGGTGAGATTTCGAGCCGTTGACGTCCATTGAAATTGTTGGTTGGTTAGCGTGATGTTTTACATTAAACAAGACAGAGCATTATAAAAACAAAATGGATGTATTATTTATACAATATGCAACCATATACATACATATTATTATTATTAGTAACTACGTTCATATAAACCACCATACAATTTTTTTTTTTTGAGAGGAATTTATATCCAGTCCAACTAAATGGAATTAGGGAAACTAATATAACAATCATACAAGTTTATATTATAATTATACAACACTCATGACTATGTATACAAGTTAAATATGTTAAATATACACGTAAAAAGCGTTAACAACATATATGCAATCTCCAGACTAGTTGTAAATATTTAAGAAATAAATATTCAAATACAAGATTTATATACTAAATATACTAACATTGTTCACTACATATACAAACTAACAAGAAATATACAATGCACAGACAATTTCAAAATTTGAAAAAATGTAAAATATGTATACAATGTTTGTACACTAAATATACATCTGTTGTATACTAAACATACAAATTACGAACAAAAACATACAATTGGTTCGATTTTGCGTTCAGTGTTTTTTCAGTGATTCCTCCTAAATTTTTTTGCAAGTATATCGTAAGATATTACCTTGGAAACATTCACCAATCGCGTTGGAGGGAAGATCTTCTGCCATTGTACAATCCCTTTGCTCTAATTGATGACAACCTCGTCAATTAACGAAATATATTGTATGTTTTTTCCCGTCTCCAAATGTATATTGTATAATTTTCGAGGTCTAAGAGATTGATATCAATGATGGTAGAGAATGTCGTGGTGAGGAAGAAGGGTTGACGCGGGTGGATTTCCACTGATTATGGGACGTGATCAATTCAAGATCACGTCCCTAATTTTTAGCATTCGGTTACCATTTTTATTTCGATGATTACTATTTTACCCCTCCTATGTATAGTTTCTTATGTAAAGTTGTATAGATTTATTTAGATCCTGGCCGTTGATTTATGTTTTTAATGGTGTGGATTTGGTCTTATGGACTAACCTAGGGGGGTGGTCTCACAGGATCCCCTCCTTATATATATAATATATATATATATATATATATATATGACGCTTGATTTGTTAAGTCTAATAAACGAAGCTTTTAACAACCAACTAGATGATTTGTTTTCAGCTTAGGTTGGATTTGGATTGACGGACTTAGAGCAATGGGTTTCAAATCCTTAACTCCTTTTTTGAGTTAATTTTGAGTTAATTTTAAGTTAATGTGATGGATTTCAAATTCATCTAATTTGAAGTCATTTGAAATCCTTTCGCTGAAAAATCTTTCTCAAATCCTTCTCTCAAATCCCAAAACGTACCAAAATGCTGATAAAGTCCCTTGGGCCTCAGCGCAAGGATCCACTAGTGTAAATGTTTAGCCATGATATCTCCTTTGAGTTAGTCAATAGAAATTGATACAGTATGGTTACAATTGGATATCCTTTATCTTGATCTTTTCTTTCTACTAGAGAATATTGATTATTGATTTTTTTTAAAGAATAATGAATTTTGAAAGTATGATTAGATTTATGACTAAAATATAATTATGAAAACTGATTTGATATAGAAATAGTAAAATAACGAATGTATATGATTAATGATTAGAAATGTGTAAATAAATAGTGAAATTTAAGAGAAAATGTGTAATAATAATTTGGTAATTTGATGATTTTTTTACAAATTGAAGGGATGCGGATGCGGTTGGTGAGAAGAAAAAAATAGAAATGAGTGAATGGTGTAGTTCTTGGAAATTTTCATAAACAATTGCCTTTTGGAATAAAAATTTTTTTGTAACGGGACGAGAATGAGAAAATTTAGAAGCAATCGAAACCTAAGTGATATGCGTATATCTGTTTAAAGAGATAGTCTCCTGTCAGACCGTCTAATGGATCTAGATCCATTAGACGGGTCAACATATCCTACCTATTTCGCTGACCCGGATCTGCGCAAAAAAAAAAATACAGAAAAAAACCCATTCGGATTGGAGCCCTAATTTCCCAGCTTCACAGCTTCTTCTTCTTCCTCCTCCAACCACAACCAGTGCGCGCGAGCCCACATTCCCCACCACTACCGTCGCCGCCCTCCGCCTCTTCTTTCACGACTGCTTCGTCGACGGCTACGACACCTCCGTTCTTGCCTCCTCCAGCCGATTCAGCGAATTCGAGCGTGGTTACTCGGGATTTTCCAATCGAAAGGATTTTCGATTGAATCAGACATGGAAATGGTGGAAAAGAACGAGGAGAAGGAGATTTTCTTTTCTTTTTTTTCAAATGTTTAATCAATGGACAACAACAATGTGAAAAGAAAAATGACGATGATTGGTGATGGCTCGTGGTGATGATGCTCTGTTTTTTTCTTCAGGTGATATGGAGAATGAATATTGCACTAAATGATACAAGTGTTAGTATCAACTAATACTTTTATGTAGAAATACTAATACATTTTATAAGAAAAACTAATACGTTGCATGAACACTACTAAAATACTCTCTAGAAATTAATAATACTTTTTCAAGAAACAACTAATATATTTCAGGAGTATATTAATGAGAAATACTAAAACTCTTCAGGGAACTACTAATACATTTCAGAAGAACTGCTAATACTTTTTAGAAGGACGACTAATACTTTTCAGAAGGACTATTAATACATTTCGCGAGAAAAAATTAATTATATTCAGGGGAACTATTAATACATTTCAGAAGAACTGTTAATACTTTTTAGAAGGATGACTAATACTTTTCAGAAGGACTATTAATACATTTCGGAGAAAAATTTAATTTATTTCAAGGAACTACTAATACTTTTTTGATGGATTACTAATACATTTTGGGAGTATATTCAGGAGAAATACTAAAAAAACTCTTCAGGAAACTACTAATACATTTCAAAAGAAACTGCTAATACTTTTTAGAAGGACGACTAATACGTTTCAGAAGGACTGTTAATACATTTTATAATTAAAAGAGACAACTTTGTAGAAATGTATTACATGTTGCATTCTAATGTATTAAATGTATTAAAAACATGTATTAGACTTTACAACTTCGTAGTAATTCTCTGTTTTATAATTAAAAGGGACAATTTCGTGGTAAAAGATGTTTTTGACTAATACTTTTCAGTGTAACAATTAATACAATTGAGAGCAACACGTAATACAAAATATAAAAATCTACCAACATAAAAACAGGGCTAACAACTTAACACCACATAAAAAAATACCCGCTAAAATTGAAAGGCTACGTAACAAATAATAAAACTACCACTTGAAAATTACAAAAATGCCATTGGCGGCGGAAATTACCAAAATGATTCCGGGTCGCGGGTCAGTTCCGTCTAACGGGCCAGACCCATTTAGACGGTCTTACCAGAGTTTTTTTCCTGTTTAAATAAGGTAAAAGTTAACTACAAAATCCCAAATCTACTAGATGCATAATTTAGAAACTATTTTACTGCCTTGAATTGGATTATTTAATATGCAGACATTCTTGTCACAAACAAGATTCATCATTTCCACAAGAACGCAAAATATTACTTTTCATAGAATTTTTAAGTGAATTTTGTTTAAGAAACTCAAAAGCCATCCACAGAAGAGAAACAAAACGAAAAAACGAAGAAAAGGAAAAATAACATTAATTCTTTTCACACCTATAATTGTGGGGCAGGATAGGAGTGGTGACCATAGTATGGAGGAGCCGGGTTCGGTGCAGTCGATGCATGCAACTGAGGAAGCGCGGCCATCATCCCAGCTTCCTGATTACTGCGAAATTTAAAGGACTACTAAACTTCATAAAATGCATCTTACTCAAACACAGACTACATTGATATCAAAAATAAAGTCACAAGTAATCACAGGAAGCTATATTTACATGATATCTCATACTAATAAAGTTCAGAATTGATAATCACGCAAGCACTGGCGATTATATGAGCACATTGGTTACCAGCTTTCCTCAGTCACGATACAGCCATCAATAACAATGACAAGTCATACTTCGAAATCCATACATCAAAAATACAAAGTGTTTTAAACCAAAAATGTTATGTTGCAGAAAATCAGATGAAACAGATGTTATTATAAAACTTGTTTCTCACAGATACAACTAGCGACATATTTTAGCATATGCACAAACAGGCTCGGCATTAAGGCTATAGTCCTTCCCAAAACCGTCCGAGTTGCCAAAGATTGAAAAAACAGTATTTGTATCACTCAACACACAACCTAGCATATATAGCTTGATGAGGGATTAATTCATTTGTCACGATATCTAAACTCCTACAGTTGAAAATTTGCTGAAGCAATGGAAATAGAAATAAAAACAGGCACAAAATTTTACAAATGCAGGCACATCAAACACAAATATAACACAGATTCTGAGGTGTAACCTGGTTGCATAAAGGGCATGGGCATGGGCATGGGCATGGGCATGGGCATGGGCATGTCCATAACCTTGGTATAGAGTATTTGAAATGTCAGGCCTGCACAAGTAACGGAATTTGAGATTCACTAGTTCAAAATGAACTTCATAAACACCCCATGAGAAATAGGAATGCAAACATATTAGCAAGTACAAATAATTTACATTGGCTGTTGAGTAGGAAATTGCTGAAATTGACCAGCAGTTTGCTGCAGTTGCCCCCCTGCCTGTCGCAACAACTCAGCATAGACATACTCATCAACCCATTGTTTGGCAAGGGCAACCTATCAGAGAGAAATTTGGCATCATTAATATCCACATTTCTTAAACATAAGATTTCAAGCAGCTCAATTCAAAAAATTTGCAAATAAAGCATATCTAATTTATTTCCTTGACCTTAAGATGGTGGATGTACCTCAGGCTCTTCCAGAAGTCAAAGAATTAGACTACCATGTTATAAGTTTCTATAAAAGAACTAGAGACAAATCCCTTGTGACAGGTAACTAGCTACTTGTAAATTCATAATATCAATTCTCTCATTTACTCGTCACATCTAAAATCCTCAAGAAATGCCTGCAGAATTTAAAATGTAACCAGAAAATTAGAAGTAAACAAAGCTATACCTGTTGAGCGTTACCACTTAAATGGATCTGCCTTTGTGTTTGTTCACCTCTCCCACCATAGACCTGCAAAAATAATAAAATAAAGATGGAGGGAGGGGAGGAGGGAGCATAAGCATTAATAATGTGTATGATCAACAATCCCCAAATATTAGGCATCCAGAATCTAAAATCAGAACTTCAGCCCAGAATATAACTTATTAGCGTGAAGCCGTGAACCTCATAATTATGAGGAAAACTTACCTTGATATTTGCTCCGGACTCATTTCTGATCCTTGATATGTTAGCGCCAAACCTTCCAATCAAACCGCCCACCAGATTTTCAGGAACCATAAGATCCAGAGTTACATAATCAGCTGCAAGATTGGTTGTCCTAAGGATGATGTCGTTGTGCAATATAATAAGATGTCACACAGTAGCAGAATGAAGCATTCAAATGCATTACTCGTGTGGCAAAGATTTTAATTACCTGAATGAGGATCCACGTGCTGTTGAGATTGCCGATGAAAGCCCATATTATTTGATGGGTTGACCGATATGACTTGTCTAGGTGGGTTTTCTCTATTAGTCGATAATAATATTAAAAACACCATAAGACAGCAAGACAGATACGAGGAAGAATACATAATGATGCAAACCACTAATCTTCACCTAAGTTGGCACCCAATTTCCACCACAGCCCTCAAAACTGCAGGAACTTCTCCTGATATCTGCAAGAACAATAACATCAACATCTCTCACAGCTGTAAAGATAAAAAAAAGCCAGTATAATGTATTAAACGGAGAACAGAAGCTAACTCGTGAAGCAAAGTTCCTGGGGAGCAATGTCACACAGACAAATCAACCCTAACTCGCATAAGTAGAAGTTTCCTATTGGTTCCTTTGTGACATAAACTAATTACAAAGATTTGCACCTTTGATGCATAATATTAGTTCGTTCATTTCTGAATAACCAAAAAAGCATTTCAGGATTAATCATAAAATAGGTTTGAACACATTGTTGTTATTATTTGGTTGTAATATGTCAAATCCAATAGTTCAAAATTTTGCATTCTTTAATTGTTTATATTAACTTAAAAATTATTACACTTAAATTAAAATCATATTTAAAAAAAGTGATTTTTTCTAATTATGTGAAATTGCACATATGAATAATCTCAGTATCACAATTTGCACTGATAATAATGTACATTTTCTTTGGAGAAAGTTTATTGGCTTCCTCCAGACTGGATACTCCAAAGAAAATGCCATACTAGAGGCGCCACTGCTTGTGGCCGAGAAAAACCTAAAGGTTGGCAGCACATGGAGTGGCTCCCCAAGACCGTAAATATTTCTTTTTTTTTAAAATGGTCACTGAAGAAGTCCCTTTCCAAGGCCCTTTAAATGTAGATTTCTATTTCCTTTTAGGTTATTTGTTTTTTTTTAAAAAAAAAAAAACATAATATCTTGTTTAAAGAAAACCCTTTCTTCAGAAAAATGAAGGCCAAAGCCTTATTCTCCAATATATAACTAGAATACAACTTCTCCCAATTTAGTTATTATTATTTTTTATGGTTCAAAGCCGATTCGGCAAGCTTTAAAGCCGGTCAAACCAACTTTAAAGTGGTTCTCAGCTGACAACCTTGATACTGATAGGGAGTAGGGACCTATTGTCCAAAATAATTTCTTGTGTTTCTAATTATTTTTTGGGCTACAAACCGATTTGACTGAATGCAAAGCCGGTAAGCTGGTCAAACCGTCTTTACAGTAGCTATCAAACTAAGAGGAGAACGATCTATCTTAAATCCACGACTGATAACTATTGTCAAATAATCTTATTTTCTTTCAATGAAGGTGCACCTCCAAGTGGTGTCTTCATTTCTATTTTCATTTTTTGACGAGGGTACACTTAGAGAAAACACCTCTCCAGTTATATTCTTATTAGATTATTCGTCGAAAAACCCTAGACCAGTAACTTAGCACTGAAATAACAATTGTTTATTTGGACACAAGTGCATTGCTAAAAGAATTAAAACTTAAAATACATCCATCTTTAGAATTTGATTATTACACGAAATCTCCTATGAGCTAACCTGGACAACTCGATCAGATTCATGTGCAGATGCACATGGAGGCAACTGATTAGGAGAAAGAACAGCAATAGTTGCTCCAGAGGTATTCCTCAAGTTCACTATATTTTGACCTGAAACTCCAATCAAACCACCTGCTTGAGAACCAACAATCAGAAGCCTTACTGTATTAGCTGCCACATGCCCAGCACCAACTTTCAACGCCTCCACACTGCCATCATCATCCTGTAGAGATTGAAAAGCATTAGCCACGTTAATATTACGTATTAAACAAATCTAAATTCTGACATTAAAGTAGTTTAATATCCTCAATTCATTTTTCCTGGGTAATACAAACTTTACAAGACATTGGTTTCCTCATCCCCAACCCAAACACAAGCCCCCACTCTTCCACACCACACCACACCCCCACCCCACAAAAAGATAATAATAACAATAATAATAATAAAATAGGAGGAAAAGAAGGAAACTGAACAAGACTTAACAATCCACTCATATTGGCAAATAATTTGAAGATCCATGGTGAAGAGTCGGTGAATTTCAGCATCATTTCAGTCACCAGCCTTTAAAGTAAAAGAAGACTATCCTATATCATCTATTTTCAATGTCAATATTTCTTCACACAAATCCATAACTATTCCCTTTACAACAATGTCAAGTTGGTTTTGTGACTCTCCATTTATGAATATAGCTGCATTAAAATTCTTTGCCCGAGGTAAAGAACAGATTAAGGTTGAGCTCTACGAACCTACATATTGGCTAATATAAAAAAGCAATGGTCATGTGCTCGTTTTTTATGAAAAAATTATTGTGCTGTGGTTGTGTGATTCTCATCCTTTCACGTTGACCACAGGAAGTCAAAAGTCGGAAGATGAACACAATCAAGATGGCAAAATATAAGTTGGTCAGCGGGGGCCAACCTGCCCCCCACCACCCCCCCTTCTTTTTTTGAAAAAAAAAAAATTTACCATGTAATTTTTTTAAGAAATTTTTTCTATTTAATATTTATATGATTTTTCTTTTAGTTTTCTTATTTGGCCCACCCCAATTTCATGTATCGGCCACCCCGGCTTTTTCCAGGCTACGCTATTGGTCAGCACATTATGAAGGAAATGCAATGCCAATAACAGTTGTGCTATAAACAAAAGCAATAATTCTAATTGGACTTCAAAGCTTGTCTCATGCTACCTTAAGGATTAGGCTAACAATTTGGTGAAGAGCATTTTCTGCATCAGAGAAAATGTTGCCACTGTCCTTGGAACTGATAATGATCACCCTCTCTTCGTGTCGCTGAAATCACAAAACATGAAATAAATTCCACAGCCAAAGTCTGAAAAACAACATCAGATGATTGAACATAACACAGGAAATTCTAGATGTAAGGACCAAAAAACTTTAGACAACTGATATCCATCAGATCAAGTAAATCGAATCCCAAAAACAACTTAGTTTCCTTGAGACCTGTAAATGATGAAGTCTCCTCCACATCAAGGCCCAAATCCAGTTAGGTCCAGATTGAGCAAAAGTAAAAAGCGAAACCAAATCAAGGTTACACTTTAGGATCATGGTCCAAGAGACCAGGTCCTCACACAGATCCAACCTTTTTCTCGGTTGGCCTGACTGGGGCTGGGGGTGAGGCTAGGATTGCAAGTTGATCCAGACTTGGACCTGGCCACATGCCAACCCCACCAGCCTCCCCAGACAACACACATACACAGACTGAAACCAAGAGAGGGAGGGGAGGGGGTAAAGAGGGGAATGGACAGGTGAGAGAATGCAGAGAGCACACGGGGGCTGGAACCAGTGACTGCAAGGAAGTGGGGAGGGGTGAGCTGGGAGTAGGGGTGGGGAAACGAAGTGGTAGGGAGGGGATATGTTTACATTTTCAAAAAACAAGGGCAAATCTGACCTAAATATGGACGTTTAGTTATTGAGTTGGGCCTAAACATGAATCAGGTCCAGACAATTTGAAAGTTTCCAGCAGGAGTGGATAGATTCTGGAACAGATTATAGACCCGCCTTACTGGTCTAAATCCAGGTTTGATTAGAGACCTAGTTCCTCTATCTGTCAAAGAAAACTGCAGAGAAGAAAACAGGAACGTGAGTAGCTTATCATATTCCTATATGCTATTTTTACTGTCCAAAAATTCAAATATTACATCATCAGCTACATCAAAAAATGAAATCTAGAAGTTATTAACCTCTGCCCATTCTAAAATTTCTCAAAACATGACAGACTATATTATTCATACAATTTTCACTCAAATTCATTGTTGGTTTGCTTGCTTGGTAAGAATGAAGAAGAAAAATGAATTCAAAATCGAGTATCAGCTTTTCTGCTTCATTTCGAATTCACTTTATTATCCTCGTTAACTTCAACAAATTGTGAATTGTCCCCCCCCCCTACCCATCTCCTACAACATTCCACCAAAAGCCAAAATACCAAACTGCCGCTGTTTCTGCAACATCTTACTGGCAAAGGAGCTTCAGTTAAGATACAATTTTTCATCATATATCTAATTGCGTTGCATTTCCATTCATGATAAAAACTTCAACGACCATTATATAATCAAAACTATAATTTTCCTAGCCATCTTACAAACCAAATATTTATCTACATGCACTCAGTCACCAATTTAACCTTGTTTCAAGATAAGACAATTCCGTTCAATTTATGCTTTCTCCGAATAAAAACGTGTACCATCAATTACTCATATATGATTGAACTCGTTTTTATTTAAAAGCTGATGCTACATATTATTGCCAAAAATACCCTAAAGAACACCAATGAAGAAGAAATCAATTTACTCACGGAGATAGCGTCAGCAATCTTGATGGTAGCTTTAGTATCCTCCCGAATCTTCTGAATGCGATGCCCCGATTTCCCTATAACTTTTCCAATCTGCCTCGACGGAACCACAATGCGGTATATCAGGTCATGAGTGGCCGCCACGCGCCGTTTAGCCGCAGGCACATCAGTTGTGGTCCCTGCCTCCTCGCCCTCCGCCGTGTCCTCCTCGCGCGGCCTCTTGAGAGTGGCGGTGGCATCGTCGGAAGGACCCGGATTATCAGCCGCAATCGCAGCCTTAGCCGACGGTACCGCCGAAGCAGGATTCAAATGAGCCTCTGATGCTGGCGGAGGGTTAGGGATTGAAGACGGAGTCCGGTTCTCGTTCGGTCCCGGATTTGGGTTTGGGCTCGGGTTTACAGGGGTTTGGGCTTGAGACATGGTTGGAGATTGGAGGCAACGTGAATGGAAGCCGCCGCTGCGTCGAGGGTTTTATTGAGGATTGATATTACGGATATGCCATCTTGTCATTTTTTTTTTCTCTCATAATTGTCCACTTATAATAATTGTTTTCTAAACGTAAAATTAATCCGTTATTCACACCCAATTTTCCTTAATACACACATTTTTTTAAATCCCAATATTTTTCAATTTATCATTCTTCTAACTTTATATGGCACTATCATGTGATATGGTTATGTTTATGTGGCACGATCGTATGAAACGATCATATTTGGCACGATCGTGTGGCACATGACTATGTGGCACTACCATATGATACAATCATGCGGCACGATCGTATGGTATAATTGTGTCATAGGATCATATGACACATGCTTTCGGTAATAAAGGCATTAGAGTCTTTTAAATGACATGAATTTAAAATGTGAGTGTATTTACAGGAAAAATGAGTGTGACTAGCGCAACTCTATGTAAAATTTCATTCATAATAAAATAAAATAAAATAAACTCTTTCATTTTCTTCTCTCAAACATGGCCATCTTCTCATTCTCCATCTTTTTTTCCCTTTTTTCTCTTCATTTGTTTCTCATATGTGACTTTTGTTTCAATTTATTAAGTTTGTCCCTCATATGTGGGTTTTGTTCAAAAAATTCAACTGAGTCATTAATGATGATTGTGACAGAAGCGAGACTAATTTTATTGGTACGTATTCTGTCGTCCAATGCATTGGTTGTGATTTTATGGTTCTATGACAAGTTAGATCGGTCTGGGTTTAAAATTTTGTTTTATATCTTTATAGGCTTATGATTTGTAGCTTGCAACTTTTTTTCCTATTATAATCAGTTGTAAATTCCTTCTTATGAATAAAATTCATTTTGATACTCAAATAATTATGAATATGCTCGCCTTTCTCTCTCTAACATTTTTCTCTGACCTCTCTCCAAAAAAAAAAACAAAAAACTCCATTAACATTCTTCTCTCTCCCCCTCTTCTTCTAAAGCCTCCCCCCCATCCCCACCTTCTTCTTGCCGGCGACGGTCGACGACGCCTTGTCCCCGGTTAAACCTCTTCAGCTTTGCGATGGTTTTTTTCTAGATCCGGATGGTATTTGTTGCTTATTTTCAGATCCAATTTTGGGAGAATCTCGTGGAAGTGGGTAGTGGTGGTCCAACCATGGCTCAGCGGTGGATGCGGTGGTGGGCGACAGATCAATAGGGGGAGAGATTTCTTGTTCGGTTTTTGTCCATTTCAGATGTTTTGGTGGTTTAGGTGTTGTTTCTTCACTGTTTAGGGTTTTTTAATTTTTTTTTACTTTTTTGTGTGTTCGGTTGAAGGGCAAAGCCCATAGGCGAGTCAGTGTGTCTGATTTGTAGTTTGCGGTGGTTGCTCGTGCCCGGATTATATGTGTGTTGTGTTTGAGTCTCCTTTTGGGAGTGCTCTAGTCCTCCTTGGGAGTTGGTTGAGTTTTTGTTTGTTGAATTGGTCGATCTCCCCTTGCCTTTGTATGTGCAAGGTGGCTTTTTGCCAGTGGGCTTGGTTTGTAAGTGTGTGTGTGAGTGTGTTTGTGTTTTATTTGCAATATAATCTATCGCTTTGGTAAAAAAAAAATACTCAAATAATTATAACTCTTTATATATACTAGTAAAGTGCATGTGTGTTGCACGTGTTCCATATGATTTTATTAATTTTGTTCTAATTCTAAGTCTAATTCTAATTATTTGAACATAATATTATTTTTTTTATGTATTTATCGTAAATGTCATTCATATTGCAAAAAATATATTTTGATCTTAAGACATTTTGAACCTAAAACCAATTGCCACTTGCCAGTAACTTAAATGAATTTTTTATAAAGCTAAATTACAAGCGAAAAAGAGTCTCCCTTGAAATCGTATTGCACCAGTTATCCTCTTATTTTATTTTGAATATCATTGTCTTTTTCTTACTTGACTTGACTTCAGATTTTTTTTTTTGGGTTTTTTTTTGCAAATGTATTTTTGAAACTTTGAACTCGATATCATTTTTCTTGTGTTTCTTTATTGGTACTTTAATTTGTTTCCATCATCTCCTTTTTTTTTTTTTTTTAATTTCAACTGCATTACTCGTTTCGCCCAAGGATGATTAATTAATACACTTGATGTGTTTCTTCTTTTTCCGTTAACCACTTACACCATTTTGTCCGAAGCAATAAGAAGTAGATAGGCTCGGCCCTATGTATATTTTGACTCGTATTTTGATTAAATTTTATATTTAGAAATGAGATGTAAATAAGATATTATACATGACATAAGAATAACTAAATTTTCACCATATTGTGAAAACTATAAATTGTCGCTCTATCATGTACATATTTGAACAAAAAATTTGCTACGGTCACTCCCACACATATCTCACCTTTAGGACTATTTGAAGCATCCCCTAAAAAAAAGGACTATTTGAAGCAAAATAGAGAAACAACCTCTGCAAGGGCGGAGGTAAGGGGGTCCACTCCGGGCCTCGGCCCCCTCTAATTTTTGAAAAATAAAAAAATTACACTAGAAATTTTTGATTTTTTTTAATTATAATTTATATGATTTTCGTGTATTGACCCACCTCATTTTCGTATATCGGTCCACCCCGTTTTTATTCCTGGCTCCGCCCTTGAACCTCTGAAAAGGTTATTATTGCTTTGGTGATCAGATAAATAAAAATAACAACAAGGCATCTTGACACCTTGTGAAAAATATAAAAATATAGGTTGTGCTTGCTTGTATTCTCATTTTCATTTTTGAAAAAAGACATTGTGAGATGTGAGATTGTTTGTGGAAAAAATGAAATCTTTTTTATAAAAAAAAATAACAAAAGGTGTAAAATGAGATACAAAAAGTAAAAAATAAAAAAAACTCAATTTTCTCCAAAAATAACTCACTCTTCACTTTCACTTTCACATTTCTCAATACCCAACAATACTATTTATTTCTCTCTTTTTATTATATTCACATAAATTATTCAGTAATTTCTTTAATTTATAAACAAATTTATTATTTTATCTCAATCGTGATAACAAAAGGTATAAAATGAGATACATATTACCTGTTTTTAGTTTAGTTATTTATTTTTTATTCAATTTTCTTGCATTATATTTTACACTATTATTTCCACACAAAAATTCAAAAACAATCATCAATCACTAAGTGTGAAGCCCCGATATTTCCGAGCGTGTAATTTATCCTTTTATCGTCTATGTATTTTATCGACTATTTTACCGCGTCACTTTGACGGGTAAATAATAATAATAAATATATTTCGCATTTAATTTCCTTTATTACTTATGATCATAATCATTTATTAATTCGATTTCACATTTATGACCACTTGAATGATCATTATTATTATTTGTGTATTTATTAGTCACCTTAGAATTTTAAGAGACTATTTATTTTGGAGATTTATACCTTATAGAATTAAGAATTTGATTTAGAATAAGTGATCATGGGACTTATAAGTGATCAAGGAAATCACTAATTATTTTGGAGATTGATATTATTCATCTATTATCATCAAATTTGGGACAAAAAAATATGAAAATACCACAAATACCCTTAGGTGGACGGCAATAGTGATGATTTTGGTGTAGAAATACCATCCAACTCTTGTACATATACACCTTATGTAGTCATCTTGTGTATAATTACACCATTAATTCAAATATTATACACATTTTCTTATACATCAATTCTTTAATACTATTTTTCCCAACATCTTCCAACTTAACCAACATTCTTCTCAATATTCCCCAACACCATTCAAGCCCATACTTTGACTTGCATTTTGTCTCCCATGCAAGAAGCAAATTACAAGCTTGAAAAATTTTCTCCTTCTCTCTCTCCCTAGCACACGGCCACAAGGCCAATTTTTACAAAAATTTTGTTAAAAATTTTCACCAACACATTCTAATCTTCAAACTAATTCTCCTCCTTCTCTCTAATCTCTCTCTAAGATTTCTTCATACCTTCAAATCTTCAAACACAAGTTCTTCATATCTTCAAATCTTCAAACACAATTTCTCCATATCTTCAAACCTTCAAGAACAATTTCTTCACATCTTCAAATCTTCAAAGAACACATCCTTCATATCTTCAAACATCCTTCACATCTTCAAGAACATCTTCTTCATACCATCAACCACTTCTTCTTTCTTCAAACACTTAAACAAAAGCACACAGGGGCGAAGCCAGGACAACGGGTGGGGGGGCCAAGTAGGGGTGTCAATCGTGTCGTGTTCGCGGGTCTTATTCTGACACAGATATTACAGGTCTGACAGAAGCCCGAACACGACCCATTTAATTATTTGTATCAAGATACACGACACGAACACGACCCATTTATGATAGGAATAACCTGACACGACACGAAAAACCTATATAATTTAAAGTTGACACGAAAAAAATAAAAAATGGTGAATAATTAAAATTACAAATAAAAATACATTAAATATTAAAACATTATTAAATTCGTATTAGGTCCCCTAGTCAAGAGTAAAAAATAAAAGATCACATTTGTGTATATATACAAGATAATAAAGTTTATCTATATTATATTTGTATCAAAAGAACATATTAATATTTATTAGTAAATATTTACAAAATACATCATTAAATCCTTAACTTGTTCCAAGTCTCTTTTGCATATCACGAAAATCATCTACAATTTAATTTATCCTATTTGTTTTCGTTATTTTATTTTCAACATATATTATCAAATAATCATGAGAAATTCATTTTTGATGAATAGAAAATATAATTTTAAGATGATAATAAGATAAAATAAGATCCACAAAATCTCCAATTTAACTTACTAAATTTCATGGAATAATTTTTATCCGAGGGGGGCCAAAATACTAAATAATAAGAATATGGGTACTAAAAGAACAAAAAGGAAAAAATTGGGGGGGCCAGGGCCCCCCAACCCACCATGTGGCTCCGCCACTGAAAACACAAACATTCTTCCTACTTACTCCAAAAATTCGAACCCCCTCTCAAAGGTAAGAAATTTCATTCTTCAATTCAACTTGATATCTTATAACTCATCACCTTCTCTTTTTAACTTAAGTTTGATTTTGACTTTTGGAGGTACATAGGAGCCTACTTAAGGACATGCATGCATGGTGGTCACCTTAGAAGACTTGAAGATAAATTGTTAGAGAAATTGGACTACAAGGTAAGATTTGGACACTAGAGCCCTTTCTCTTCTCCTTCCTATTTTCTTCAAATTTTAACACCCCTTTTTCATTTTTGAGAAATAGGGGTTGACCTTAAGTGGTTTTTAGGGTGAGCCAAAAATTCCAACTTTGAAGCTTCAACTAGTTCCAATTCATCTACTACACAAGGTAAAGTGTAGTATTTCCAATTTTCTCACCTTCCTCATTTTCTTCTTAATTTTTTCACTCATTTTTCTAACTCTTAATTTTTGATATTTCTTGACTTAGGAGCCGACCTAAGTGACCTCATATCAAGTTGTGAATTTATCCCTTTTTTCACAACTCTCCATTTTTTAAGGTGTGTGGAAAAATCTTTCCAACTTCTAGGGATTTTGTTAAATACATGTAGTCTTTTGATCTTGAGCACATGAAAATATATATATATATATATATATATGTTATGTATTTCATGTTAAATTCTTGTATCAAGTTGTGAAAATTTTCAAGTGTTGCTCAAAAATGATATTTATTGAAAAATAGGTGCATGCATGTACACTTTATTGTTGTATTTGATGAATTCTTGTATGAAATGGACATGCATGTGTATGATCCTTGAAATTCATATTTTATATGACTTATAACCTGGACAAGTCGAGCATAATTGATTAAATTTCAATTTTTGTACTTAGAATGCAAAAATGGAAAGTTGGTGGACTTAATTGCAAGAAAATAAAACTTAAGGGATCCCTCTGTAATTTTCGAATTTTGGGACTGTACTCAGGTTCAAAAATGATGTTTGGACATTTTAATAAAGTTTTAAGAGTTTTAAAATAAATAAAATCAACCTTTAAAAGCCCAAGGACTATATTGTAAAATTTTAGAAGTTTAAGGGCTACATTGCAATTTTCGAAACTGTACCAGACCCTAATTTTAAAATTTGAAATTTTAACTCTTAAGGGACTGGAAATAACATATTTTAAGTGTATTCCAAAAATCCAAGTGTTTAGAGCTTGGAAAGTAATTTTATAAATATTGAGGGACCAAATTGTAAAAGATTAAACTTGAGGACCCAAATGAAATTTCTAGGACTTATACAGTGTACCTGGAAATACTAATTTAACTATAATATAATTATATTTTGGACCCAAGGTTCAAATTTCATAACAATTGGACCCCTAAAAGCCTTAAAGGCAATTATTTCAAAATGAGACAAAAATGAGATTTTCAAAAGTTAAGGGACCTATACTTATTTCGTTTTAAAACTGTTTTTGTCACAATATTCCACTGACCTTAGTGACGTTTTCCAACTAGAATCACATTAAAAGCCCTTCCGGTTTGTGAGTTTCAATTATTTTAAATATAGGGTCCGAAATGACAATTTTAACAAATTTGGGGCCAATGTGAGAATTTTATAAAGACTCGACCTCAAAAATTTAAAAACCTGAATCTCTGAATAATTTAGAGAATGTAGGAACTGACCTCATAATTTTTCAAGGTCGCGACATTTAATTATTCAATTTTTAACCTCAAAAGTATTGGTTTTTACAAAACGGGGCTAATTGTAAATTTTCTTTTTAACAAGGACCTAACTCAAATTATTTTTCTTTTAAAGAAACAGCCCTGGACCCTCTGACTTTAATAATTAATTAAAATATTTTATTTTCTCAAAAATCCCTTGACTTATCGGATCGTCTTGACCGATTAATACCCGATCGCGGGGCGACTTCCTCGTCTTGCGATTTCGAATCTATAACGGGACTTATGTTCCACCTAATCTTTCAGGATATCGAAGATTTCTTATCCTCCCGATAATCATCTTCATCCAAATAACTCCACTAACGACATAATTGCCACTCGCAGTTTTCGAAAAATTTCTGAATCGCTTCTGAATCAATAATACTGATGCACAGTTGACTACGAACTTGTATTTACTTTTCTCGCTGAGTCAACTTGGTGTGTCGAGCTCAAATCGAGAATGGATACATCGGGGTTGGGAAGGCAACTCGGCCTGCTATTCCACTCTCCGGCCCCATCGTCCTAATCCCGCAACTGAGGGACGGAGTTTGTCCAAGGGAAGCGGATCGTAGTACTTGAGGTATAATCATGATTATGACAATCCGGGCCTAGCTAGCTCTACTGTGGATTTGTCTTTGCCTATGGAGCGATAAGGTGACAGGTCTTGGACCATCTTGCTCGGGGAGTTACAAGGAAGAACGAAGGAATCGTTGTCTGATCCACACGATTCTGGAGTTAAATCGGACGCGTTTGGTTGACGCTACAAATCCGTACGCAACCATTCCTTGTCTTGCATAGGATTGGCGTTACATTCCGTACGCAATCCTACCTGTCTTGCCTGAATCACATAGTGTCTGTGTGACCACGAATCATTTTAAATCGTATAAGTATACTACTTAAATATATTTATCACGATGCTTTGGGTGTGTGTGGAATCATGCATCATATCTCACGCGTTTTCATACAACTGATTTTCTCGCATTAACTATATATATAGCCACACTTGCACACGATCACCCCATCCACTGAGATTTCTGTCTCATCCCCTCCTGTTTTCTAACCTTTAGATGGGGACTATGTTGAAGATGTCGATCCGGCCACGAGATTGATGACCCTCGCCCTGCCTGTCGATCTTGCACCTTTTTACTGATGATTGTTCTTATTTCATGTACTTTTACTGATGTTGGACTCCCGTTTATCCTGCTACTCTTTTCTCTCTTTGGCTGTAATTTAAGGGCGTAGGACCTTTTGACGTTTAAGATTTGGACATTGTATCTTACCTTATGTTTTAGTTTTGGCCTGTAAACTTATTCAGGTTATTATGTCGGATGTATTTGGATCTTGTTAGACTTTAAGTTGTAATTCGTACTTATGTTTATTTTATTTCCACTGCTTTAGACTCTGTTTCACTTGGGATTGTTGTATCATTTGTCTAGACTGTTAGGTTTATTTCTGGTTAAGTGGTTGATCGTCGTCGTGTCCCGTCTGGGGCGTGACACTAAGAGATTCTCAATCACACCAATACAATAATTATTTTTTCTCTACACATCCAACTTTTACTTTTAAAAATAATTTCATCACTATTCACTCAGAAAAACACAACCGTACATCTTCCTCCTTCCTATATTTCTCCTACTCCAAAAGCTTTAAATTAATGCAATTTACTTATGTTTAAGAATGAGGAAACGAATGGGTCCTCACTTTGCATGGAGATATGAAACCAATTTTCACAAGTAACCTTTACACATACTTTTCACATTATTTCCTTTTTGATTTACAATGGACGTTTCATTGATCATCTCCAAATTACTGACCCCTATCTATGCATATATATATATATATATATATACACCATTCCCATAAGCACTATTCACCATGCATAATTATTAATTATGCAATATGTCAGAAAATATCATTTAATTATCGGTTGTAGCTAAGTTTCAAAATTTACAAAAATTTGAAACTTCAAAGAGTTTGTATTTTTATCAACTTGCAAATTCTTACGCAATTAATGTATTACTTTTTGGGCTTTATGGATAAATTTTTTGGTTAGAGTGACGATATAAAATGATGAAACTAGTAAAATAGTAGGAAAAGTCGTCATGGAGATGCAAAGAATATCAAAGTACTTAATAGCAAAGGGGAAACTTCCATGATTTCTGCACATTTTATTAGACAGTGTGGACCAATCTTAGCCTTTGATTGGATCTTTTTAGATGAGTGTGATTTTCCCAGTTTTTTAGGCATTTTTTAAATGCCCTTCTTAAGGGTATTATAGGAATGTTGTAATTTGGCAAAAAAATTTTTTGTTGGAGTTGTTTGACCTTTTGAAACCGTATTTTATGGGGTGTAATTGCAACTGCCTTCTTTAATGCTGTGATTTTAGGGGCAGTTTTTTTT
Source organism: Rehmannia glutinosa (assembly GCA_016081115.2). Lineage (NCBI taxonomy): Eukaryota > Viridiplantae > Streptophyta > Magnoliopsida > Lamiales > Orobanchaceae > Rehmannia > Rehmannia glutinosa. Next base: position 82,840 of record JABTTQ020003229.1, read on the forward strand.
TGTCAATTTTTTTCCAATTTTTTCGGAATCCAACATAGTCAGTGTTTTTTGTTGCTTAGATAACTATTAGATAATATATATTTAGTTGTTTTTTGTTGCATTGTTTTATGACACTTATTGCATAGTTAGGTATAATGTACTACATATTTAGTTTTTACACACTGCATAGATAGCTTATAGGCAATACATAGTTGATTTTTGTTGCAAAATTTATGACACTTTGTATAGTTGGGTATAATATACTGTATATATATGTAGTTTTTTTACACTGCATAAATAACATCTAGACATTGCATAGTTAGTTGATTTTTGTTGCATAGTTTTCAACTATGCAATATCCTATAGTTATATGCATCATTTCAAAAGTATCTATGCATCATCTTTTTCGTGAAAATTACAGTTTTAAGAGTTTGTTTTTAATGACCAAGTTCGAAGTTTCCATGGTTATCAACTTCATCTATGTTGTTCATAGGTGTTTCTTGTAGAATTATTGGCGTTTCCTCGCTAAAAGTTGAAGTCATCTTCTTCTGCATTATATTTTGTTCTCTTTATAAAATTTGCAGAGATCGCTAATGGCGTAGAAAGAGGAAATTCGGTGTTGGTTGAGTAATGACGTCTTTGTAGGGGATTTGTGATCGATTTTTATGTAAACAAATAATATGAATGATTCATTATATCTAGATTACTATTTTAGTTGTGTTTTTACATTGTTACATTTTTGGTGATTAAATTAAATATTTAATGTACTTTTAATCAATTTAATTATTTATTATGTGGTCATGATTGAGATCAACTCATAATCCATACAGTCTCACAGTAAGTAAAATTGTCAAAACCATCTCGGCCCATCGACGGATCGGCCCGGTGATAAGGTCGGGCTGAGCTGCAATTTTATAAGCCCGAAAAGATTTGGACCTATTTGCTATTTGTCTGACCTATTAGTCCTGAAACAGCAGCCCAACCCGGTCGGCCCAAAACAAATCCAATATATTTTTAATACATGGGCAGATGGTCGGGCTTCTCAAAATTGTGGTCCGAAGAAATCTCGGGCCGACTCGATCCGACTTAATTTTCCCATTGGACCGATGGGCCAGCACTAGCTCGACCCGGATAATTTGATAGCTCTAACCGTAGGTACTGGTCTCATTAGATCCAACCCTTATATGTAGTGTAAGTCCAAGCGGCTACGATAATCTAGAGGGGGGGTGAATAGATTATCTCCATCTTTTCGATTTCGCCCTCTTTTTCAAACCGAATGCTCAAACAAAATAATGAAGGTGCGGAATGTAAACAAACACGCCGATTTAAAGAGGTTCAACCCAAGGGCCTAATCCTCTACCACCCCAAGATATCCGGGATGGATTTGAAAAGAAAAAGAATTTTATTAATTACCAAAATTAATACAAATTCAACTTACAACACCTTGAAGAGCACCACACTCTTCTTCAACACCACCTTTGGAGATTACCACAATCTCCCTTTGAAGATTACCACAATCTTCCGTCTTGGACACCGAACTCTCCAACACCACCTTTGGAGATTACCACAATCTCCTTTTGAAGATTACCACAATCTTCCTTCAACGGACCTTTGAAGATCACCACAATCTTCAATCTTGAAGAATACCAAATTCTTCAACACCTCAAGAGCACCACACTCTTGAAACACCTATCACCTAGATCACCCAAGTGTATTCTTACCACAAGAATACTCACAAGGATATCTTGTGTTTGGTTGATGAATTACAATCAAGATTACACTTTGAAAAATATTACAACTCAAAAGTGCAAGTGTAATCAAGAATGAAAGCCTAGACCTCAAGATGTGAAAGTGATAGTACTTAGGCTATTACAACAAGAATGTTGAGATGAATAACAAAGATTATGTGCTTGTGATATCTTGTTTGTATCAAGTCTTGTATTTGATCCCTCAAGCTTTCATCTATTTATAGGAGAGCCTTCAAATTTGAATTCCAACATAGGCTCCTCCAAAGGCTCCTCCATGTTTTCTTTTGTCTACAAATAAGACAAAGAGATTAAAATAAATATGGTTGTCTCATAAGGATACAAAAATCAGATTATAGAACAATCCCACATTTTAAGGAAGAAAGAATGTCCCCAATAAATTTATATTTTTTTGTCAAACTAAATATTCAGGTTAAATAGAGTTTGAAACATATAGCACCAAATTAACACGGGCGGACGGTCAAGTGCACCTCGACCGGTCGAGCCTATGTGCAACCGGTTGATGAACAATTTTGAGAGTTCTCAAGTTTTTGTAGGAAGAGCTCCGGTCGACCGGTCGACCTCCTCAATGACAAGTTGTCCAATTTTTATCAAAAATAAACCTCAAGAAATACTCCAAAAAATTCGTAAAAATATTTTAAACCGATTGGGAGTATTAGGACAACATTTAGAAACATCGTTTGAGAGTGAAAACCCAATAACGTAAAATCATTAAAAGCGTTGTCAATTTAGAGAAAATAAACTTTGAGAAAATACTAGGAAAATATTAAAACCCTTTTAAAACATTTAGAGTATTTCAATTTAAAAACATTGTTTTGGTGTAAAATCAAAATCATCAAAATCATGATAAAACCATTTATCAAACAATCTCCCCCTTTTTGATGATTACAAACCAAAACAATTTTAACGAGATCGGTTTTGAAAACAAAACAATTTTACCGGTTAAAGAGAACTATCCGTTGTGAGTGACAACATTCCATGCAATAAAAACACAAGGATGGGAGTAGAGATATTCAAACACATATAGCAAATGCTCCCCCTATCAACATGCACAATAAGAGTTATATAGAAGCAACTTAAACATAAGCTAAAATATTAGCTTTTCAATATTGAGCTTAAAAGCTCCCCCTGTCAAAGAGACATCATTAAAAACATATATAAGTCCATACTACAACCAATGGACCATGATTCATACATAACCATAATGCACCAAGTGGACTAAATATGATCCACAACTTATGGCTTTATGAAGCCATAACTTAATAGCTTCTTTTAAGCTTATCTTAGCTTTTATGAGCTAATGAGCTTATCACCTGTTTCCCCCTTTGGAATCATCAAAAGAATGTTAGCACGATAAATACATCATATATTCTTATCAAAGTCAAGTAAACCGATATATCGAGCCATTTGAACATTGAAGCTTTTAAACCAAATAGAAGAGTCGAATCATACGACTTGTAGAAGCTTATGAAAAATCATTTGATTTGCAAAAACATGATCTCTATAAATATATGAGACTTTTGAAATCGAGAGAGTCATGTAGGTGATGAATTTTTCATTGAAACGTTTTATCTTGGCGGGTGTCAAAAATAGAAAAAGTTATATATACTTGTAAATGAAATCAAGCCAAGTTTCTCATCACCAAATACATTATAACAAATATCATTCATCAACAATCAATAAGCTCATCACAAACATATATGAATTACATCAAGAAAAATACATATAAGCCACAAACTCAAGGGTTCAACCTAATTGAGCTAAAGATAGCGAAATTCTTACCATTCAATCGGTAAAGTCGAGCAATGATGATGATTGGAGCTAGATAATCCCCAAAATATAAAATGTATGCAATAAAACAAATTTGGAGTGAAATTTGTGTGCAATTTGCGAAAGGGACGGAAAATGGACAAAATAAGCCAAAATGGCGAAATGCGGAAAGTCAGTAACTATTTTTAGCCAAAAATCATCGGCGACCGGTCCAGGGCATGGGCGGCCGGTCGACGGTTTGGGCGAGTCGGCCTTGAATCACTAATGGATTTTGAAAATCGAAATTTGATCCAAAAATCCGATTTTTCGCCCCTAAGTTTTAAAACGTGCAAAATGCAAACGTAGACCTCATTCAATATACATTATGTCATAATCAAGCTCGAAATGAGGTAAAATACTCGTGTTAACGATCAAAAAGTTTGAGTTATCCTTTAATTAAACACATCTCAAGTTTTTGTTAAAAATCACAATCCCTTAAAAATATATCGAATCTCAATATGTTTAGTTCGATTATGACGAACCAAATTTTGAATACGAATAATAGTATAATAGATACCAAACTTGTTATCCCGAAAAATAAGAACGTTTTAAATCTTTGGATACAACAAGTCATAAGAAGAAGTGCCTTTCAAATATTTGAAAATTTCTTTTAATGGCACTTTAATGAGATTTGTTGGGATAGTTTTGAAGTCGAGCATATAGACATAAGGTATATGGAATGTCGAGTCTATAGGAATAATACAAGAAGACATACCTCGAATTTGTTTGTCAACCGACATGCCTTTCTCAACCTTTGTCAATCTCTTCATTGATAGCCATAGAGGTTGGAATGATTTTTCCTTCTTCAATGCCTAACTCCTTCAAGAGTTCTTTTGAAATGTAACCATCTACTTGGCATTGAATGATTTGAAGTCCAAGCAAGAAATCATGCTCATTTCAAGTACACCTTGCATCAACTTAGAAAACCATATCTTGCACAAATATTCATTAGTAGCACCAAAAATATTCTCATAAATATGCACAAGTTTAAACAATATTGCCCTTTTTCACAAACAAAGAGAGTAGTATCAACTTTACCTTTTGTAAAATCATTTAGCAAAAATAGCTAAGTCAATCATACCATACACGGGGTACTTGTTTTAAACCATACAAGGCCTTAAAAACAATCATTTGGCCTAGAAAAATTTTAAACCCCGGAGGTTGTTTTACATAGACTTCTTCTTGAATAAAACCATTTAGAAATTTGGATTTAACATCCATTTGGTAAAGCTTGAAATTTTCTTAAAACAAGAATGGGCAAGTAAAATGCAAATAGCTACAAAATGTGCTATGAGTGCAAATGATACATCAAAATCGATTACCTTCTTCTTGAAAATACCTTCGAGCTACTAACCTCGCCTTTAGTTCGACCAATGTTGCTTGGTCATCGAGTTTGTTCCGAATACCCTTTTTATCTTCTTCATCACTATCATCATAGGGCATCCAATTGATCTAAGGTGTTCATAATAGAACATTTACATCCAAATATTTGGAGTACTTCATTTCTCATCTACACAACTTAACAAACTCATTAACGGCATCGTTTATATAAGCAAGAAAAAAATAGCCCAAATGTAAAAACATGCCTCAATCACAAAATATCTTGCATAGTAGAAATAGACACTATACATAGACCAAGAAACACATACTATGCATTTAGAATATCATCAAGAGTCTAATAAATCATGCAATTATAAAATGTCTCTTTTGAAATTTGAGAATCCGATAAAGCATATAATTGAGACCTAATTAAACAAAATATTTGAACAAAAAGTTTACAAAGCAAATATGTGCAATCAAATATCAAATAGTGCCTTTCAAAAAATCTAAAAATCCTCTTAATGGCACTTGTATGAAACACTATGAAAAAACAAGCACATAGGCATATGGCAATACACAAGTAAACGTACCTCGATAATTTATGCCTTTTCTTTGACAAATAATGATGAAAATGGCCATTTGTGAAAATATGTAGATCCTACACAATTCTTAAAACAAATCTAGCACAAATCATAATGATAGAAGTGTAGGCTAAGAGATATCACAAGTAAGCTCATGCCATAAAAATCCATAAGAGATGATCATACACTTTAGTCTACAAAAATGCACAAGAGTTTTAAAAACATCATATAAGGTCTTCTTTTTCAAAAAATTTAAAAATACAAATAAGTTTTGAAGACCTTAATTTAAAATTTAAATACATGGAAACTCATTTGCAATATAGGCACAAATAAAAACATGCATACTAACTAGATAAAATGCATATTTTAAATGGGGAGATACGGTTTACCAATTACGCCGTTTCCATGGGTTGTGCCGTTCCCATTGTTGATGATATCTTCCTTTGAGAAGTCACTTTGTTGATGATGGCTTCTTTGATTGCTCCATTTCAAGGTTTGTTACCTTCCCATTGTTGATGGTCTCTTCTTCTTTGAAAATCATCTTGTTGATGATGTCTATGCCATTTCAAGGATTGTACTCTTCCCATTTTTGATTGTATCCTCTTCTTGGAAATTGGCTTTGTGAAAAATGTTTTCTCCTTCTTTGATCAAATGACACGGTCATTTGATGTCAAGCGGTATGAATTTTCTTGATCATTATTTCGCCGGGTACCTAATATGACATTGTTTTGTGGTACCCTCATGTGTTTGGGTCCTTTGTGATTAGTCTTGAGACTTTTAGGTCTCCAACAATAATTAGAGCTATTTCTAAACGACAAGTATTTACCGTATGACCCTTTTTACCGCAATAAAAGCATGTAATAATTCTAGGAGCATAATGACCAACGTCTTAGAGACTTGATTCTTTTTCATGTGATTGACGCCCTTCAAAGGCTTATGATCAAGTTCTAGTTTCGAATTATCACAACAATCAACAATATTGGTTATTCTATCGGTACTCAAGTTGGATTTAGATAAATCATTTTTCAAGCAATTTATATCCTCAACAAGAGTACTATTTTTCTTTCTCAAGGTTTCTAACCTTGTCAAGAGTGGTGGTGTGAGCACATGATAGTGATTCATAGGAAGTAAATAAACTATCCTTATCATTTTTCAAAACAATGAATTCCTTTTTCAAATTTTTGTATTTAACAAGTAAGTTTTGGAATTCATCTTGTAGCTCATCATAATCATTTTGCAAGTCACTATATTCATTTTGCAATTCATTGTCATAAGAAGTAGAGGGTTTAGAACTTACCTCGTTTTCTTCTTCGATGCCCATGAGGCATTGTTCAACTTGTTCATCATGGGAGGTTGTAGAAGGCTTATCCCATGTTGTTGAATTTGATGTTGTATCCATTTGTGAAGTAGATGTTTTTGAGTTGCTCCTTTCATTTGCATATACTTCATATATGGCTTCTAATTTTTGCCATACTTCATGTGCCGATCGAATACCTACAACATGATCAAATTCCAAAGTGGTAAGTGAACAATGTAAAATATTAAGAGCTTTACCATTTGAGGAGATGATTTTCTTCTCTTCATCATTGAGCTTTTTGAAGCCTTTTGAGGTGTGTGGTGTATTTTTCATCGGAATGGATTCTCCATTAATGACGGTGTTCCAAATATCGAACCCACAACCTTGTAAATAGCATTCCATTCTTTCTTTCCAAAATATAAAATTTTTGGAATCAAACCGAGGTGGCTTGGTGGTGGAGGTGGAAAGTTGAGCTTCGTTCGTAGCCGACGATCGTTTCTCTTCACTCGCGATGTGAAACGAGCTTGCCAAAGAGTTTGGCTCGATACCACTTGTAAGTCCAGCGGCTACGATAATCTGAGGGGGTGAATAGATTATCTCCATCTTTCGATTTCGCCCTCTTTTTCAAACCGAATGCTCAAACAAAATAATGAAGGTGCGGAATGTAAACAACACACGTCGATTTAAAGAGGTTCAACCCACCTAGGGCCTAATCCTCTACCACCCCAAAGTATATCAGGGATGGATTTCGAAAAAGAAAAAGAATTTTATTAATTACCAAAATTAATACAAATTCAACTTACAACACCTTGAAGAGCACCACACTCTTCTTCAACACCACCTTTGGAGATTACCACAATCTCCCTTTGAAGATTACCACAATCTTCCGTCTTGAAGAGCACCGAACTCTCCAACACCACCTTTGGAGATTACCACAATCTCCTTTTGAAGATTACCACAATCTTCCTTCAACGGCACCTTTGAAGATCACCACAATCTTCAATCTTGAAGAATACCAAATTCTTCAACACCTCAAGAGCACCACACTCTTGAAACACATATCACCTAGATCACCCAAGTGTATTCTTACCACAAGAATACTCACAAGGATATCTTGTGTTTGGTTGATGAATTACAATCAAGATTACACTTTGAAAAATATTACAACTCAAAAGTGCAAGTGTAATCAAGAATGAAAGCCTAGACCTCAAGATGTGAAAGTGATAGTACTTAGGCTATTACAACAAGAATGTTGAGATGAATAACAAAGATTATGTGCTTGTGATATCTCTTGTTGTTTGTATCAAGTCTTGTATTTGATCCCTCAAGCTTTCATCTATTTATAGGAGAGCCTTCAAATTTGAATTCCAACATAGGCTCCTCCAAAGGCTCCTCCATGTTTTCTTTTGTCTACAAATAAGACAAAGAGATTAAAATAAATATGGTTGTCTCATAAGGATACAAAAATCAGATTATAGAACAATCCCACATTTTAAGGAAGAATGGTCTGCCGACAACGGTTATATTTTTTTTGTTTAACGTCGCTTAAATAGAGTTTGAAACATATAGCACCAAATTAACACAGGCGACGGTCGAAGTGCACCTCGACCGGTCGAGCCTATGTGCAACCGGTTCAGATTGAACAATTTTGAGAGTTCTCAAGTTTCATTTCACGAAACTTGTTCCCTGTGTACGATCGCTCGCCGACGGTCCGTCGACCTCCTCAATGACAAGTTGTCCAATTTTTATCAAAAATAAACCTCAAGAAATACTCCAAAAATTCGTAAAAACATTTTAAACCGATTGGGAGTATTAGGACAACATTTAGAAACATCGTTTGAGAGTGAAAACCCAATAACGTAAAATCATTAAAAGCGTTGTCCAATTTAGACGAAAATAAACTTTGAGAAAATACTCCGGAAAATATTAAAACCCTTTTAAAACATTTAGGAGTATTTGGACAACCTTTAAAAACATTGTTTTGGTGTAAAATCAAAATCATCAAAATCATGATAAAACCATTTATCAAACATGTAGTTCATATATCAATTGAGGACTCGTTTGGTTTTTGTGATAGAATAAGATTATTACTTTAGATTGGATAAGATAGCATTATTCATAGATAGTATCTAATGTTTGAGATTTGTGGGTAATGAACTTTATCATGAGAGATTGGTATTCAATCCCATGTTTTGTATCGTTGATTATATGGGATTAAAATATGTAAAGTCCAAAATGTCCCCAATAAATTTAACACTCCATATTGTAGAATCAAACCAGACACAGTCCGATTCTCATCAAAGCTCTACGACAAAAAAAGAGAAGTTTCATTGAGGAAGAGAATCGCCATCGCCGATACCACCAAAATTGACTGCCGAAACCACTCGGAACAATGATAACCAAGTCTTTGGAGTCGACATCTGAGTAAGAATATCAATTTCCACAATCGGTAACTATTGAATTTCTCCAATTTCTTTGTGGGTTAGGGTTTTTTTAAAATTCGAGTTGGCACTTAGTTAGATTGTAAATTATAACCATTATTGAAGTGCATTTTTTCAAGCAGTGGAAGATTATGAAACTTTTTGTTGTAATTTCTGTAATTCTTTGAAAATATGCTGACATTTAAGACCTGTCAAATGTTCTTGGCTATCCTTTGTTGGTCATCCTTTGTTATGGTTGTGGATATATGAATTGGATATATTGCGTTAATGGAATTTGTGTTATAACATAGTTCGAGGATTTGGAACAGATAATGAGTTCAATTTTTTTTTTGGGCTACTAGTATGTTGAACTGTAGGTCCCAATGGGTGTGAGTAAGGTTTAGAAGGGGGAGGTTGAATAAACTTTACCAACTTTTCAATTTTAGTCCTTTTAAAATATTACAGAGTTAATTATACAGCTAAGTCCTTGAGAGACAGCTAAGTTAGTTAATCAGCAGAGTTAGCCACTCAACAGACTCGAAAGAGTTGTTGATAGAATAACTCAGCTATTTAAACTAAACCTTAACTTGGTTGTGATGAGATTTTCAGCGGAAGACTTAACACCCTTGAATTTGATTTAACTTTATTTTAACACTTGGTTTTAGCACTTTGTTAATTATCAGTTGGATAGCAAATTATCAGCAGATATGAAATGAGTATGCAGAAATAAAATGTTGAAATATAAATGACACAATAATTTTTATAGAGGTTCGAAGATGGGGTAATTCTTCTACTCCTCTCTTCTCCAACTCCTGGAGGAATCCACTAAGTAATGATTAATTCACAAAGTGGTTATCAGTCCAGATACAAGTCTTGATCACACATCTGACTTGCTCCTTTGGGACTCAGTCTGGAGATGCCTTGATCACGTAGTTGGCTTCTCGTCCGACTCAGCTTCTTCACAGGGCAGCTGCCTTGTTACTTCAGCTTACTTTCTCAAGCTTCTTGGATTTGATCACGAAGCCCTCCGATAACTTAAGATTGGTTCGACCTTGAACCTTCCTACATTCCTCCTTGGAAAGTAGACCCCTTTTGATTCTTCAAAAGTTTCCTCTTCAACAGTTTGAAGTTGTCTTTCCTTCACAACTTAGTGTTGGATCGATTTCCTTCGAGATTTAGGCTTGAGGATTTTGCTTGAATAACTTGAGAATATTTTGCAGGTTGCAGTATAAATGTTGCTTGTTATCTCAGGTGTGCTAGGTTCAGGTAACCTTTTCTCAAAGTGATTCCTCAGCCTTTTATAGTGCATTTTTAAAAATCTGCCCGTTGAAGAGAAGACTGATTTTCAAAAGTCACTTGTGTTCGTTGGCTTGGCTTTTCTTGGTCTTCAATCTTGAGATGTAGACATTTTCTCGTATTAAATGAATGTTTAGCTTTTCAGAATCTGACACGAGGTGCAATGCTTCCCATTGGTTTATTCCTTTTGCACGCTTCTGGGACTGAGCACTTTAAGACATGGCAATATGGAAGTATTACTTATTTAAGTAATGTTCTTGACTTTTGTGCAACGGATTCTTTTCAGTTAACTCCTCCTTGCAGCTGCCTTTTCCCCAGGTGACTTGAGTCTGCTCCAATGATTGAAAGACTCATCTGTCACTTCAACTTGACTTGAATTCTTGGGTTGACTTAACTGACTCTTCTCACAGTTGTCTCACTGCCGATACTCCTTCAGTCGAGTCCTTGGTCTTCTCTCTTGGCCATACTCAGCTGTTCCTCAACGAAGTCTTCTCTTCACATCTCCAGTTGACTTCTTGTATTTCCAGGCATAGCTGACTTGACTCAGCTTATACAACCCTATCTATTACAATAAGAATTACAAGGAAAATGAGGTGCCAACTTTCTAGTCTAAGTTTTACGTGGCATTCATCAAAATCTAAACAATAAATTTCCCAAAAATTTCCCCCTTTTTGATGATGCCAAAACTTAAAACATACAAACAAAATGCAAACAACAAAGATACATACATACAAATGCAGCAACAAAGAATGTATGCGTAGAATCAGTCTTTTTATTGATCATAACATTCTTGTCCTTTACATAGCTGTTTACAATGTGTATCAGAGCAATCAGAGCATATACTTATATCTACGCAAATTACAGATTTTTCATTGAATGTACAGAAAACTTACATGCATATGTATTTACAAAAGTAAAATACATGAAGGGGTTAGCAACAACACTTCATCGCCTTCGTTGCCTCCTTCTTTCTTCTTCAGCTCTATCTTCGTCAGATCTCTTTCTTTTCTTTTCCTCTTCAACTACTTTCTTCTTTTCGTAAGCTCTCTTCGCAGCTTCATCTTTTCATTTTCTTTCATGTCTTTCTTCCCACAGCTGAGTTTGCCTCTTATTTTCTTCTTCGATTCTTTTGCCATATTCAACATTTTTCCTCTCCACTTCCAGATTGGCTATAGCATCATATCCAGCCCAATAGATCCTTCTTTTCTTGCCTAGATCTACATATTCAATATTTTTGGGTAGAGGTCTAGGTTTAAAACCTCCACGTCCACCACTTCTTCCTTCTCTTCTGGGCGTATGTTGTACCGGAGTCTTCTTCTTACCAGCTGAGTGACTTAGTAGTCTGCTGCCTATCAGCTTCTTCGCACAGCTTTAGACCTTTCTCCCAGTACAAGTCCCAAGCTTGGGCTATAGACATGTTTTTGAAGTATCCTTCGAACTCGAGCGTTTTGAACTCTTCAAGAGATCTTGGATCTTGTCCGTCATCTGGAATGGCATCTGTATCTTTACCTGCGGGAATGCCTCCAAATTGTTTCAACATTTCTTCAACACGGACATCCGTTCTCTTGTCGAAATCCTCCATCTCTGCTTCCACAATTTTTCTCTTTTCTGACATGGGCACAACAGAGTGATGGAACGGCAGAGTTACAGGAAGTTTGCTGATTATCGATGCTGTGACATGACCTTGCTGAGGGGTTTCAGAAGCATTAAGGTCGCATCCTTTGACCTTTCCCCCTCAACAACTTTTCCCTTTCTCCTTCATCTTCTCAACAACTGTCTCTTTCTTCTCCACAACAGCTGTCTCCTTTTCCTTCTCAACAACCGTCTCCTTCAACATCTTCAGGTATTCCTCTTCCCCCTTTTTGGCATCATCAAAGGAGAAAGGAACCCCTGGAAACATCCCAGCAAGCATGAAGTCATGTCGGCTGATAGCTGAATTCTGATTGGAGTCTGCAGCAGAGTATGCTGTTCGAAATTCTGAGCGGGTGGCTTTGGACTCGGCTACCACAAGTTTCATTTCAGCCATAAGAAGGCTGAATTTGGTATTCATATTATCCTCAACGCGTAGAAGTTCTTTTCGATGAAATTCACGCAGCAACTCCATCTCAGTTGTATGGGAGGCATGCAATCTCTCCATATAGGTTTGCATTCTCGCCTTCATGTCAGCATTGTCAGCACTCCAGATCAACATTCTGTTGTATAGTGCCTTAAAGTAGTGAACTTGCTCGAGACGTATGGCACTCCGTTTGTTGAGACCATTCCCTTATCCTGACCACCACTCCTCTCAAGTCTGCTGTGAGAGTGGTATCTCTGTTGTCCAAGCGCATGTCGAGAGAGGATTGGTGCCGTTCAATCTTCTCAATCTCTTCACAGATCTTCTTGAAGATTTCACGCATCTCAGCTGTCTAACTTGAGTTAGCTGCCGGCCACTCTGCATCGAAATTGAAATCAGCTGGCACAATCGAATCAGTAGGAATAATGGGGTCTTCTTGGACGGTGTAGAGCTTCTGTTCTCTTGCAGTCTCTTCTTCTAGTACGGGCAATTCGCGAGAAAAAGGAAATACATCTTCATATGCATTGTCTCGCACTTGAGATATTGTGCGCGAGGTGGTCATTCCGCATTCGTAGCTCGCGCAGATTGAAGTTGTGGCGGTGGGGCGATTGAATGTTTTTGCCCACCGACGAGCCTCATTTGTCTTAACAGCTTCTTCGGTCTCGAGAGGTTTTTCCATTTGAGTAGATCGGTCCTCGTTGTATCAACAAACATCATCGGATGATGATGGAACCTGGGGGCTTGGTTCATCATTAAAGTTGAATGTTTGACGGCGGCTTTGAAACTTGATCGACTTCGTCTGCGAAAGAACATTCTCGGTGGGTTCTTGTGATGTGCAAATGGGGGTGGACTCACTTCATCTTGAGATCCCATAAATGATATATCGGGGTTGTCTTGGGAATCATGAAGTGCACTAATCTCCTTCTCAGATTCTTTAATGTGAACAGGGGGGATGTTCTGTATTTCTTTCTCTTTACCCAGGGAAGTCTCAACCTCCCTCGGGCCTTCAATACCTTTAGCAGTCTCAACTGCAGAAAGGCTTTCTTCATTCCCTTCGATAGACACAGTTGTCTTAGGGTCTTGGACATTGGCATCCGAAGGAGTCTCAACCCCTTGGATTGCACTTTCAGTGCCCAGGGTGTTAACTCCCGGGGCATTTCCATCCGTGTCTCGACTTCATCAGTAGTGTCCTCAGCCTGCAAAGCTGTTGGCACTTCAGCTGGGACAGACTCAACTTTCGAGCTTCGTTAGTGACAACCTGCTGTTGTTTTGTCTCTTTCTCTTTCTCCACTTCGCCTCCTTCCTTCATAGTGGGGTCAACTGCAGCATCCTCCGACCTAGCTGCAGTGGAGTGAGTTTCCCCCTCAGCTGGCACACCAGCTGAGTGACTGATGGTGGGGTCACTCTGCTCGGACTCATTTGTTTCCATTGAGTGTTGTTGGGTGGGGCGGGTGGTAAGACACCTTCAACATGGGTTGGCTCAACTTGGGTGCCCAAATTCCCAGTTTCATTGCCAAGTCCCTTGGACCCATCTTCTGAGTGTGCTGGGGACGTGGTCGCATCAATAACTGTGGCAATCTGTTGCACCACTCCTAATGGGTCTATTTCCAGGAGAGATTTTGAGGACTCTCCATGTCCTTCCATCAATTGCGCTCGGTCATCAGCCTGGATTCCCTTAGAGCCTGCTGCATTTCTGACTTTTCTTGTGTAGCAGCGGAATCCAAGTCTTCATCACTTTCGGAGAACATATCAAAATGAGGATGAGATTGGTCTAGAGTTCTAGTGAAAGGACATATGTTTGCCTTCTCCAGTGCATGGGCTTCTCTTCATCTTTGTCTTTCTCGTCCTCCTTTATGATACGGAGGATGTCCATGCAATTCTCCTCACCAAGATCCTGTCGTGCAGTGGTAATCTCTAGGAATTGCATTAACTCTTCTTTCTCCTCTATAAACTCAGGGCGTTCGAACTGCACCCTGGAGTTGCTTAGCTTCCATGCCCTCCATTCACGCAGACGACGCTAAATATCTGGATATACGGGTGAGTACATGATGACATCATCATCATCATCATCATCTTGTTCTTGTCCTTCCTTTTCGGAAATGGAAGGTAGCATACCCTGCTGTTCTTCACCTTCAGCAGCATCGGGGGCATGTGGAGACACAACTTTCTCATTAGGAGATTCGGTTGTCTCTGCTGTCTCTTCTTCCTCAGTTGTTCTATCCACAGCTGGGTCTTCTATTTGCTTCTGCTGATCGTCCTCAGCGGACTTGGTTGTTTCATCAACAACTTCGGAGATCGCACTTCTTGTAGCTCTCGAGAGATTTTTCTCGGTGAGTGGCGGCAGACTCAGCTGTCTTCTCAAGCTTTGAAAGCTTAGAGATTCTCTTTATTCTTTTTGTCTGTACCAGAGGAATTGCTAGTTCAGATTCCTCTTCTTCAGGTTCTCGGGCGGCAGGGGCCGGAGCATCTTTCTTTGACTGAGGAGCCGCCTTTCTGGGCTTGGCAGTCCTCTTCTTTCTGATGGCCGGAGAAGGTATTTGGGCTTCCTTATCCGCCTTGCCTGTGTGGGCAGGAGACACGGCTGCTCGGACAGGTGACTCGACTGCAGGGGGGAGTGCATCTTTTTGTCTTTCTTTGCAGGGGCAACTTTCTTCTTTGCAGGGGCAGCTTTCTTCTTCTTCGGAGGAGGCAACAATCGTTTCCTCGGGGTCACTGATTGATTCCCTCAATGGTGTCCGCCCTCTTCGCATGGGCTCTCTTCGGGCTCTGAAAGGTTAGCCCTAAACATCTTTTTTTGTTTACATGGAAAGGCTTTCCCATCTTTGAAGGGGAATGCCCTTCACTTCCATCAAGTGGCCAATAACTAGGCCATAGCCGAGTGATCCTCCAAAGGATCCATACTCCTTGAATGATTTATTTGCAACGTACTGGCAGAGTCTGCTGTATACGAACTCAGTCCAGTTAACTTTCTTTCCTTGAATGATCGCAACCATGACAGTCAGCTTAGTCTTTGACAGTTGATTGAAACTGCCAAACTTCATATCCACGCATTTTGAGACGACATCTATCAGCTCGTGATAGTCGTCCTTCAGTAATTTCTTGTCAGCTATGTAGACTACTTTCGCAGCACACTCGAGTTTGGCTATTTTTTTCCATGCCGCAGCCAAGTCCACATCAGCTTCGTATATTTCCGGCATACCCTCGGACGGTAATAAGCAGTGCTCCGCAAGGTCTTTAACAGTGATCATGATGTCCTTGCGGTGGACGGAGGACTTAATCTATTTGTCCTGCACCTCGGCGTTCATATAGAATTGTGCCACCTCTTCCAGGTAGGTGTGCGAGTATTCTATCATCAAAAAAGCTTTAAGCCTAGATTTTTCCAACATATCAACGATTTTCTTCACAAGGGTTGCATCCGAACCCTGCTTAATCATGCCTTCAAAATCCACTGAGGAACCTGAGTGTATTTGCTTTGATAACTTGACGAAATCAGTCTTTGGTGCCATTCTAGAAGATTTACCGATTAAATCTTGATAAACTTGTTTTGAGAACTGGTAGGGTTTTCGAGAGAGGAAAACTGGCTTTCGTATGCTTGAAGATGAACAGTTTTTAAGTGTGAGAGAGAAAGACTAGAGAAAATGGATATATAAGGGTTATGAAAGGACGTGTTTTTGGTTTTTGAATTTTGATCGAAATCAACGGCTCAGATTTAGCACGTCACATTGCATTCAATTGCTCGCATTTAATGCGGCAGCATTTATATCCAATCATATGCTTACTGTGCAGCTTTTGACTGTACCCGTCATTATTACGCTGATGTCATCCTTAAAAAAACATTCCCGCTCATTAAAAACAACTGTGTTTTGTCACTTAGCTCATAAATGATTCAGCTTATTCCACAAGTGACTCAACTCTTCTTCTCTCCTTTCGTATAGTGTTAGCTGTCAGCTAACTCGATACAACTGACTTCCCAATACGGCTGATTCACTTGGCTGATTCATGAAGTTTCTATTTTCATCTTTTCATGTTCCATCTTTTCTCATTGAGTCTCCTGAGTGTCAACTCAGCTCAATTAACCCTAGCTCATGCCTAAGTTCTTCAAATCTTAATTCACACGGGGGTTTGGTGAATATGTCAGCTAATTGTTTATCAGTTGAGATATATTCCAAGGTGATGTCTTTCTTTTCAACACGATCTCTTATAAAATGATATTACACCAATGTGCTTTTGTTTTCGAATGCAACACAGGATTCTGAGTGATTGCAATAGCACTTGTGTTATCACACATAATTGGAATCTCTTTTTCTTCAATTTCATAATCTCTCAGCTGTTGTCTCATCCATAAGACTTGGGCACAACAACTGCCCGCAAGTATGTACTCTGCTTCAGCTGTGGATGTGGCTATTAAGTTTTGCTTCTTGCTAAACCAGGAAACCAATCTGTTTCCAAGCATTTGACAAGTTTCAGAAGTACTTTTCCTGTTAACTCTACATCCAACATAGTCAGAGTCTGAATAACCAATGATCTTGAATCCACCTTCCTTTGGATACCATAAGCCAACTTCTTGGCATCCCTTCAAATATCTTAGGATTCTCTTAGCTGCAGTCATATGGCTTTCTTTTGGTGCGGATCAAATCTTGCACATACACCTACCGCAAAGATAATGTCCGACCGCTTGCTTTGTTAAGTAGAAGCGGTGATGATGCAATGAGTGCTCAGATCTTGTTTGATCTCTGATTTACCATCTGCATTCATGTCCATTTTGACTGATGTGTTCATTGGTATTTTCACAGAAGACTTCTCTTCCATACCAAATTTCTTCATTAAATCTCTGGTGTACTTTGTTTGACTTATGAAGGTTCCATCCTTCAGCTGTTTAACTTGAAGTCCTAAGAAGAATGTTAACTCTCCCATCATGCTCATTTCAAATTTACCTTGCATGAGGTTTGAGAACTTATCACACAACTCTTTGTTTGTGGATCCAAAAATGATATCATCCACATATATTTGAACAAGCAGTATACTCCCCCCATCTTGAATTCTGAAGAGTGTTCTGTCCACTTTGCCTTTGGTGAATCCATTATCTGTCAGAAATTGAGATAATGTATCATATCATGCTCTAGGTGCTTGTTTCAATCCATATAGAGCTTTCTTGAGCTTGTACACTTTATCTCCAATGGTCTTTTGCTCAAAGCCTGGAGGTTGCTCAACATAGACTTCTTCTTCCAACAATCCATTTAAAAATGCACTTTTCACATCCATTTGATATACAGTGAAGTTTTTGTGTGCATCATAGGCAAGAAACATCCTTATTACTTCTAATCTTGCAACATGAGCAAATGTTTCATCAAAATCTATTCCCTCTTCTTGGCAATACCCTTTGGCTACCAATCTTGCTTTGTTTCTTACCATAGAACCTTCTTCATTTATCTTGTTTCTGAATATCCATTTTGTGCCAATAACATTTTGACGGGTTGGTCTTTACACCAATTCCCATACCTTGTTCCTTTCAAACTGATTCAGTTCTTCTTGCATGGCTTGAATCCAATGTGTGTCATCCAATGCTTGGGACACATCTTTTGGCTTTATTTGGGAAATAAAACAAGTGAACATTGCTTCTTGTTGAGCTCTGGATCTGGTTCTTACATCATCTCTCACATCTCCAATGACTAGCTCTGGTGTATGGTCTCTCAGCCATCTCACATCAGGTTGGAGTAAATTAGCTAGGTTCAGTCGTCTTGCAGTTGTGTTGTCTTGAGCAGCTCTTTCATTTTCATTCAGCTGTAGATTTTCCAGTTGTCTCATCTTCATCTTGATTGATTGCTCCAGCTCCAGCTTCAACATAGGGACTCTTCTGCATAGTTGGCTGATTCAGCTTATCAGCTAACTCTTCAGTATCTTCACCATTTACATTGGGTTCATCAAAAACCACATGTATAGACTCTTCTGTGACCATAGTCCTCTTGTTCAGCACTCTGTAGGCTTTACTTTCAGCTGAGTATCCCAAGAAGATACCTTCATCAGCTTTAGCATCAAAAGCCTTTAGATTATCCTTGCCATTGTTGTGAATAAAGCATTTACATCCAAATATTCTAAAGTACCCAATATTTGGCTTTCTCCCTATCCATATTTCACAGGGAGTCTTTGTCAGCTGTCTATTAATCATGCATCTATTTTGAGTGTAGCATGCAGTATTGATGGCTTCAACCCAAAATCTTTTACGCAGTCCAGCTTCAGCTAACATGGTCCTTGCAGCTTCCTTGAGAGTTCTGTTTCTTCTTTCTGCTACTCCATTATGCTGTAGAGTCCTTGCTGTAGATAATTCATGAGCAATACCATTTTCAACACAATAATGAGTTATTATCCCATTGACAAACTCAGTTCTTCTATCAGACCTTATCTTTATAATGGTTTGACTCTTCTCATTTTGAACTCTTCTCATCAGCTGAGGTAACTTTTGCAAGGTTTCCTTCTTTTTGCACATGAAGATTGTCCATGTATATCTTGAATAATCATCCACTACTACTAAAGTGTATTTATTTCCACTTATGCTAGCTGGCTCAACTGGACCAAATAAATCTATATGCAACAGATGCAATATTCTTGTTGAAGATGGACTAGACTTCTCTTTAAATGATGATTTGATCTGCTTTCCCATTTGGCATGCATCACAAACACTTTCCTTCTTGTACACTGAGTCTGGCAGTCCTTCTACAAGATGACTCCTTGCAAGCTTGTTAATTGTCTTGAAATTCAGATGACTCAGCTTTTTGGTGCCACAACCAACTTGATTCGGTTGTACTCTTTGCTAACAGACAAGTACTTGGTGTGGCAGTTGACCAATCTACCACATACATGTTCTTCTGTCTGGATCCTTGCAACACTATTTCATTTGATTCAGTGTCTTTAATTTGGCACACTCCCATATGGAATCCAACATTATAGCCCTTGTCACAGAGTTGGTTGATGCTTAACAGGTTGAAGTTGAGGCCTTCAACATATGCAACATCTGTGATTTCTAATCCATTTTTCTTGATGGATCCAGTGCCTCTTATTTCCCCTGGAACTTCATTTCCTCCAAATATGACTTTTGCGCCTCTAATTTCCTTGAATTTTGACAGATTTTTCTTGTTTTCTGTCATATGTCTGGAACAACCACTATCCATGTACCAGGTTCCTTGGCACTGTACATTTCCTTGAACCGCAATCAAGGAAATTAGTTTTTAGGTACCCATGCTTGTCTGGGTCCTGAGGGGTTAGTGCTGTAAGATGATTCAACCAACCTATAGCCAAATAATCTGACTCTAAGAGGTTGCCATCTATCCGTGCCATAATCATAACTCACTTTGGCAAATTGCTTGGGGGCTTTAGGTTCATACAGCTGTCTCTTTTGTTTGTATGCATGTGTGTGTGTTTTAGCAATTGCCTTCTTTGGGTAGTTGTGATATTTTTGAGTGTAGTGCCTGCGTGCATATATGTGCTGATGATAGCTCTTTTGCCTTTGGAATGGCCTTTGCTGAGTTCTAGGCCTTTGCCATTTGGGCTTATATTCCATAGGACTTTGCTGATATTTCACATTATTCCAATCAGCTTCGCTTGGGTAGTTTCTACCATTTCCATCATGTGTGTTTCTTTGATAAAACTTCTGGGGTTTTTGGTAGCTTTGTTTACTCTTCACAGAGTACTTCCTATTTAGAGTTTGCTGAGGAACTATGCTGGATTTCTTCTCAATTGTCCTCTCAAAGATACTCAATCGGTATTTTCCTTTTCCTTTATATCCAAGGCGATCTGTTTGTGATTGTGCTTTGGAGTGAATGTGGGTGCAACATTTGGTGTCTTGGATTTTTGAGATGCTTCATTACTTGAAGATCCTTTTTCCAAAATCACGGGAGTTTGATTTGTGCACAAAGGAATTGAATCCTATGTCTGTCTTATCTCCACACTCTTTTGGCTCATAATAAGGTCATCCAGTGATTTGGATGCCTTTGTAAATGATGCAATCACATTTTTGAGATCATTTTCCCTCTTTTCTATAGCAGCTATCTCTGCTATTAGTTTAGCATTCTCAGCCTTCAGCTCTTTGTTCTCATCAGCTACGTGACTTAGAGTACTCAGCTTCTTAGTCAGCTGTGAGTTTTGGCTTTTGCCTTGTTTAATAGTGTGTGTGAGGATTTAATGTGGTCAAAATCTTTCATCAATTTGCCTAATGAATCATACAGATCAGTGGGTGATGAAGTGTGAGTGTCACAGTCACTATCACTAGAATCTGAGTGAGATGAGTTAGAGTGTACTTTATCTTCTTGGTCAGGTTGATCTTGTCCTTTAGCCATTAGACAGATCATTGCTTCTTCTTCAGAATCGCTTGAGTAGTCAGCTTCACTACTCTCTGAGTCTGCTGCTTCTTTTGACTTAGTTGTCTCAGCAGTCTCAGTAGCCAACATAGCCCTTTTCTTTTCTTATCTTCTTTCTCTGAAGACTTTTCTTTCTTCTTCATTCTTGTATTTATTGACTACAGGATATGGACAGTCAATAACAAAGTGTCCTGGTTGTCTACAGTTCCAACACAGGTTCTCAACTCTTTGATCAGCTCTTTCCGTTCTTGGGTTATCAGCTCTCTGATATTCAACCTTTTGATGCTCAGCTATCTTGGGTGGCCTATCTTCCCTTGGCTTGGAGGGAACCGAATGTCTCCTGGAGGATTCACCTTTATTTCTTTTATAGTTCTTGTTGAAGAACTTGTTGAATCTTTTAACCATAAGGGCAATCTCTCCCTGGTCAATGGCTTCCTTGACTTCAGCTCTCTTTCCATCTTTGTCTATAAGCGCAACTGTTTTGGGTACAACTGTCTCTTCTTGATCCTTTCTTCTCAGCTCAAATTCATAAGCTTTGAGGTCTGAGAATATCTCATGATTGGATGTTTTTGATAGGTCCATCGAGTGCCTTAGAGCCATGGTCTTCATTTCCCATTCATTTGGGAGGCTCTTAGAATCTTCATACACATCTCCTTTTGTGTGTATTCATTTCCAAGTCTTTGAGAGCTCATTTGTGATTTCAAATGAATCTAGCATCCAATCGATCCATTGTCTCACTGCAAGCATTTTAAAGTTTTCAAACTTTTGAACAACAACATATAATTTGTTTTCTTTAATTTGCTCTGATCCTTCACAAATTAAAGTTAGTTTATCCCATATTTCTTTTGCTGTTTTGCATGACTTGACTTTATTAAATATTACTTTGTCCAGAGTCTTGTAGAGAATATCCTTGGCCACATTGTCCAAGTTGTATCTCTTTTTGTCATCATTGGTCAATTCAGTCCTTGATTTTTCAACTAAAGTGGTCTTGCCTCGACCACTTCTTTCTTCTTGTCCTTCAAATTGTAGTCGCTCTCCTTGTGGCTGTGTTCACTTTCAATATTTGCAGTGGCCCATCCTCTATCACTAGCCACATTTCGTCACGTAAAGCAGATAGATGAGCCTGCATATGAATTTTCCAGTCATCAAACTCTTCAATAGTGAACATAAGAATGCATGTCAAATTTGCTTCCATGATAGTAACTTTGCTGAATAAAAATAGCTTTTGAAAAAACAAGTGTTAATTTTTTTTTTGAAAGATTGAAGATCTAGTTCAGTAACTAGTGGGGAAGGCTCAATGAACCAACCGCTTTGATACCATTTGTAGGTCCCAAAGGGTGTGAGTAAGGTTTAGAAGAGGGGGTTGAATAAACCTTACCAACTTTTCGATTTTAGTCCTTTTAAAATATCATAGAGTTAATTACACAGCTAAGTCCTTCAGGGACAACTAAGTTAGTTAATCAGCAGAGTTAGCCACTCAACAGACTCGAAAGAGCTGCTGATAGAATAACTCAACTATTTAAACTAAACCTTAACTTGGCTGTGATGAGATTTTCAGCGGAAGACTTAACACCCTTGAATTTGATTTAAATTTATCTTAACACTTGGTTTTAGCACTTTGTTAATTATCAGTTGGATAGAAAATTATCAGCAGATATGAAATGAGTATGCAGAAATAAAATGTTGAAATGTAAATGACACAATATTTTTTATAGAGGTTCGAAGATGGGGTAATTATTCTACTCCTCTCTTCTCCAACTCCTGGAGGAATCCACTAAGTAATGATCAATTCACAAAGTGGTTATCAGTCCAGATAAAAGTCTTGATCACACATCTGACTTTCTCCTTTGGGACTCAGTCTGGAGATGCCTTGATCACGCAGCTGGCTTCTCGTCCGACTTAGCTTCTTCACAGGGCAGCTGCCTTGTTACTTGACTTACTTTCTCAAGCTTCTTGGATTTGATCACGAAGCCCTCCGATAACTTGAGATTGGTTCGACTTTGAACTTTCCTACAATCCTCCTTGGAAAGTAGACCCCTTTTGATTCTTCAAAAGTTTTCTCTTCAACAGTTTGAAGTTGTCTATCCTTCACAGCTTAGTGTTGGACCGATTTCCTTCGAGATTTAGGCTTGAGGATTTTGCTTGAATAACTTGAGAATATTTTGCAGGTTGCAGTATAAATGTTGCTTGTTATCTCAGGTGTGCTAGGTTCAGGTAACCTTTTCTCAAAGTGATTCCTCAGCCTTTTATAGTGCACTTTCAAAAATCTACCCGTTGAAGAGAAGGCTGATTTTCAAAAGTCACTTGTGTTCGTTGGCTTGTCTTTTCTTGGTCTTCAATCTTGAGATGTAGACCTTTCCTCGTATTAAATGAATGTTTAGCTTTTCAGAATCTGACACGAGGTGCAGTGCTTCCCATTGATTTATTCCTTTTGCACGCTTCTGGGACTGAGCACTTTAAGACATGGCAACATGGAAGTATTACTTATTTAAGTAATGTTCTTGACTTTTGTGCAACGGATTATTTTCAGTTAACTCCTCCTTGCAGCTGCCTTTTCCCCAGGTGACTTGAGTCTGCTCTAATGATTGAAAGACTCATCTGTCACTTCAACTTGACTTGGCTTCTTGGGTTGACTTAATTGACTCTTCTCACAAAGTATCTGTCTCACAAACCGACATCTTGATCGAGTCATTGGTCTTCTCTTTTGGCCATACTCAAATTGTTCTCTCGGTGAAGTCTTCTCTTCACATCTTGATTGACTTCTTGTATTTCCGGGTATAGGCGACTTGACTCGGCTTATACAAATTTCTATCTATTACAATAAGAATTACAAGGAGAATGGGGTGCCAACTTTCTAGTCTAAGTTTTATATGGCATTCATCAAAACCTAAACAATAAATTTCCCAACATGAACTATTTCACACTGATTATGCATGATTAGGGATTGAATAAATGCTGCAAGATGCTGGAATATGTTGGTGTGAAATATGTTGGATTATTTTGTATCATCCTAACATTCTCATGGTTATATTCCTTTTAAAAAAATTCCCCAACATTTATAAATCTATATATCTTGTAAGCACATATAGGAATTGTTGAAATGAGCACTTCCAACAGTTCGCCACTCTCAACTGGTAATAGCAACACATCTCATTGTCCAACTTGTTGTAGAGATGCCCCTGTTCGTTGTTATTGCGGCTTTGTCTTAAAGGTTCAGACTTCTTGGACAAAATCCAACCCGGGTAGACATTTTATGTCTTGTCCTCAAAGGGGGGTAGGTTTTAATGTAATTAATCTGGCAATTGAGAAATCTTTTATTGCCTTTTACAATGTATTTTTTGGAAAAAAATTGAATTTAAACTGAATTTCTTGTCATTGCAGCCCAACAAGTGTGGCTACTTTGCTTGGTGCAGTGAACGATATGTGATAGATCGAAAACCATTATGACAGATTTGGTCGATAATATAAAGGACCTTAAACTAGAATTTGCAAATTGCAAACAATATGAACAACGTTTAGTACGCGTTTATTTTGTGTCGTGGATGGTATCATTTATCACCATTCTTGTTGCACTTGTACACAAAAAATTTATTTGTAGCTAAGTTTTATAATTCGTGTTTGGTTAAATGTAATGAAATATATGGCTAGTGTGTCAATCGAAAACACACGGGTCCCATCTTATTATGTAATGGCGACTGCTCATTTATAATAATTTCTTATGATGGTACCTATCATTTACCTCTTCTTCAATATTACATTCAATTAGCTATCCATTATGGTAATATTGTTCTATCAATTTCCTATGTCTTTTTATTTGCTTAATGAATATGAATGAAGATGTTACAGGTGAAAGATTGGTGTATCTAATTCTAACCTTGTTCATAACGAGCCATAAACTAGAGGTTGTTGTTTTCCAATTTTTTGAGCATTTTTTACTTTCACCCATCTCTTGCATACTATATTTTAGCTTTTGTAGGTTGGGTTAGTTTATTATTAGATTCTTCATTGAAGTGATGTTGCGGCAGGAATATAACCTGTACATTTTTGCTTTATAGAATCTTAAAAATTTGCAAATGCCATCTTTTCTTTGTTTTGTTATATCAACTAAAAAGTTTCAACTGTGCACTTGATCATACCATGCAAATTTATTGTGGCAATCTAGAATCAAATTAGTCTCTTTTAGTTAATAAAAAAATTGTATTCATGGTTTTTGATCTAAGCAAAAGATTCTTTCAATGACACACGAACATGTTTCTGTACATTTAGGCATAGGTATAGGAATAGATTCTCTACTGTGATAATTCATAGTCGAAATTATTTCTCTTTCAAAGATTGAATTATTAAAAAAATAAAAATATTTATACAAACCAAACACTTGCAATGTCTATAAAGGTGGCCTCCATTACTGTTGGGAAATTTGTTTATTAGATTTTGATGAATGTCATGTAAAACTTAGACTAGAAAGTTGGCACCCCATTTTCTTTGTAATTTGTATTGTAATAGATAGGGTTGTACTAGCTGAGTCAAGTCGCCTACGCTGGACATACAAGAAGTCAACTGAAGAACTGAGATGAAGACTCCGCTGTGAAGCAGCTCAGTATAGAAAGAAAGAGAAGACAAGAACTCGACTGAAGGAGTAGCAGCTATGATACAACTGTGTAAAGTGTCAGTCAAGTCAACTCAAGAAGCCAAGTCTCAAGTTGAAGTGACAGATGAGTCATCAAATGATTGGGAGCTGACTCGAAGTCACCTGGGGAAAAGGCAATCAAGTCAAGACAATCGAAAAGAATCCGCTTTACGTAAGTCAAGAATATTACCTAAACAAGTGATACTTCCATCTTTGCCATGTCTTAAAGTGCTCGATCCTTAAGCGTGCAAAAGGAATAAACCAATGGGAAGCACTGCACCTTGTGTTAGACTCTGAAAAGCTGAATGTTCATTTAATACGAGGAAATGTCAAGATCAAGGACTGCTACAAGACAAGCCAACGAACACAAGTGATTTTAAAAATCAGCCTATCTCTCCAACGGGCAGATTTTTGAAAGTTCACTATAAAAGGCTAAGGAATCACTTAGAGAGAGAGTTACCTGAACCACGAACATTCAAGTTATTATTCAAGCTGTAACCTGCAAAAATATTCTCAAGTTATTCAAGCAAATCCTCAAGCCTAAATTTCGAAGGAAATCAATCCAACACCAAGCCGTGAAGGAAAGACAACTTCAAACTGTTGAAGAGAAACTTTTGAAGAATCAAAAGGGGTCTACATTCCAATGAGGATTGTAGAAAGGTTCAAGGTCGAACCAGTCTCAAGTTATTGGAGGGCTTTGTGATCAAATCCAAGAAGCTTGAGCAAGTAAGCTGAAGTAGCAAGGCAACTGCCCTGTGAAGAAGCTGAGTCAAACGAGGAGCCAATTTGTGGTGACCAAGGTATCTCGGATCGAGTCCCAAAGGATCAAGTCTTTGTGTGATCAAAACTTGCATCCGACCGATAACCACTTTGTACTCGATCAATACTTAGTGGATTCCTCCGGGGAGTTAGAGAAGAGAGGATTAGAAGAATTACCCCATCTTCGAACCTCTATAAAAATTATTGTGTCATTTACATTTCAGAGATTTACTTTCTGCATATCATTTAATATCTGCGATAATTTGCTATTCAATTGATAATTAACAAAGTGCTAAAACCAAGTGTTAAAACAAACTTAAACCAAATTCAAGGGTGTTAAGTCTTCCGCTGAAAATCTCATCATAGTCGGTTAAGTATTAGACTAAGCAGTGAGTTATTCTATCAATAGCTCGGTCAGTCATTTGAGTGGCTAACTCTGCTGGTTAACTAACTTAGCTGTCCATCAAGGACATAGCTGTGAAATTAACTCGAACTAATTTAAAAGGACTAAATCGAAAAGTTGGTAATGTTTATTTAACTCCCCCTTCTAAACCTTACTCTCACCCCTTGGGACCTACAAGTGGTATCAGAGCGGTTGGTTCATTGAGCCTTCCGCACTGGTCACTGAACTAGATCTCCAATCTTTCAAAGAAGTTCTTTTAACACTTGTTCTTTCAAAAGTCTTTTTGCTAAGTTATTATCATGGAAGCAAATTTGACACGCATTCCTATGTTTACCATTGAAGAATTTGATGAACTGGAAAATACGTATGCAGGCTCATCTATCACCTTTACATGATGAGATGTGGTTAGTGATAGAGGATGGGCCACTGCAAATAATGAAGGTGAACACAACTGCAAGGAGAGCTGCTGCAGCTGAATGAGAGAAGGGTGCTCCTCCCAGACCAGCTATGGTTGAAAAGCCAAGAGCTGAATGGACAAATGATGACAGAAAACGATACAACTTGGATAATGTGGCCAAGGATATACTTTACAAGACTTTGGACAAAGCCATGTTCAACAAAGTCAAATCTTGCAAGACAGCCAAAGAAATCTGGGATAAACTAACCCTAATTTGTGAAGGATCTGAGCAAATCAAGGAAAATAAATTATTTGTTGTTGTTCAGAAATTTGAAAACTTTAAAATGCTTGCAGGTGAAACGATGGACCAGCTGGATGCTAGATTCACTGAAATTACAAATGAGCTCTCAGCACTTGGGAAAGAATACACACAGAAGGAGATGTGTATGAAGATATTAAGGAGCCTCCCAGCTGAGTGGGAGATGAAGACCATGGCTCTAAGGCACTCGATGGACCTATCAAAAACATCCAATCATGAACTATTCTCAGACCTCATTTGAGCTAAGAAGAAAGGATCAAGAGGAGATAGTTGTACCCAAAACAGCTGCACTCGTAGTCAAGGAAGGGAAGAGAGCTGAGACCAAAGAAGTCATTGACCAGGAGGAGATTGCCTTGGTGGTTAAAAGATTCAACAAGTTCTTCAACAAGAACTATAAAAGAAACAAAGGTGAATCCTCCAGAAGGAATTCAGCTCCCTCCAAGTCAAGGGAAGATAGACCACCAAAGAGAGCAGAATATCAAAAGGTCGAATATCAAAGAGCAGACAACCCAAGAAATGAGAGAGCTGATAAAAAAGTTGAAAACCTGTGTTGGAATTGCAGACAACCAGGACACTTTGCCATTGACTGTCCATATCCTGTAGTCAATAAATACAGAAATGAAGAAGAAAGAAAAGTTTTCAGAGAAAGAAGACAAGAAAAGAAAAGAGCAATGTTGGTCACCGAGGCTGGCGATACAACTAAGTCAAAAGAAGCAGCAGACTCAGAGAGTAGTGAAGCTGACTACTCAAGTGACTCTGAAGAAGAAGCCCTAATCTATCTAATGGCCAAAGCACAAGATCAACTTGACCAAGAAGATGAGGTACACTCTAACTCATCTCATTCAAATTCTAGTGATAGTGATTGTGACACACACACTTCATCACCCACTGATATTTATGATTCATTAGGCAAAATGATGAAAGATTTTGAGCACATTAAATCCTCTCACTCACTATTAAATGAGGAAAACAGCTCAAAAGCCAAAACTCACGGTGACTAAGGAGCCGAGTACTCTAAGTCACATAGCTGATGAGAACAAAGAGCTGAAGGCTGAAAATGCTAAACTAATAGCAAAGATAGTTGCTATAGAAAAGAGAGAAAATGTTCTCAAAAATGTGATTGCTTCATTCACAAAGGCATCTAAATCATTGGATGACCTTATCATGAGTCAAAAAGAATGTGGAGACAAGACAGGCATATGATTCAATTCCTTTGTGCATAGTCAAACTCCAAGAGTGATCTTGGAAAAAGGATCTTCAAGTAATGAAGCATCTCAAAAATCCAAGACACCAAATGTTGCACACACGGTTATTCTAAAGCACAATCACAAACAAACTGGCCTTGGATATAAAGGAAAAGGAAAACAACCAGTTGAGTATGATGAGAGGACAGCTGAGAAGAAATCCAGCAGAGTTCCTCAGCAAACTCCAAACATGAAGTACTCTGTGAAGAAGAAACAGAGCTACCAAAATTCCCAGAAGTTCTATCAAAGAAACACAAATAATGGGAATGGTAGAAACTACCAAGTCAAGCTGATTGGAATAATGTGAAATATCAGCAAAGACCTATGGAATACAAGCCTAAATGGCAAAGGCCTAGAACTCAGCAAATGTCATTCCAAAGGCAAAAGAGTTATTATCAGCACACGTATGCACCCAAGCACTACACTCAGAGATATCACAATTACCCAAAGAAGGCAATTGCTAAAACACACACACAGACATACAGACAAAAGAGACAGATGTATGAACCTAAAGCCCCCAAGCAATTTGCCAAAGTAAATTATGATTATGGCACATATAGATGGCAACCCCTTAGAGTCAAATCATTTGGCTATAGGTTGGTTGGATCATCTTACAGCACTAACCCCTCAGGATCCAGGCAAGCATAGGTAACTAAAAACTAATTTCCTTGATTGCAGGTTCTAGGAACAGCTGAGTGCCAAGGAACCTGGTACATGGATAGTGTCTGTTCCAGACACTTGACAGGAAACAAGAAAAATCTGTCAAAATTCAAGGATATTAGAGGTGCAAAAGTCATATTTGGAGGAAATGAAGCTCCAGGGGAAATAAGAGGCACTGAATACATCAAGAAAAATGTATTAGAAATCACAGATGTTGCATATGATGAAGGCATCAACTTTAACTTGTTAAGCATCACCAACTCGTGACAAGGGCTACAATGTTGGATTGATATGGGAGTATGCCAAATCAAAGACATCGAATCAAATGAAGTGGTGTTGCAATGATCCGACAAAAGAACATGTATGTAGTAGGTGGTCAGTCAATGCTACACCAAGCACTTGTCTGCTACAAAGAGTACAACCGAATCAAGTTGGGCCGTGTGGCACAAGAAGTGAGTCACCTAAATTTCAAGACAATCAATAAGCTTGCAAGGAGCAATCTTGTAGAAGGATTACCGGACTCGTGTGTACAAGAAAGAAAATGTTTGTGATGCATGCGGATGGGAAAATAGATTAAATCATCATTTCAAGAGAAGTCAAGTCCATCTTCAACAAGGATATTGCATCATTACACATGGATCTATTTGGTCATTGAGCCAACCAACATAAGTGGAAATAAATACACTCTAGTAGTGGTGGATGATTATTCAAGATATACATGGAATATCTTCATGTGTAAAAATAAGGAAACCTTGCGAGAAATTACCCCAACTGATGAAAAGAGTTCAAAATGAGAAGAGTCAAACCATTATAAAGATAAGATCTGATAGAAGAACTGAGTTTGTTAATGGAATAATAACTCGATCTTGTGTTGAAAATGGTATTGCTCATGAATTATCTGCAGCAAGAACTCCCCACAGTGAGAATGGAGTTGCGAAAGAAGGAATAGAACTCTCAAGGAAGCAAAGATGGACCATGTTAGTCAAGCAGGTTGCCTAAAAGATTTTGGGTGAAGCTATAAACATTGCATGCTATACTCAAAATAGATGCATGATTAATAGATAGTTGACAAAGAATCCTGTGAAATTTGGACGGGGAGAAAGCCAAATGTTGGGTACTTTAAAATATTTGGATGTAAATGCTTCATCCACAACAATAGGAAGGATAATCTAAAGGCTTTTGATGCCAAAGCTGATGAAGGTATCTTTTTGGGATACTCAGCCGAAAGCAAAGCCTATAGAGTGCTGAAAAAAGGACAATGGTCACAGAAGAGTCCATCCATGTAGTGTTTGATGAACCTAATGTAAATAGAGAAGACTTTGAGGAGTTAGCTGATAAGCTGAATCAACCAACTGTGCAGAAGAGTCCCTATGTTGAAGCTGAAGCTGGAGTAATTAATCAAGGTGAAGATGAGATAGTTGAATCTCAAAGACAGCTGGAAAATCTACAGCTAAGTGATGATGAAAGAGCTGCTCAAGATAACACAGCTGCAAGACGACTAAACCTAGCTAACCTACTCCAACCTGATGTGAGATGGATGAGAGACCATCCACCAGAGCTAGTTATTGGAAATGTAAGAGATGGTGTAAGAACCAGATCCAGAGCTCAACAAGAAGCAATGTTCACTTGTTTTATTTCCCAAATAGAGCCAAAGGATGTGTCACAAGCATTGGATGATACACATTGGATTCAAGCTATGCAAGAAGAACTGAATCAGTTTGAAAGAAACAAAGTATGGGAATTGGTGCGAAGACCAACCCATCAAAATGTTATTGGCACAAAATGGGTGTTCAGAAACAAGATGAATGAGGAAGGTTATGTGGTAAGGAACAAACCAAGGTTGGTAGCCAAAGGATATTGCCAAGAAGAAGGAATAGATTTTGATGAAACATTTGCTCCTGTTGCGAGATTAGAAGCAATAAGGATGTTTCTTGCCTATGCTGCACACAAGAACTTTATTGTATATCAAATGGATGTAAAAAGTGCATTCTTGAATGGATTATTGGAAGAAGAAGTCTATGTTGAACAACCTCCAGGATTTGAGCAGAAGACTCTTGGAGATAAAGTGTACAAGCTCAAGAAAGCTCTATATGGATTGAAACAGGCACCTAGAGCATGGTATGATACATTATCTCAATTTCTGACAGATAATGGATTCACCAAAGGCAAAGGGGATAGAACACTCTACAGAATTCAAGATGGAGAGAGTATACTGCTTGTTCAAATATATGTGGACGACATTATTTTTGGATCCACAAACAAAGAGATGTGTGATAAATTCTCAAACCTCATGCAAGGCAAATTTCAAATGAGCATGATGGGAGAGCTGACATTCTTTCTAGGACTTCAAGTTAAACAGCTGAAGGATGGAACCTTCATAAGTCAAACAAAGTATACCAGAGATTTAATGAAGAAATTTGGTATGGAAGAGAAATCTTCTGTGAAAATACTAATGAATACATCAATCAAGATGGATATGGATGCAGATGGCAAGCCTATGGATCAAACAAGATACAGAGCACTTATTGGATCACTGCTCTATCTCACAGAAAATAGGCTAGACATCACCTTTGCAGTAGGTGTATGTGCAAGATTTCAATCTGCACCAAAAAAAAGCCATATGACTGCAGCTAAGAGAATCCTGAGATTTTGAAGGGATGCCAGGAAGTCGGCTTATGGTATCCAAATGAAGAAGGATTCAAGCTTATTGGTTACTCAAACTCTGACTATGCTGGATGTAGAGTTGACATGAAGAGTACTTCAGGTACATGTCAAATGCTTGGAACAGATTGGTTTCTGGTTTAGCAAGAAGCAAAATTCAATAGCCACATCCACAGCTGAAGCTGAGTACATAGCTGCGGGCAGCTGTTGTGCCCAAGTCTTATGGATGAGACAACAACTGAGAGATTATGAAATTGAAGAAAAAGAGATTCCAATTATGTGTGATAAGACAAGTGCTATTGCAATCACTCAAAATCCTGTGTTGCACTCAAGAACAAAGCACATTGATGTCAAATATCATTTCATAAGAGACCATGTTGAAAAGAAGGACATCACTTTGGAATACATCTCAATTGATAAACAGTTAGCTGACATACTCACAAAGCCAATATGTGAATCAAGATTTGAAGAACTCAAGCATGAGCTAGGGTTAATTGAGCTGAGTTAACACTCAGAAGACTCAAGGAGAAGAGATGAAACAAGAAAAGATGAAAATAGAGCTGGATTCGTAAATCAGCTAAGTGAATTAGCCGTATCGGAGAATCAGCTGCATCAAGTTAGCTGACAACTTAGTACCTATGTGCAAAGAGAGAAGAGTTAAATCAGTTAAGGAGTAAGCCGAGTTATTTATGAGCTAAGTGACAAAAACGCAGTCATTTTTTAATAAGCGGGAATGTTTTAAGGATGACGTCAGCATAATAATGATAAATGTGATCAAAAAGCGCGACGACCAAGCTATGATTTGATATAAATGCTGCCGCATTAAATGCGAGAAATTAATTGCTAATCGGCGTGCTAAATCTGAGCCGTTGATCTTGATCAAATTTCAAACACCGTATGCACGTCCTTTCATAACCCATACATATACCATTTCGTCCGTTTTCTCTCTCACATTACTCAAACTGTTCATCTCTCCAAAAGCAAAGACTGTATTTCTCTCTCAAAACCTTATCAATCTTCAAGGCAAATTTCTAAGGTTTCGTTCGGTAAAACTCAAAAATGGCAACTACCTATGATTTCGCTAAGTTGGGAAAGCAAATCCACACTGGTTCTACCGAAGTGGATTTGAAGGGATGATCAAATAGGGGTCCGATGAAACCTTGTGAAGAAGATAGCGAGAAAGTGGAGAAATGCGGGTGAAACCCTTTCTCACGATGGAGTTTGGATGATGTATGTGGAAGAGGTCGCATAGTTTCTCGTGCGCTGAAGTTCACGATGAAGGCATCAAGTCGTCTCATTCACGGAAAGGAGTTTACGATCTGCTTTGAGGATCTAGCGGGCATTGCTTGCTGCCGTCGGAAGGTGTCTAGGAAATATTGAAGCGATGTAAACCTGGCTGCTTTGCATGGAAGGAAGTGGCCAAACGATTGTCTTTGCTAAAGTTGTCTACACAAAATGACAAGAAGGCCTTTGAAGGAAGATTACCATAAGCTGTTGGATTTTGTTGCCAAATGTGTAGACATAAAATTTGGAAGCTTTAATCAGCTGTCCAAAACCAAGCTGATCGTGATGGATGCGATCATGGAGGAGAAGCAGGTAAACTGGGCTGAGTTTGTATACATCAGGCTCTGCCAAAATGTTGGAAATAAGTCTTTCAAGGAAGATGGGTCGTTCGGAGGATCCTTGGGGTATGGCCTTGTGATTGGCCGGTTGATGGAAGTGAAAGGAGTTTCACTCCGATATGGAAAGCGTTCCATGTCAATAAGAAAATGTTCGATCAAATCTTTAGGAGCTCGAAGAGAGCTTACGCCAAGAGAGCGGATACTGTGAGGGGGAATCGGTGACCCGAAGAAGAAACAATTGTCTCATCCCCTCCAAAGAAGAAAATTTGCTCCTTGTTGCAAAGAAAAAGCGCCCCTGCGGTAAAGAAAACAATCGCACTGCCCTGCTGCCGGAGTCACACCGCCCTATAGCCGTGTCTCTCCCTTCTGACGCTTGGTGAGAAGGAACCTCAAATACCTTCTCCAGTTGTCAAAAAGAAGAGGCCCGACAAGCAAGAAAGCCAACTCCTCAAACCAAGAAAGTGGCACCAACCCCCCGCCGAGGATTCCGAGAAAACCGAATCCGAACCAGAAATTCCTCCGGTGAGGACCAAAAGAAGAATACTCTCCAAGTGTCCGAGCTTGAGAAAAGTTGAGTCCGCCACTCATTTGGAACAAATTTTGAAAGCTTGACTAGAGAAGTGGAGTCTCCAGAGATAATTGATGAAACCGCCAAGTCATGTTGAGGCCGATCAACAGAGGCAAGTCAAAGGACCAGTGGGATGAATAAGCGAGGAGCAAGTAACATTTGAGACAGCTAAGTCTCCCTGTCGACGGGGATCGTGTCTCCGCTGCGCGACGCTGGCGAGGATAAAGAAGCGGCAAGCTCGCTACCCTCCATTCCCGAGAAAGAGGCACGAGAAAGATGATGCGATGATGTGATCATGCTATCTCCACTATATCCGGACATCCAAAATCATCTCGAGAATGGAGAAAATGGAAGTTGAGTCACTCTAGGGTGCATTTTGAACACCCGAGTTTATTGAGGAGGAAGAGGAACTCTTGAGGTTCTTGAAGTTGATCTGATCTTGCAAGCTCTTGATGAGGATAATCGCTGCATCAACATCGCAAATTGGATCTCGCCCGGGAGTTAACACTGGGCAATGAAAGTGCAATCCACGGAGTTGAGGCTCTGTGGATGCCACCGTCGAAGACCCCAAGACAACCGAGTGCAGCCGAAGGGAATGTCCAAGGCCTTGCTGCAGTTGAGACTGCAGGAGGCATCAAGGCCTACGGAGGTTGAGACTTCCCGGGTAAAGAGCGTAATCTGTAACATCCCTCATGTTATCATTGATGCAACCGAGAAGGAGATAAATGTCCTTCACGATTCCCAAGACAACCCCGATGTAACTTTTTCTCAGGATCCGAAGGTGAAGATGCCGAGTCATCCCCCCTGTTGCAAGTCAAAAAGACTCACCGGTGAGGATGTTCTTCCTAGCACGAGTAAGCGAGAATTCAAGGTCGCTCGTCAAAAGCTCAATTTTGATGATGAGCCAAGCCTTCAGACTCATCATCGTCCGATGATTTGATGGTGCGGCCGAGGACACGCAAATTCATTTAGAAGCAACCACCGAGGCCGAAGAAGCTATTCGCATACCGAGTGAGGCTCGGTCCACCGCCAACCTTACACTAAAGCCCAATCGCCCGACTCCTAGCGCGCAGGCTCCCAACGCGCGGCAAATTGACTCAACCAGGCACATCACGCCACGAGTCACCATTGAACACATTCCTTATGTCCGTGATGATGCGTTTGAACAAACGTTCCCTTCTCTCTAGAGTCTGCCGA
The DNA here is from genome assembly GCA_016081115.2 of Rehmannia glutinosa. Classification (NCBI taxonomy): domain Eukaryota; kingdom Viridiplantae; phylum Streptophyta; class Magnoliopsida; order Lamiales; family Orobanchaceae; genus Rehmannia; species Rehmannia glutinosa. The sequence continues at coordinate 118,169 of JABTTQ020003229.1, forward strand.
TCTTGATGAAGAATCGGCTAGAGATCAACGACGTTTCCATAAACTCCGATCCGGTATTCCCACGATACCATCGTCCCAAAGAGATTTTGATTTTGATTTTGATCGCTTGGCCGCCACTTGGTGAGATAGAGGTGACAAGCGAGGTTCGAGAAGTCTTCAAGGCAATATTTGCGGAGATAGAGAAGATGGAAAGGCACCAGGCCTCACTGGATATGCGGCTGGATAACAGAGATGCCAATCTTACAGCTGATCTGCGTGGAATAATAGTCAGAATCCTGGAATGGTGGCAACAACAGCAGACAATGCCTGTGGAACAGGTTCGATATTTGAAAGCATTGTACAATAAAATGCTAGTCTGGAGCGCTGATAATGCTGACATGAAAACGAGGATGCAAGAAAATATTGATAGGATGCATGCCTCTCATACCACTGAAATGGAACTGCTGCGAGAATTTCATTGCAAAGAACTTCGCGCATGGAGGAAAACATGAATGAAAAGTTCGACCTCCTTGTGGGTGAAATGAAGCTGGTGGCGGTAGAATCCAAAGCCACCGTAATTCCATGCAAAGATACTCCGCAGCAGACTCAAGCAAAACTCGATTATCGGCCGCCTAGACTTCATGCTTTTGGCATGTTTCAGGAGTTCCTCTCTTCTTTGATGATGCCAAAAAGGGAAAGAGGAATACCTAAAGACATTGAAAGGATCGATCCGAGAAGAAGGACCTTGTTGTTGAGAAGCGAGAAGAAAACAACAAACAAGAGCAAAAGAAAGAGAAGGGAAAAGCGGTTGAGGGGGAAGGTTCAAAAGACATGACTTTAATGATTGCTAGAACCCTCAACAAGGACTTTGTCATACTGGTGACATCATCAAGCAAACTTCGGTGACTCTCGCCACTCCAACACTCTTTGTGCCCATGTATGCGAGAAGAGGAAGATAGTATAAGCGAGAGATGAAGGAGGTTGAAAGAAAAATGGATGCCCGTGCGATGGACATACGTAAACAATACAGAGGCATTCCAGGAAAGAGACACGATGCCATTTCGACGTCGATGCATCGAGCCTAGATCAGTTGATGAATTCAAAACGCCGCATTCGAGGATACTTGAAGTCATGACCATGGCCCAAGCCGGGACTTGTATTGGGAAAAAGGGCTCAAGCTCTGCTTGAAGAAGGCGACATGCTGTGCAGACTCTAGCGATCACTCACTTTGGTCACTCTGTTGGGAAGAAGAAGGCCCAAGACAATACACACCCGGATGAAGAGGGAGAAGCGAGTGGAGGAAGAGGTTTTAGACCTAGACCTCTACCCAAAAGCATCGAATACATAGATCCAGGGGAAGAAAGGAGGGATCTATTGGTGGTATGACGAAGTAGGCGAGATATAAGTGGCCGGGAAGAATCTGATTATGTAAAAAGGATTGAAGAAGAAAATAAAAAACAAACTCAACGTGGGAAGAAAGACAAGAAAGAAGAAGAAGAAAAGATGAAGGCTGTAAGAGTCTACGAGAAAAAGAAAGCGGTGAAGAAGAAAAGAAGAGAAAGAGACCGAGGAGAAGACGATAGAGTCAAGAAGAAAGAAGGAGACAAGTGAAGGCGATGAAGTGTTGTTGTCCACCCCTTCATGTACTTTACTATTGTAAATACATATTGTGTAAGTCCTCTGTACAATAAATAATAGTTATGCAATTTCTATATTTTTTTGCATAGATATAAACGCCATGATGCTCTGATACACTTTGTAAACAGTTGTGTAAAGGACAAGAATGTTATGATCAATAAAAGGATCAATTCTACGCATACATTCTCTGTTTCTACATTGTCTATATGTATCTCTACTATTTACATTTTGTATGTATGTTTTTAAGTTTTGGCATCATCAAAAAGGGGGAAATTGTTGGGAAATTTGTTTATTAGATTTTGATGACCAATGTAAAACTTAGACTAGAAAGTTGGCACCCCATTTTCTTTGTAATTTGTATTGTAATAGATAGGGTTGTACTAATTGAAAGTCAAGTCGCCTACGCTGGACATATAAGAAGTCAATCAAGAATCGAGATGAAGACTCATTTGTGAAGAAATTTGAGTATAGAAAGAAAGAGAAGACAAGAACTCGATCAAGGAGTAACAACTATGATACATCTGTGTAAAGTATCAGTCAAGTCAACTCAAGAAGCCAAGTCTCAAGTTGAAGTGACAGATTAGTCATCAAATGATTGGGAGCTGACTCGAAGTCACCTGGGGAAAAGGCAATCAAGTCAAGACAACTGAAAAGAATCCGTTGCACAGAATTCAAGAATATTACCTAAACAAGTGATACTTCCATGCTGCCATGTGTTAAAGTGCTCAGTCCTAGAAGCGTGCAAAAGGAATAAACCAATGGGAAGCACTGCACCTTGTGTTAGACTCTGAAAAGCTGAATGTTCATTTAATACGAGGAAATGTGTGACGCCCACCCCTACTACAACATTACTAGCAATATAAAAAGTGAAATTTGACAACGTAAACTCTATATACTTGTACATTTTTTTTTCTCCTGTGACATTTTAACAATAAACAAGCAAGTTCACTTTACTTGTAAGAAATGACAACCCATATCCACAAGCAAAGAGGTAACAAACCCTGTTATTAAACACAAGAAACATCCATCTGACCAAACACCTAATCCACATCACCGAGCTATTTACATGTACATATTTACATAAGAGTTTCCAAAAGAGGGTACAACCCTAAACCAAAATATAATACAGGACCAAAAAGAGAAAGTGACCCATCAACATAGTCCAACAGTGTCGTCATCCATATCCATGATTCCCAAAATCGAAGGAACTCAAAGATCGCCGAAGAAGCCAAAAGCTCGAGGCATTCCTATGCTCACCGCAATGCATGAACTACATGAGCTAAAGCTCAAGTAAAAATCATGCATGTCCAAAGAATAATGATGCTTTTCCAACGTGTAATGCTAGCATGTCAAATCCATGAATCAAAATACTTTATTCAAAATCATTTTCTTTAATTTGGGCCCCGACCAACTACTATGCACCGAAAAAGAGCTCGCACACAACAATAATCAAATGGTCAATAATATCGGTATGGATCTACGTGTGGACCATCCTCCCGCGCCTTGACCAAGGGTCCCCTACTTGCGCCCCTTCGTCCGCCAAGAAGTATCCCCCGCAGGGCCACACATAGGTACTCACAGATGGACCATCCTCCCGTGACCACCAAGAGCCCATCTCCTATCTAGCTCGTGTTCACGGAAGTATCCCACCCGCTATACCTAAACATATATCATAAGCACGCCAACGTGCCTCGGCACTAGCGGTGGTCAACAAATAACCATTTTCTTCCATAAAATATTTTCGTGCATGCGAACATCCTCTTGTAATATGCATGCACATGCAAATGCTGTGAATGGCATGTTCAATAGCTCACCAAGCACCATATTGCAACATCATACAAGCCAATATGCATCATATAATATCCACGTATATTCAACAAGATACCACAGTCACATATAATACAATCAATTCACACAATACTATGTTCATGCATTACTGAGATGCGAGATGGATTTTTGCTTACCTTTCACCGTGGATACGCTACTGAAAGTTAGCTAATTTTCTTTCTCCCTAACCTTTAGATATAAGACACCCTGTAAAAACATAATTTATTAATTTCTAATTTTAATCATTAAGTTTACTGTTTACATATAATGAAATATTTTAAATATAATTCTAGATAAGCGAATAATTGGAGGAATTTCGATCTTCTAATCCAAATCTTATCAGTCCATCTTTCTCGTAATTAAATTTTTAATGGTGTAATTGAACCAACATGTAATATAAAGCTATTGTTCATGTTTCTTTAAATAAGAATTTGTACTGATTTACTATATATTAGCTAATCTCAATTTTTCACCTTCAGCACATAAACTACCTATCAACCTTTTTAATTAGCTTTTAAATTATGATTGTCCAATAAGGCAAAATGAAGATGGCTTTGGGGAAACCGTTACTCACCTCTGCAAAGTATGGCTAACCCTTGGTTCTTCCTCTTTTAATTTTGTTTTGATTGTATATGATGTGTGTTTTGTTTATCTCGTGTACCAAAGTCCGAAAACATGTATATATTATCAACCCGTTATGCTGACTTAAGGCGGTGCCAGTAATTTAATACATAGTTTAACATACTAATGTATTACGTGTCCCACATGCCATGCCCACCTATATATATATATATATATATATATATTCTTTCATTATGATATCATTACACGTATATATGTATATATATTGCAGGAATCTATATTTAACCATCCATATACATCATTCATCTAGTGGTTATATATATATATATATATATTAAGTTTTTAAATACATGCAATCATCATATGAGGTAATGTAAAGATTAGTACTGTACAATTTCCAATATTCTCATTAAGGTCCTACCCTGTTTTCAAATTATAGTTTTAATCCTCTCATATATATATATATATATATATATATAATTATTAATCTTAGATAATATAACTTTTTAGTACTGGTTCTCGATCATAAATTACATTAATCCATTCAATTAATTTGTTCACATTTTAGGTATTCCACTACGCACATTGTTGCCACCTTTAATTCCTAATTTACCACGTGTAATCTTGTAATTCTTTGAATAGCTACCACGTGTAACTTAATAGCTAGCATCTAATAGTCCGACCACTAAATACCCTTTTTTTTAAACTACTTAAATTAGTAATCCAACAACTAACACCACATGTGAGTTCCAAAATTAATGAACTAGCCATGCCGCATAAAATAATAAGATCATGCAAATAACACATAGTCTGCATGTAATGCATGAATTATATTGGCCTAGTGAGTAGTGAGAGGCTCGGGTATTACAAAATGTCAAGATCAAGGGCTGCTACAAGACAAGCCAACGAACACAAGTGACTTTTAAAAATCAGCCTATCTCTTCAACGGGCAGATTTTTGAAAGTTCACTATAAAAGGCTGAGGAATCACTTAGAGAGAGAGTTACCTGAACCACGAACATTCAAGTTATTATTCAAGCTGTAACCTGCAAAAATATTCTCAAGTTATTTAAGCAAATCCTCAAGCCTAAATTTCGAAGGAAATCAATCCAACACCAAGCCGTGAAGGAAAGACAACTTCAAACCGTTGAAGAGAAACTTTTGAAGAATCAAAAGGGGTCTACATTCCAAGGAGGATTGTAGAAAGGTTCAAGGTCGAACCAGTCTCAAGTTATTGGAGGGCTTTGTGATCAAATCCAAGAAGCTTGAGCAAGTAAGCTGAAGTAGCAAGGCCAACTACCCTGTGAAGAGGCCGAGTCGGGACGAGGAGCCAGTGTTGTGTGACCAAGGCATCTCGCATCGAGTCCCAAAGGATCAAGTCATTTGTGTGATCAAGACTTGCATCCGGACCGATAACCACTTTGTACTCCGATCAATACTTAGTGGATTCTCCGGGAGTTAGAGAAGAGATGATTAGAAGAATTTCCCCATCTTGAACCTCTACAAAAATTATTGTGTCATTTACATTTCAGCATTTACTTTCTGCATATCATTTAATATCTGCTGATAATTTGCTATTCAATTGATAATTAACAAAGTGCTAAAACCTAGTGTTAAAACAAACTTAAACCAAATTCAAGGGTGTTAAGTCTTCCATTTGAAAATCTCATCACGGTAGGAGTTAAGTATTAGACTAAACAAGCGAGTTATTCTATCAACGGCTCGAGTCAGTCGTTGAGTGGCTAACTCTATTTGGTTAACTAACTTAGTTGTCCATCAAGGACATAGCTGTGAAATTAACTCTAAACTAATTTAAAAGGACTAAATCGAAAAGTTGGTAAGGTTTATTCAACCCCCCTTCTAAACCTTACTCTCACCCCTTGGGACCTACAATTACACTTCCATATTAAGATATCTTACTTGTGTTCTTTTAACAAAATTGTGACAGCTTACAAATTGCAAATGGCGCCTAACTACCCTGTCAAGCAAGAACACTTTTTCTACGAAAAGAAATGGACCGAAGCAGTGGACAAGTTATTTATCGAAGTGCTACTTGATCAACACGCAATTGACAACTTCTATCCTCATCGTGAGAATAAAGTCGCATTACTCTTTGACTATCCATTTTGCATGGCTAGGCTCGCCATGCTTGAGAAATGGTATCACACATTCAACTTGTTGAAATATAATACGGTGTCACTTACCACGAAGAATCGAATATTGTTACTGCAAGAGATGAAGTGTGGGCTGAAATTTTTCAGGTTTTGATTTATCAATTTTGAGTTCTTTTGATTATTAATTGAATTAGAATTAATGTTTGTTACTTACAAAACTAATCGTGCTTCGTGGTGCATTTTGGTGCCTATTTGGCGAACTAGGTGGAATGATTTAATAGTTCTTTTTGATGGACTGTTTTCATACGATACCAATGACCAAACTGAAGTAATTGAATTATCTTCGGACAGTGAGACCAACAATATCAAGAATCTGGAAGGTTTGCCAATACCCCCAACTAAGAGCAACATCATTACTATTTCCGACTGAAAATCTAGTGGGGCTCGATCCTTCTGGAAGTATTTGCAGCAATTTGTTGGTGGATATGAATTTGTTTCCAAAAATTCTATTAACCAACTCGTACCACGTTCAGACTCGTCTTCCGCCTCACGCCCTCCGGTTCCGCAAAGTCCATTTCATTATCCACGTAATCATCGTCGCCCGAACTACTTGTCCCCGTCCAAGTCATCTAAGAGTTTTGATACATCTGACTCTTCTTCTCATCCTCCGTAATGTCACATTTAATTTCGCTTTTTATGAAGATCGATTCATAAGAGGCTAGTGTGGACCAAAATTACATGCGAGAGGTCTTCACTTTGTTCGGCAAGTTATATTATTATGTTGGTTGTGGTTAACGATCCGTGTGTTTCTTGTTTTTATTTTCTCGTATTTATTGTGTGAATTTCCTCCATGTTTAGAAGTTAAGGTGTAGTTAAGTTTTATGTATTTTTCATTTCCCTAACGTGCGGTGGGTCCGAATATACAATCCCATCATTATGCATGTGGCCAAAGTTGGTTTGTTTCCATGTTTATTTTAATATTGTGAAACAAATTAGTTTCAACAATTAGTACAAACTTTATTACATTTTTGCACTTAAGGAACTAATACATATATAGTGGTTGTGCAAAATTATGTTGGGCGAGGGAAGGGTTGGGTGCACTCTACTAGCTTACTCTTACCGCAACACAATGGCTGAATTAAATCTCGTGGAGTGTTGATTGTTTTTGTCGTTGAATAATGATATTTATTATGTGCGTAGATAAAACTTGTGATTCTTTGGGGTTTCTTGTAATGGAAATTGTTTGTATCTTAAAACATTTGTATGAATAGCTCGAGAGTAAAACATGACCCCGTTTCTATTATGTCTTAAAATAGCGATATGAATAAGAGTGATAAACAAAACTCTCCCCATTTTTCACTTTTAGCAACTGAAGCGATTTCAAAATTGTTTGATGGTTGACGTGTTATTTTCTCTTAGCTACTCTGCTTATGTATGCCATTTTTCTTTTGATGAGTGTCGATTCTTGATTTCAGTTGATTTTCATTAAAGTTTTATGCTCAATATCCACTACTCATTTGGTTATCAAGACAAAAACTCTGCATATTTTCATGGCTAGCTATCATATACCACACCAACTAAAAAAAAAAAAAAGTTGCTTTGAACACTGTTCAGGCAACCATAAATTAAGCTACATGTTCTTCATATATTAATGCTAAAAACAAACAGACCTACCACAACATTAAGTTTACCCATCCGACAATGTGGCACATTGATCATTTTATAATATGATATTTAAACATCAATTCATCTTACCATCTAATATTTCTTCCCCATCTATATCCGGGGATGGCGGTCCTAGCATCCCTCGAAACTCCCATTTCTCACATGCATCGTTGTCACATTCTAAAGTATCATTTGAGTCATCAGATGAACTATACTCATCATCGAGATCGTCACAAAAGTCTATGTGTACGGCTCTCCTCGATTGGAATGTCTCCTGGCCTTCCGCACATATAGAGAACCCGTTTTTCCTAAAGTGTCATTGAACATTGTTCTCCTATGAGTGCAAAAATATAAAGAAATTTGCATTTCATATTTTCCATTAATTTCATTTCTGAAGAAATACATGAAAAAATATTTATTGATGAAAAATATTACCTCCCTAACAGTCCGCCAATATAGTTGATGAATGTTAACCTTATTGTTTGGTTGATCAAAGCTAACACCCAACGTCTCCGTAAACTTAACGAATGACTCAAAGTGTTACGAAGCATATGTATGTTAGCTCTCACTTTCTCCATCGAGTACTGTTTTTGCATACTATTGCTCAACAAGCGTACTAAGTCAATAAAGACCCCGTTGAATACAACTGAATCGTTAATATTATTCCTAGCACGACACAAGTTGTGGAAAATCTAGTAGCATATTTCCTCTTCTACTTCTGTCCACTCGATCCCATGCCTATATGACTCATCTACTTCATTCATTGTCTGAACCATTATACTGTATTGAATATCAAACAAATGCTATTTGTTATGTCCACATATAATTTCTTGTGACAAAGTAATTTAAATAAAAAGAAGCAAACGACTTTATACAAAGTACCTGTGCAATTTGTTGAACCAAATATTTCATTTTGCCTTCTCTTACAAATGAATTTAGCACAATATGTTAATTTATAGTGGGAAAGTTGGTTGTAACCATTAATTCATCTACCAAAATACAAGCATCATTGAAGTCTAAACAATAAATGGTTGGTTGTAAAATTTAACTTATCCACCAATACAAGAGTCATTGAATTCTGTCAAGAGAAGAAACAACATTTATTGAACCAACTACCAATACAAAATTAAGAAAAGACAACACAAAATGTACCAAGTTCAATCATCATAAAGACAACTGTGAATCTCCATTCAATTTAATTTTGCAAATATGTCCCAATCATAAAACAATAACAAGTAATCTAAACTGGATACACAAAACACGTATATGCAAATTAGATTCCAATTGATGAATGCAAAGCTGGCCTATTTGATCTCCATATATGGTGCAAATTGCTTGTTCAAAACTCGTACTAATATGCAAATTACACAATTGTAATTATAATTTACCAAAATACATCCATTCCTTGCATGTTCAAAACCCATACATGAATATAGTTAGTGATATTACATGTATAATTTTATATGGAATGGATCTCAAAATATTGTCGATATAATTACAAGCCAAAACTATGTAGTTCGAATCACATAAATAGAGACAATTGTTTATATACTTTTTAGAGTCTTCCAACATGCATCATTTTCACCATGACACCTTGAACTCATCGCTAGGCTAAAGAACAGTCAAGATTTTGTGTGTTGTTGCAAAGTTGCTTTGCAATGGCAATCTTGTCCTCAATTGGCATAAAATCCATGTCCGAAAGTGCGTCAAAAATATTTGCATTATTGCCTCACACCTTGTTCAAAACATATTGTTTGCGCTAGGTCACCCAAACGGTTGTCGCTTTTTTCACATCAAGTCAAGAAAATGATCTTTTATATCATCATTAGACTTTTCTTTTTTGGACCGTCGAGTTTTGTCAATCACACTACTTTCACCACGAACCGCAGAAGTTGTATCCGACTCAAATTGTGAAGTATGAGGTTCATGAGTTTGCTCGATGCGCTTTTATCTTTATTTGGTTGATTTCACTTAGAATGTGTTATATAATGTCGAAAAAGCCTCAACATTTTTGTCTTTGCATTAGCATCCATTTAGGTAAAAGACAGTTACAATGTGTTACAAAATGCGATATGCAAATGCAAACCCAATAAAGTGTACTATATATAAACTTGCCAATATAATTATACTACTACTGTTTTTTTTTAAGAAAAATGAAATTAAAATTTACACTAATTATTGTGGTAATTAAACATTGTCAAACTTACCTTTACATAATAATTCCATATAACATATTCCTTAATAATGATTATGTTATTGGTATCATCCCATCCAAACCTGGACTCCACGCATCAACATGTATATTGAAGCATAATTCTTCTTCCATACAGATTAATTTGGATGCGATATGTGGCTCGACACGGATGTCGGGTTCTAGGGAAAGCCTCGCACTAATGATTGCTCCAAAAAGGCCTTGATATCCAACTTTGAACTTGTTGTCACACTTCCAACCCCGTACAACTCAAAACGTGCAACAAAACATACTCCTCTCGAGAAGTCTAACTACATCTGACACTACGAGATGTTACACCCTTTCCAATACTTGCAAATGATTCCATACTTCCTAATACATGTCATATAAACAATAAAAAAAACTAGTCAGACAATTCATTTAAGTTCATATGATATATACAATTTAATACATTGCATAACAAAGAGATAAAAAACATAACCAGATATAAGGGAACTTCATAATGCATAAATTTTGCATCATTAATAGATGATGTCATGGATATTAGAATGAAGTTGCCTAATCACACATAAACTTTTAAATGTTTTACAGAATGTAATTGCTACTGTATCTCTCCAAATTATCAAAAATTAGTGTTAACTTATGCCCTTCCACTCATTATACATAGAAATATGTAATTGTAGGTCCCAAGGGGTGTGAGTAAGGTTTAAAGGGGGGGAGTTGAATAAACCTTACCAAATTTTCGATTTAGTCCTTTTATTGAAATTGCTGAGTTAACACAAATAGCTAAGTCCTTGAGGGACAACTAAGTTGGTTATTCAGCAGAGTTAGCCACTCAACAGACTCGATAGAGCTGTTGATAGAATAAATCAACTATTTAACCTAAAACTTAACTTGGCTGTGTTGGTTTTATCAGCGGAAGACTTAACACCCTTGAATTTGATTTGAACTTGTTTTAACACTTGATTTTAGCACTTAGTTAATTATCAGTTGGATAGCAAATTATCAGCATATATAAGTAAGTATGCAGAAATAAAAGTGTTGAAATGTAAATGACACAAATGATTTTTATAGAGGTTCGAAGATGGGGTAATTCTTCTAATCCTCTCTTCTCCAACTCCTGGAGGAATCCACTAAGTAATGATCGGTTCACAAAGTAGTTATCAGTCTAGAGACAAGTCTTGATCACACAGCTGACTTGCTGGACTCAGTCTAGAGATGCCTTGGTCACACAGTTGGCTTCTCTTCCGACTCAGCTTCTTCACAGGGCAGCTGCCTTGCTACTTTAGCTCACTTTCTCAAGCTTCTTGGATTTGATCACGAAGCCCTCCAATAACTTGAGACTGGTTCAACCTTGAACCTTCCTACAATCCTCCTTGGAAAGTAGACCCCTTTTGATTATTCAAAAGTTTCCTCTTCAATAGTTTGAAGTAGTCTCTCCTTCACAGCTTTGTGTTAGATTGATTTCCTTCGAGTTTCAGGCTTGAGGATTTGCTTGAATATCTTGAGAATATTTTGCAGGTTGCAGTTTGAATATTGCTTGCTCATTCGTGGTTCAGGTAACCTTTTCTCAATGAGTTTCCTCCGCCTTTTATAGTGAACTTTCAAAAATCTGCCAGTTGATGAGATAGGCTGATTTTCAAAAGACACTTGTGTTCGTTGGCTTGTCTTTTCTTGGTCTTCAATCTTGAGATGTTTCCCATTGGATTCCTTTCAGTTGACTTCTGTGCAATGGATTCCTTTCAGTTGACTTCTCTTGGCTGCTGCCTAATTCCCCAAGTGACTTGAGATTGCTCTAATCATTTGAAGACTCAACTGTCACTTTCAACTTGTGACTTGGCTTCTTGAGATGACTTAGACTGACACTTCACACAGTTGTTCCTCAGCTGATGCATCTTCAGTCAAGTTCTTGATCTACCTTCTTGGCCATACTCAGCTGTTCCACAGCGGAGTCTTCACTTCAGTCTTCAGTTGACTTCTTGTATTTCCAGGCTTAGCTGACTCGACTCAGCCCCTATCTATTTCAATGAAAATTACAAGGAAAATAGGGTGCCAACTTTCTAGTTTAAGTTTTACATGGCATTCATCAAAATCTACAAAATAAATGTCCCAATACTAATGTGTCCCTCCAAGTTGTCCATATTTGAGAAGACTTTACTGGGTCAACATAATGAGGCATGTCTTCTGTGTTGGGACCTCCGTCTGTCTTCTAGAACATGATCTACTAAAGGATCAACCGGCATTGCAGTACGAATGAAATTATAGGTAAACAACACACCATAATTATATGATTCGGAGTCTTAATTGGGTAGAACTAAGGGCATAGCCAGAATTTTGGGTCAGTGCGGTCAAATATATTTTCATTTTAACGGGGCGAATGTCGAGATAAAATTTTAAAAATTAGAAAATAAAATATACTGCAATAAAAAAAGCATATCTGAAAGTCGTACCTTACAACAATTCTTGTGGGTTTTCATACTCTGAAACCGCTTTACAATGACATCATTACCAAGTTTGTGACATATATCTCTTTCCACATAACAAACAAGACAATTATTAATTCACTCATCACTCATTCGATTCGTAATTTATCCTTCACAAAGCCCATGAGAAAATACTCTTTCAACCGTAGCAGTTGCAACCGGTAAAATTAACGACAAAGTCAAAAGCTTATAAAAAAATGGTATAACTTATTTTTTCTTTGTCTCAACTAACTTCCCTGCAAGATCACCCAGGTTTTTCAACTCTTTAAATGCATTGTTAGAATGCATATAAAAAATATAAGTATCAAGTCGATCATGAAGTTTATTGATATCTGTTCTTGAAAAATCTTGTGGGTAAAACTCGGCAAGTTGAATCAATCTCTTCTTATCAAATGCACAAAATGAATCTTGTGGACACAAACAAGTTACACAAAGCAATAACTCCGTGCTTACCTTCGAGAATCGGTCATTCAACTCTTGTAGTTGCAAATCAACCACAACATAGAATAAATCCACACGGTAGTGGTGTAAATTTGTCAACTTTGGTGCATTATCTTGTGGACGACCACAAATATCATTGCGCATATACATATCATCCATTTTGAGAACATAAATGTCATGATTTTGACAAAAATTACAAACATCTTCTAAAAATGAATCTCACCCATCTTCTCTCAATACTTGAAGTCGTCGCTTGCCAACTTTCACCAAATCCATTGCATTCACAATATCCTGATCTTTCAACTGTAGTGCCTGTGACAACTCACTTGAAATTCCAAATTCAATTCTCATCATGTGTAAGTTGAATGCAAAATCAAAAGAATGTATCGACTTTGACAAATTAAATGCATCTAACTTCTGATCAGAAGAAGAGGAATCATCTTCATAAATCATTTCAAGAACATCACCCACATCAGAAAACATAGAAAGCAAGCTGATCAAAGAATTTTAATGTGAACCCTAACGTGTATCTCCAGCACGTCGAAAACTACTTTCTTGATTAAGTCCCCAACCACTTGAAATTTCACCTATTTTCAATCCTTCAACAATAAAGTTTGAATGTTTTTCTCGAAGGAGATCAGAACGTTTAAAGATCCTCCAACAACATTTACCACATCAGTAACAACACGAAAAAATTTAGCAATTGGGATACTTTTCTTTGCCACGACCACAAGAGCTAGTTGAAGTTGATGAGCAAAACAATGTATGTAATAAACACATGGGTTCTACTTTAAAATAAGTGCTTTCAAACCATTAAACTTCCCTTGCATATTACTAGCCTGTCATATCCTTGCCCACTTAATCTTGATATGCTCAAATTATATATATAAAACATCTTATCAATGGCAGTCTTAAGTGAGATTGACGTGGTACTAGTGACATGTTCAATCCCTATGAAACACTCATTTATATGACCACTTTTGTCTACATAACATAAAACAATTGACATTTGCTCCTTTTTCGATACATCACGAGATTCATGAACTAGAATGGAAAATAATGAACCACTAAGATCTTTCATGATGACATTTATTGTTTCAGCAACACAAGAACTAACCAAATCCTTCTGAATGTCAGGTCATGTTAACTTGTTGTTTTTAGGAGCAATTTACAATGTCACGTCTTTAATAACATCATTATGATCACCCAACGTGAACTCTCTAATTCATCTTGACCCCGAAAATCTAATCCTTATTGCAACAAAAGTTGAGTACAATCTAGTGATGCATACAAACGAGTTCGATAATCATCATTTGCATGTTTTGATTGCTTATGAAAAATTGTTTGAATATGTTGATCTTGGTTCATTAATGCTTCACACTTCATTCGAGCTTGATTGTGCTCACTATCATAATGCCCAATGTGAGCTGTAAGTCTCTCTTAATTTTTCTAATAAGTGAATCCCTTGCTAACAAATGCATCGCCTCCTGATTATTTTTCTTTATTTATTTTGAACAAATAACAAGAGAGACAATAAGTAGCATCTTTTGATATATTATACTCCAACCAATCACCAAAGTTAAAAAATCATAAATAGTTGAATCTTTTGTATGTGCTTACTCTAAATTTACGTCTTGGGAACGCATGATCTGTAGGTTGGCAAGGGCCTTTTTGCAAATATACTCTTCGAACTTGATCTCTAATTTTAGGGCTATAGTTTGCAATGGAATCCTAAGTCCAGGATCATAGGGAAGTTGTGCAGCATCGAATTCGCAAGCATATTTGAACTTTTCTCAATCGTGTTTGAACCATCCTCAACTCTATTTGTAGTCTCTGGTGCATTGTTTATGCTTTTCGAAATTCTATTTGTGCTTTCTCTGATTATATTTTCTTCAAGAGTTCTTTTTCTAAAATATCTCTCCATATTCTACAAAATCCAACAAGAAATATAAATTAAACATAATTCTAAGGATATGGTTATCCACTAAATCAAATTGAAATTATCCCAAACCTAACACTTTTGGTTCTATGTTCTGTGATGCAGTAAAATTGCTAGTTCAGAACATGACAGTTTATTCTCCACACATAAATATGCATTTTGTAATTAATTGCTTGTGAAATGAATAAATTTCAAGTGTATTCTACATATACTTGCTATTCCAACTTTTGTCTAATTTCTTTTCTGCAATCTTAGATTTATTTGATAATCAATTTCTTCGATTTTCGTTTCTCGACGGTTTTAACATATTTGCCTGCACAATCACAAATTTTGCCTATTGGATACCAAGAAGTTAACTATCCACTAAATTACAATCACCAATTTAACAATTTAACAGTTAACTAATTGAAGTCTAAATTAAAAAATTTAGGGTGTTACAAATTAAAAGTAAAAAATGAAAGTTTACCACATACAAAGTCTTCAATTCTTCCGGCGAGCTTCCGGTTTTGGGAAGCAAGCAAGAAAAAGGAGTGACCGAGAGAGAAAGCTCTTGGACATGAAGATTTTCAATGAACCGGCAAAGAGAGATGAAGAACAAATACCCCCAAAATCAAAATTTTTCATCCACTGGTGACTGGCCAGCCCCTCTCGTTTATTAGGCTGCCAAATTTTTAATTCTTTTTTTTAATATGGGCTGGACCAATTTTGAGTGTGGTCCAACCGAACACTTAACAGGGCCAATTTAAATCTTTTTTGGGCTAAAAATTAATTTTAGTTTGGCCCAAAATTCCAGTGCGGTCAATCAACCGGGTAGCCTTACTAAGCTACGCCCCTGGGTAGAACGAATTACTCCTTAGTATTGCTTATTCATATTTTAATAGACTCCAAGACTGCTTTATTATATTGCGAGCCTTTGCATGCCTTAGGTTGAAAAGTTCCCTATGATTTTGTGGTACAACACGTCCCGAAGACCATTCGTCTAGATGATATCTAACACCTCGATATAGAGCTAGGAATCCTAGGCCATTTGTATATCCATAATCACACAAGTAATAATGTGACAACCCACTTCCGGATAACTATGTAATTATCGATATTTTTAATTACATGACTATAATCTATTTTTTATTTTTTATTTTGTGAGACTTACTTATTTTTTATTATCACTTTACTAATTTAGTGATTAATTATTGAATAAGATTAGTAAGTCTATACTAAATTTAGTTTTCTGTTAAGGTGGATAAATTGTGAGAATAGATCAAGTTCTAAATGAATACACTAGTACTATTAGTATTTGAGTATTGTAACGATTATAGTTTAGTCAGTTTAAGTCATTAAACTGAGATTGAGATCAATTATTAGGGGTTAGATTTAATTAGTGAGTTTAACCAGCAATTTCATGGATTAAGTTGGAATTCAATGATTTCTAGTAATAAATTATAAAAGAAAAAAATATTATATAATTATGGAGAATATACATTACTCATCCAAGCCCATTTCCTTAAATGGAAAACCAATCACCACATTGTTTTTAAAGAATTAAAACACAAGCCCATGACCCAAAGGCCACGTGTATATGAGATTTCACAATTGACACTGCCACACTTCCATTCCGACAAACCAAAGTGCTTCCTTATCTCTTCTTTTCTTGATGATCGACCACGATCGAGAGCAGTATCAAGTAGGGTGAGTTTTCTTTTGGATTTTCTTGCTAGATACTTTCATTGCACACATATTTCTACTTCAACACAACACCTTATTTATTTCACCGCTTCAAAACAAAATTAATTAAGCAACAAATATTCTCTTTCTCTCTTAGACTCGGTAGAAAGCTCCTGGAGAAAAAAAAAATAGGGCAGCCAATTTTCTGTAATTTATCCATTCTTTCAAGAAACACCGTCTTATGTTTATCTCCTATTATCACTATTTTACATGAACAAAATAATAGGAGTCAATTAGGAGTGAATTTCGCTTGGGAACGTGAGTTTGTAGGCCAACTTGGAAACGAATTTTTTTGGTTTGATTCTTCATATTCTACTAGCCCGTGACTTAAGGAGTTTGAAAGTGTAAGTTTTTAAATGCATTTAAGTGATATGATTGATTCTTGAGTTAATGGTTGAAAATTCTTTGTAGGTGGCTTGGGAAGTTTTGTATTGAAGAATTAGTTGTCTGGCATAGCTTTTAATTGAAGGTGGGTAAAATAATTATTTTTCTAAAGAAAATTAGGTTTGCTTTTAATTTCATAAATTTCATAATATTAGCTATTTCATAAATTTCACGATTTTAAACTATTTCATGATTTCACGGTTTACACCATTTTTAAGACAATTTAGATGTTAAAGAAAACATAAATTGATCATTCATGGTTTGAATTTACATTTTCATTTGCATTATAACTCTTGTAACTATTTGATTTGGTCTTTGGAAAAATAAATATCATTTTGACAAAATATTGACTGTTTGAGTCTATTGTGGTGTGGGTTTGTTAGACAACGGATCGAACATGTCGCCTGTAGTCCCGGTCTAGCTACCCATTTGCCTATTCCCATTTTCTCGGGTCCAGGAGACGACATCAAAATTTGGGCCGTAGAATGGTATATTAGGAATATGACAATCTATGGGCAAAAGCCCACATCTGAAGAGACGTCGAGCCAATTGAGAGGGATAAGGTGATTGGGCTTTGGCTAAATACTGTTTCAGAGTTACAGGGAGAACGAATAAGTTCTGTGTCTGATCAACATCGACCCTACGTTTACTATTTCGGGACTGATTGACTAACTGCCTAGTTTGAAACGACATATCTACTGACTGTTTTTAAAATTAAAATATCTCATGTCTATTTTAACGACTGGAAAATTT
This sequence comes from Rehmannia glutinosa, assembly GCA_016081115.2. Classification (NCBI taxonomy): domain Eukaryota; kingdom Viridiplantae; phylum Streptophyta; class Magnoliopsida; order Lamiales; family Orobanchaceae; genus Rehmannia; species Rehmannia glutinosa. Next base: position 135,886 of record JABTTQ020003229.1, read on the forward strand.
TCTATTGTGCTTGATTGATTGTTGCACTGGTGTGTGTTGCATCATTGCTATCATTAAAAATTGATTGATTGTTATTTAATTGCAAAATGTTCTTTATTATCGTGGTAAATGAATCTTTTGTACGTTATTATCATACATACATGAATATCTTTTGGCACACTATGTATTTTGTTCACACATAACGGAAATATTTTAGTTTCCACATACTGCATTCCCCTACCCAACCTACTGAGCTTGTTTAGCTCACCCCACAATTTTTATAAAAAAAATTCAGAGTTCGAGTATTTTGAGATCGATGAGACCGACACGAGACTTCTGGACCAGGATTGACTCAACCTAGCACTCCCATTATGAGGACATATTTTTCATCGTTGAAATAATGTAACTATTTTATTTTGTAATAGTTAGGTGACTTGCAACTCTATCTTAATCATATATTATAGATTTGTGGACTTTCGCGGTATTTATGGTAAGTTTAAGATTAGTTGCTTGTGTTTTGGATAATATCCATTGTTGAGCTTAAGTTAATAAATATATGGAGTTCTAATTGGGTGTTTTTTAATTACAAAATTGGGGCGTGACAAATAATTACCTGAAAAATTAATGGTTCGTAAGGTTTAGAAGTGATTGTAATAATTGTTAAGTTGGCTTAACTTTCACTTACTTTAAATATAAATACATGGAAAAAGATGTTTTACCGATAGGTACTCTCAAACCATTTGGTCGAGTAACAACATCATGTAATATCCGACTATTAGCGGCAGAACCCTCCCCAACCACTTAGAACAAATGTGTATTGCATGGATGAATCACAAACACCTAGCACATTAACAGAAATATCTCATTTTTGATTTCTATATCGCGGCTTCGCACCTAATGGGACTCGAACATCAATGTATGTTCCGTCTAAAGTTCCTAGACTACTCTATGAAAGGGAAAAATGGGAAATATAGATAGTATTTATTGTGAAATTGTAAGTAAGTTGAATTTTTAAATTAAAATTGAGTTTAAAAAATGGAATTTTATTACCTTGAACCATTTCCATGTATCATTTGTGCAAGTTTCATCCACTGGTTTTAGATCAACCAATAAAATAGAGTGGAGCCTAAGAACAACTTGAAGAACAATATTGAAGTGTCTACTAATAGTGTAGCTGGATCTCTTGAAGTCAAATTTAACAACACAATTTTTCTTATAATGTGCCAAAATAGTTAGGAATATTGAAACTTATTCAGTTGTTTGAATATTTCTAGTTCGGACAAGGCCACTAATATTCTCCAACAAGTAATATAACCTACCAAAGGCATTTCTATCCATGCGTAGCTGTTCAATACAAGTCCCGTTACTTATATTGACTAGATCATGCATATGATTAATTTGTCAGTAGTCATCAACAAAGTTGTAAGCTCGTCTAGCAAAATTGTTTCCAAGATAACGACGACGACGTCTACCCATATACAATGTTTGATAAACAGTGGCGAACATGAAGAAAAACATTATTAGTGTAATAATCTCTTCTATGATCAGGATGACGATTATTTGGTTCGAGGGCATCTATTAATTTAAAAATGATACAAATATATTAGATTAACTAACTTTTTTTTGTGTAGAATTGCTAAGGATTAAATCATTGCATATTAATTATCTAGGATTCTATTAGAGAAACCGTACCAACAAATATGCACTTAGTATTTTGCATACATATAATACACCAATACATCACTGGAATTCTATAAACGTTCAATTGATGTGATACATTATTGAAGAACATGCTAAATAACCTGGTTAAACTAAATAAGCAAGCCAATATATGAAAATATCATTATGCAGTCTAAAATATACACACAAATCAATTTGAAATAAGCTAGCAAGTATACTTGATTATCACAAATTCATTAAATGTATTTTTTCTTACCTTCACAACTTCACACACTTCGCGGATGAACGGTAAATGTAGTGCACCTTTCAATAAATTGAAAAAGAACAAATAATCAGCAATGTGACAATACTAAGAAGTGAGAAGTAACCAAATAATGTAACCATAAAAAACAAATAAGTTATTGCTTCAGAAACAATTAAAATCAGACAAAAGAGAAAATCTGAGCCATAAAACAAATTTGTAAGATGTAATTTGCAGTAGTTGTTTCACAGTCGCACGAAAATTTACCCCCATTAATAGTCGACGACAAGAAAAAATGAATCGAAAATATACCCTGCAGGGCTCACAGCCAATTCTAGGGTTCTGGCTTCTGTTGGATCTCGTAATCTTCCATTTATTTTGCCATTAGCAATAATCCCCAAAAATAAGGGCAAAGCAAAATATAAGATAAAAATATCGAGGGGGTGGCTCAAGACAACTAATCAACCATTTCTAAGATTTAGTCTTGGGCTTTGGCCTTTCTCACGGGCTGCTAACTTGGTTACAAAATATAAGATAAGTCTAGATAAATGACCTAATCTTGGTTTATCTGAGAATGCAAACGCGCCCTGACATTTTACACAATGAAATGCTCATGTCATTTACTAGTGCAACTAAGATTTTTTGAATTTAAAATATTTATAAATTTACGAGGTGCTTTGTAAAGATATATATGACTATACGTATATTAGAGTTGACAAAATAAAATCCGGCCTATGGGTCGGTCCAGCCAGCCCAAGGTTTGGATCCGACCGGGTTATATTTTTTTAGGCCCGGAAAAGTTGGGCCTATTTGGCCCGACCCAACTTTTCCGGGCCGACCCCAATTTTTTTTACATGAAGTCTATATATGGGCTGGGCCAGACAATTTTAAGGCCCGACCCAAATTTTTGCAAAAGCTTATTGGGCTCGGGCCGGGTGGGTGATAGTCATATAAAATTATGTGATACAATTTTTTTTTTTGAGATAATATGTGATACAATTTTAACATATCATCTTTATACTATTTTAATTACTATTTATGTAATTTTAATTTAATTAAATTTATTTTTCTTTTTTAGGAAATTTAATTAAATTTATTTTTTTCACAGCAAATTGTCATTTAATAACAAGTTAACAACCAACATAATAAAATACCAAATAAACTCTATTATTTATGCTACCTCACCCACCACCGTGTCACTATCGCCACCGTCGCCATATCCCGCTTCGCCACCACAATTTATCACAACTCCACCACCGCCACCACCCAAATCTTCCGTAGAAATTTAATGGAACAAAGCACTCATACTAGCCCACACCATCCGCTCTTTGCTCCTCCTTCACGCCGAACTCATTCCCACGAATTGCCCTCACTATCTTTGGAATATCGTCTCCAAGATTCCCTTTTCGCCCTCGACTTCTCTGAACTCCTTCCAGAATTTCTTCTGTTATTGTTCTATTAACGGATTTGACTTCTTCTCGTAAAGTTTTGACTTACATTGTTTTTAAATTCGAGACACACGTTCTTTATTTTTCTTTCCGACTGGAAGCATTTAGCGTGGTTTGTGCTTTGGCGGGGATGTGATTTCCTGGAGTCTACTGTTTTTGTTGTTTACAATGAAATGCTTGATATTCGAAATCAATGCACATGAGTTAAATAGAAAGATTAATGCTGGTTTTATTAGTGTTTGTAATTTTGTATAATCTGGATCTGTTTGGCTTTTCCTAGAGTTTGGTACAGTGAGATGGAGGGTTTCTTAAGTAAGAATGCTTTTTACTGCGGATTGCATACTCAAAACATTTTATTCAGAAATAAATTATTGAAAAAAAGAACTTGAAAACTCTATAGGGATATGGAATCATCTCTTCAATACATCGATCTTTTCCCTAGACATCTATGTTATGACTTAGAAAAAAGAATCAAACCAAGATACATGTTCCATAAGTGGATTTGGAACATGGATTTTTCGAAGAAGAATACCCCCTCTCCACCATAATTGCCTCTAGTGAGACAACATTCATTTCCCGCATTTATCGCATTAACCACGCTGCAGCAAAGAAGTGGCAAGAGAGCTTATTGACAAAGATGGCTGGGCAAGCTGCAGGAGAATTCAGTCCATTGGATCAATTAATGTTAAACTAAGGATCTGATGACTCAACTGCATCAAAGGGAGCTAATTTTGCACATTGCTCTGGTGTGCAGCTGACTGTTGATATTCCATCACCTGTAGACCTGTCATATGTAATTGGATATCAGCTTCTTTTTAACATCAAAACATCTATTGGTCAATTTGGCTGATGGATTTGGTTCGTCACATGTAAGAGACAGCCATTGAGATAGGCGTTATACCTCCATCATTTGGTGGACCTAGCCTCTCTAGCACGGTGTTTGCGACTTGCGGCTAGAATATGCTGATTTGATTTGTGATAAGCAAGATTTACATCTGGTAAGATTTTCATTTTACAGTTATAAGCTACCTTCACATTTATTACTAAGATTACTTATGTTACAAGTCATGCTGAATGCTCGTCAAATATTATATATTTTACATCATTAATTATTATCATGTGTGTTTATCTGCATATTTGTTGCTTCTAACTTCACGAGAATGCAGAGCAACACACGCTACTTGTCTACATTCCCTGAACAAACAGCTGCATGAATTTCTGGATTAACCATAGCACAAATGCACAAGGCTGCTGCCATTGCGTACTTTACCAACAATTATATGTGAATGTCGTGTCGTGTCTATAGTTTATAGAGTAGCTGCATCACAACTCAACTAGTGATGTCTTGGTGGCAATGGACAACCTTAGAAACCTTAACAGTACATGTGCTAGAGCTTCTGACTTAATCACTTATATTCTTAAAAATTGAATGCAAATCATGTTTTAACTATACCACCAACCTGGTGGTGTGATAGTACCTGCCTCCACTTCATCTGTGATATATATAGGGTTCAATCCATAGCTGGCTCTGGTCGCCGATTTAAGTGAAAATCCCCTTGTTTTGGATATTAATTGAAGAAACCATGACCTAAAATGTCAACATTAGTGCAAACTGATCTAGAGCAATGATTTGTTTCCTTTAAATGTAATTGAGCCATTCCAGGAAATGGTTGTGCTTGAAGATAAATCTATTGTAACTGTGTCGTAAAATAATAGAGTGATGTGCAGAGTATGTTAAATTTATTATAATCTGCCATTATCATTGAAACATTAATGAAGTTAACCTGGAATGTAAACAGTTGTTTTCCTAAAAGCACTTTTAGGAATCACCAATGTTGTGCTACTTACTTTGCTTTTCAATATGTTAATCAACGGGTATTTACTGCTTCATTTCCATGTTGTTTTCATATAGATATCTGACCACATTGGAGATTGAAGTGAATGGGTTTTATAAAAGTTTCAACATTGTCGTGGTTGGACAGGAGTCACACATCATTTTTCAATGTTTGTAGCTCAAGTTTCTCTGCAGACTACATGTCACAGCTAGTTAGAAATTGAGAATGATGATTTAGAGGTTGTTTCTTAGAGAAATGATTTCATCGTAAGGCGGCAAACTATATAGTCAATATTTATTTAAGATAGTAGGCAATATGTAGCTGCACGTGGAATATTTATATACTCTACTCCTTTTAGTTATAAATTCTAATATTTTGTGCATGGTTTTTGATTTTTTTACATTATCCATTATTTCACAAATTTAAATGCTTTGCAGTGTTATTCTAATGAAAGTTTTCTGTTATTAAGTGACAATAACAGATCATTTTTATGTTCTTCTTTTATACAAATAGCTATGACTTGCGTGATTCTGATTCTCTGATATGTCGACTAGCAAGTGTAACTATATTTATTGCAGAACTATCTGGTTGTACGCATATATGGGGCCATTATCTTTTCGTAAATATTTCAGACTGTACTTGTAAGTATAAACTTTTACATGAATACTGACTTTGAGGGAAGTAAACTGAAAAGAATTAAAAATATATGGTCCTTGAGATATGAAGACTGCTGCCTGTTTGCATGTATTGGATCACTATGAGATAGTCAGTTAGGTAAGGTTGCCATAATGATAACATAGTTGATTTTAGAACATTTTGAAAATTCTACTACTGTAAAGCTCTTCTACATCTTAACGACTTTGTGTTTTTGTACACTTGTGCTCATAACAAGAAGTTTGAATCTTACTGAAAGTGCAAAGTGTAAACTAATAGTGAAGTTTTTAGAAGATTAACTTTTAAAACATTGTGACATTAGTTGGTGTGTATTACCTTCATAGTTGTCAAAGGCTCAAGGCGCACAAAGGCGCAAGGGCTCCCGGAGCCTGAGGCGCAAGGCGCAAAATAAGGCGCGCGCCTTTTTGAAGTGAGGCGCAAAAAAAATACAAAGCCTTTTTTTTCTGATATTTGACCTTTTTTTCCTCACTTGAGCAGATGGGCTTATTTTTAATTAGGCCTAACTTAAGAAACCCTAGAAAAACCTAATTATTACAAAGCCCATTTAAAAACACAATTTAAAAAGCCACTTTAGGCCCAATTTTAAGCAGCAAACCCTAAATAAACACTACACTTGAACAAGGCGCGCCTTCAGCAGGCTGGGCGCGCCTCTGCGCCTGAGAGCCTGGGCGCTCGCCTCATTAAAGTGCCTTGCCTGAGAGGCTACAAGGCGCTATCCCCTGCGCCTTATGCGCAGGCGCGCCTTTGACAACTATGATTACCTTTAAACATGTTAGTTACGATACCAAAGATTTACTGTATGACACCATAAGCTGATTAAACGACAAATATGCAACTTGCTAAAGAAAATGATCGTGATACTCTTTGGACAACTAGAAAAGGTAGAACACAACACTACAAAATCTAGTGGATAAGTCACAAATTTGCTATGATGCCTGAGCTCATGTCAAGAAGAAAATCTGGAAAATGGAAGTGATGAGCTTCGAAGGCCACCAGGCATCATTATGCAACAACAACAATGGTTTTGATGGACTGTAAGGTTTTCCAATAAATATTTAAATTTTAAAACGATGATCTTAAGACAATAACAACTTTCACAAATAACTAGTGACAAAATCAACTTTCGCTTTGTTTGATCACTTTGTATTCTTCTCAATTGAAGGCATTTGTAGTTTGAAAGCATAGAGGAACTCACTACATATAGCGTACATCTTAAAGCACAAAAATGGATAATGTCATTTGCACTAGCGCGCATCTTAAATAACTTGAATCTTTTGTAGATTGGATAGTGGATACGAGTATGATTATCCTCTAACAGGCTAGAAAGCTTTTGATGGAACCATTTTAACATGTGTTTATTTATTCTAGGAACATCTGAATATGCTAATCGTACGAACATAAATTCCTAAGGAGGACACCGGATGGTACTGAAAATTACGATTAACTTGTCTGCAGTCAATAAGGGTTTGAGCACGATATTAATCATCTGTCTCCAGTTCCATCTTCCATGGTTGATAACAATTATTCTTTTCAAGTTTCATACTTTCCTATTAAGTATACATGAACAAAGATGAATTAATTATTTTTGCAAAGTACGTATTGCATAGGTATTATTATTACTTTTTTATATTACTTAATTTACATTGTGGACTATATACGATCTTATACTTTGAATTTTGAACATGTTCATGCTAAAGCTCATGAGCACCCTCGTGCCTGCACTCATGAGTTGTGCTGCCAAATTTCTATTAACATAATACGCACAGTTGCGTTTAATGCCTGCATGCTTGATCATATACTAATCATCTGCTCAATTCGACCTGTCTTTTCTTGGCACTTGTGCAGATTTTTGTGCATGGCCATAAATAACCACTGGTGATATAGGATGTATCATATTCTACCATGTGTCTCTAGTCTCTTTCTTCGATTTTATGTAGGCCTTGCGTTTCATTTATCTCTGCTGTCATGTAGTCCACTAATGATGCTCTTTTATTTTTATTTTTTAATCTCTGGGTGTCCCAATCCAGGCAACATAACTCATGACTCAGTACTGACTCGTCTTGTAATGACATCATCAATTCCCTTAGTTTTAAAGCCTTTTCGTATTTAGCTTAATGTATTGAGATGATTTATGTTTTAAGTACCTAGATCTTTTGATACGATTCATCTAGTTTTTAAAGCTGAGCATCTGTTAAAACCAATTGCAGCTTGTCAAAGTCTGTCTGTTAAAGGTCTTGAATGAGATATCTAACGTCAGTGCTGAGGCAATTTTATTCTCATACGATCACTTTGATTTGACAAATTCCAATTTAATTGGGAATGCCATGTAGAAACTCAGTCACGTAAGTTTGTGTGGATAACTGCTCGTCAAATGTAACATTGTAGAGGATTGATATATATCCGTAATTTAATGAACTTAGCTTACAGTAGATTTCTACCTTTTTTTTTTTTTTTTTCATCACGCGTTTCCAGGCTTATTCCCAACGCGTCTCCATAGTATTTAACTACCCACAGGCAAATTTTGTAAAACCTCCCTGAAGTCTGTTGTTGTTGAAAGGCCTTTGTTTGTGTTTTATGCAATTTTTTGTCTCTCTCGTAGATGATAATATTATTTATGTTTGTTTATTTGCTCTGTAAACTGATGTTATTTGTCTTACAGGGAAGAATATTGTCTAATTCGATTAGTTCACATGCAGGTATTTCCACCTCCTAACCATGTGATCGAGTACTTCATTAATGGGACTGCACATCCTTTTTACTTGAATTTATTCTGCTTCCTTAAAACATCTTATTTGCCTTTTTAGCTATATAGATGTTTTTTTTGCTTCTTCTCGAGTCATTGCCTCTTGAGCATTCCTTGGTTCTGCATGCCTATTCGTTAACCATTTTGGTGACGGTAAGGATATGTCACCTATCTAGAGAGCTCTGTTTTTCTTTTTAAATTTGACCTTAGCTGTTTGACCTTTTGTTTCTGAAGCACCTTTGGCAAATTATGATAGGGGATTTTGAAAATTTTACCCTTCTATGTAGTCAATTATATTATGGAGTATCTATTCACCAGGAGAATGACGATGTTTATACTCCTGAGTTTCATATATGAGACTATTAAGAAGACCTAGTAACTGACACTAGTCGCGCTACTAAAATGAACTTCAGTAATTCTGGCAAAATTTATATTGGAAGCAAAAATAACTTACCTTTGGTTACAGACAAAATAAATATAGCTGCCTTCCTTTATTTGTGTTCATGGAATATGAGCATTGGTGATGAAACTGACAAAGTTATTCATTGTTGGGTACTGATTAGAACATAAGTTATATGGACATTTCTCTTGTACTGATATGGACATGTCAAATTTCAGGACTTCTAAGTTATATTTTGTAGTCTATTTGCATGTGTGTGTGGCGAAGGAAATAATTTTGCGCTTGCAACTATATCAATTGATACACATAATTTCTTTTTGGGAAAAAAATATCAGATCTATAAGCATTCAACTCATTTAGTTAATTTATTCCTTATATCATAATCACAAAGCTTGATAAAACTTTAGTTTCACAGGGAATTCTGGTGTTTCCTAGAAGTATTCCCATGCCTTCATGGAAAGTTAATTCCGCCTGCAAAAAAACATTAAGTGATATGCGGCCATGATATTTTATCTCATCCTTGAATTCTAATGTAACATTAATGGACTACCTTTTCTCTAAAAATTGCCGCAGATTCACCTAGACAATATTGAAGCTTTCCTTGTACTTTTAAACTGGCCAAAACGATTTTTTTAACTCATAATAATTGCAAAATCTCAATGCGACATTAGGGTTTTTGGAAGACACTAGGTTCTTTTTTTTTTTTTTTTTTGTGTGTGACTGTAATTAACATACAGATTTGGTGGGATGGAAATCAAATTATCGTAATTGCTGGTATTGGTCAACATTGCTGACTTACAGAAATAATTCCATAATCTCAAATTTATTTCCATACAAGCCCAAATCTCATTGAAATTGTTGTAATACTATTTGCCCACCTGCTCCCTAGCATCTATATAAACTGCATTCTAGGTTCTTTTCTTCTCAATGTTTCCCCAGTGCTTTCACAGCCATTAGATTTGCTCTCCTTCTGTCTCTGTAAGCCTTTCACTCTGTAGTTTCAAACTTTTTAACAGTTTCTTTGTTTTTGAAAGCTTTTATATTTAGATATAATCAGTGCATTTATCTTCGTATCATCCGGTGTTCATCATAGGAAGATTAAATATCACTTAATTTTTTTTCCTCTTGTTAGTCTACCACTAATCTCCCTCCTTTCTGAGGTAAATATTATAAGGATTAATTACAAAAAGTACCCTTGAGGTTTAACCTAATTACAAGAAAACCCAACTAACTTTAAAAATTACAAAAAATACCCTTGAGGTTTTATTTTGTCTAACATGTACCCCCTTCTTAACCAAAAAATATTTCAAAATTCCCCCTCATATTTATATAAATATTACCATATGCCCCTTAATTGTAACATTGAATCAAACCTCAGGGGTACTTTTTGTAATTTTGAAAGTTAGCTGGGATAGGCCAAACCTCAGGGGTACTTTTTGTAATTATCCTATATAATGGTTCCCAGTTCTGCAGCCATGGAATTTCTCATACATGCATCTGAAAATAAGAAAATCCTCTAATCTACAAGTTTAAAAATATCCTTTTTTTTTTTTTGTTTCCTCTTGTTACTGTACCACTAATCTCCCTCTTTCAAAGGCAAATATTATATTTCCAGTTCTGCAGCTGTAGAATTTCTCATGCATGCTTCTGAAAATCAGATAATCCTCTGATCTACAAGTTTAAGAATATGCATTCTTCACCCCCTCCCCCTTCTCAATGTCTCGAACACGAAAGTGAGGTGGGCCCGATAGGAAACTAAAAAACATCATATAAACTCTTAACTATTTTTTTTTTAATTTCTAAGTGATATAAGTTATTTAAAAAAAAATTGTGTGTATGTGGTTTGGGGGGGGGGGGGGGAGGGGGAGCATGGACCCCCTACCTCCTCTAGTGCCCCTTCTCGTTATAGCTCTACGTACATATAAATGTTACATAAAGGAATACAGGCACACTTGTAAGAATGCATACACAGTTTTGGACTGCAGATATGAGAAGATGTATATCTTGGTACAATGTTTGCACTACTTAATTCGGTTATGCGATCATTTGCAGGTCTTCTTGATCTAGGCTATCTGAAGGTGAGGAGAATCGAGTTTGATCATACATCATACATGTGAGTAAATGAAAGCACATACATACACATACATGCTTGTCCATCAACAGTTTCTATATATATGTGCCTGTATTTCATATTTTCTGACACACACGTGTACGTAAACATATACGTCAGGCAATATTCTATATATATGTGTGTGTGTGTCTCCTCATATTTACATGACTGTGTGTGTGCGCACATCTCTTCATATTTGCATGTATGTGTGTGTCTATATATATTTACATGAATGTGTGTGTGCGCACATCTCTTCATATTTGCATGTGTGTGTGTGTCTATATATATATATGAGAGAGAGAGAGAGTAATTTTTGTGTATAATCATTTCGGATAATTACAAAAACTACCCTTGAGATTTGACCTAATTAAAAAAATAAATAATTATCTTTCAAAGTTACAAATACTGTATTACACGCACCTCCTTGAGGATTGCATTTTTTTAAAAAAAATCCCCCTATCGAGGCTGCAATTTGTAAAACAGAAACAATTATCAAGGGGGTATTTGTGATTTTGAAAGATAGCTGAGTTTTTTTTTTTGCAATTAGAATAAACCTCAAGGGTATTTTTTGTACTTTAACCCTAATAATTTTTGTGTACAAAGATATGTGTTCCCTAGGTACTAATATCAATATGTGCACAAAATACTTATGGTATCTGTGCAACCATTGTTCATAATATCTTATGCACCCAAAGTTTTGCTCTCTGTGGTACTATACGTGTAAGATTGTAGTTTAGTGAATTATTAACGCACTGATGAATAAATACGTGTACCAGACTTGCACACATTCATATATCTAAATTTGAAAGTGTGCATTTCTATACGTGTTCTGCTTAGAATGATTGTTTTAAATCTTAGAAATTACAAAATAGCAATACGACATTAGGGTTTTTGACTGTCATTAACATACAGTGTTAATGGGAAGCCAGTCAAATTATCGTAAAATTGCTGGTATTTGGTCAGCACACAACATTACTGACTTACCAAATATTTCCAGAATCTCAAATTTCTTTCCATACAAGCCCAAGTCTCATTTATAATGTTGTAATACCATTTGCCCACATACTCCCTAGTATCTATATAAACTGTATTCTTGGTCCTTTTCTTCTCTCGGATATTTGTGCATGCATACAGACAAATTTGTGTGTATAATCATTTTGGATAATTACAAAAATTACCCTTGAGGTTTGACCTAATTAAAAAAAAAATTATATTTTCAAAATTACAAAACCCCCCTTAAGGTATTACAAGCACCTCTTTGAGGTTTACATTTTCTTAACAAAATATTTCTCTATTGAGAGTGTAATTTGTAAAATAGAAACAAATATCAATGGGGTATTTGTAATTTTGAAAGATAGCTAGGGTGTTTTGTAATTAGACTAAACCTCAAAGGGTATTTTTTAATTAATCCTAGTAATTGTTATGTAACTAGACGTGTTCCTTAGGTACTAATATGTGCACAAAATATTTATGGTATCTGTGTGCAAATCGCTGCGCATACTATCTTATGCACCCAAAAGTTTCTGCGTTCTGTGGTACTATATGTGTAAGGCTGTAGTTTATGCATATGAATTATCTACGCACTGATGAATAAGCATATGTGTGTGTATCCATAAACGTAGAGGGCACTTGCACCTAATCTGCACACTCAGTGAGGTGCAGTTAGATTCTCGCTACAAGTGCGAGCTGCATTTAAGAATATAAATAAATATATGGAGAAGGGTATACTATTTATAATATATATGATTGTTAATTCTACAACTATGGTGCTGCCTGCACCGGACACTAATTCTACTTTTGTTGACAAATTACAGAGAAACAAGAAAGATGACGACGGTAAAAGACAATAAGGATGTGAAATCATTAAAAGAAGATGACAAATTTATTGAAGTTGAAGGTGCAGCCAGTAATGAGAGGGTTCATAGATGGAACCTCAGGGACAGAAATTCGATTCAATTGTCTAAAGCTGTTAGGGAGAAAGATAAGCAATCGACTGACGACTGGGGAGAGTTGTAAAGGAAAGATTGAGAAGCAAGAAGAGGACTTACCCAAGTTACCTAACTTCTCTCTTGAGCTTAAAATAGATGAAATTAAGGAAGACCTGTTCGCAGTGACGGGAAAACTGCCTTCCAGGAAGGTGAACAAGAGGCAGAAGAATGTTCAGAAGCAAATTGATGTAATGAATAATAAATTATTTTAATCAATTATTCTGCTAGTTATACCCTTTTCTGTTTTTTGGCTAATATTAATGTTCTTGCAGCTAATCTTCCCTGGTGGATATTTGGAAACGATAACGGTTGACCGGTATAAAGTTTCTAGAAACTATAGAAAGGTATCATTTTCCTCTTTTTGGTTTAATTTTGTGAAAATTTTGTTCAATGTCGCACTCTCATGTGAAAGAAAATGAAAATCCGCATTGGATATTACTAGTTATGAATTCCAAGTAATTTCTCTTCTTGCAGGCAAAGTAAGAATGTTGTGGTTGGTTTTCTTCAAGGATTAAGCCTTTTCTGCTTGTTTGGAAGTTTGAAGGCTTGGCTGCTGTAAGAAAGTGGATCATTTGTGTGGTCCTTTATCCGTCCACAGTCTTCTTGAAGAACCGAGAACTTTGTAAATTAAAAGCTCTTTCTGCTCTCTCAACTCTGTTTTTGATGTACGATTAAGTTGTCTAAGTAGCATGAATGAGTTTTCATCATTGTTATCTTCATAAAACTGTATAGTCGCCTACTAAGTAGATTACCAAATGATTGGATATTGCGAAAGAATAGTGCAACACGCGTGCTAAGAAAGTAGGAAATATGTAGCTGCACATGCAATATTTATGTAATCTACTCCTTTTAGTTATGAGTAGTTTAGTTTATTGAGTGTAAAATATAAACTACTAATGAATTTTAGAAGATCAATCTTTAAAGAAAATTAGTTGGTATAGAATGGCCTATTGATGCCAAATGATATTTTACTATGTAGAAATTATTATAAGATTAGCTAGTGATTGAACAATGGTTTTTATGACTGCCATTTAATGCGGAATTTGATGGAACTGCAGCCAAATTATCGCTAAATTGTTGGTAATGGCCAGCACACAACATTACTGACTTACTAAACATTTCTAGAATCTCAAATTACTTTCCATTGAATCGCAAATCTCATTTAAATTTTTGTAATACCATCTGCCCACCTCAAGTGTGTTTTTCTTCTTGTTATTAACATATATATATGGATGAATGTTTGTGAATAGTGCATGCATAGAGATGAATATGGTTACCATTTATATCTTCATAGGCATACATCCGGGATGGTAAAATGTCCAAAATATTTATGGCATCTGTGCAAACCATTGTGTATTTTATCACCCAAAAGTTTCTGCAATCTGATAGTATATGCATAAGATTGTAGTTTGTGCATATTAATTATCCATGCATTGTTGAACATATAATCAGATTTTTCCACATTCATTATCTCAACTGAAAATTGGCAGTGTACAGCAAATACACACTGATTCCATGTGTGTGTATTCATAAACACAACGCGCACCAATAACTGCAGATCATGAGCTAACTAGTGCTAAATTCACTCAGAGAAATTAGCTGAGAAATTGGACATAATGGCGTTGTGACTTGCATGATGGGCATGGTGAAAGAACCTGAAGAGGCAAAGCAGCTGAATAGATGGAACTCAGGGACAGAGTCAAAGTTGTTAGGGAGAGATAAGCAACCAAAGATGACAGAGAAAAATGGTAACGGAAAGATGGAGTTTTCAAGAAGAATTTACCCAACTTACCTAACTCTCTGAGCTTGAAGTAGATGAAATCGGAATATTGCAGTGTCGGGAAAAATGCCTTCCAAGAATATTGGGAGAGAAATGTTCAGATTGATGTAATGCTTAAATAAATTGTTTTAATCAATTATTATGCTGTTTACTGTTTTTTTGATTCAAGTTTCTGCAGGTAATTGCCAATCACGGAGGCCTAAACGTCATCCGTTTCTCCTATCCGCCACTGCTAACGTTGATTCTGCTTTCAGCGACACGCCGTCCGTCAGTGCCGCTGAAACTATGGTGAAGTTTGAAGCTTGATTGACGGGATTTAAAATATAAAACGTGATAATCATCCGTCTCCATTAGGAATGCATAAAAGACCATATTGACATGGTGAGTGAGAGGCTGTCGTATCCGAGGGCATGTAACTGTTTCTGATGCCATTCTTCATAAGTCGGAGGATTTGAGGAAGAGTAAAAGTTATGAGAATGGCAGAAACGTTTCTAGGTATTCTGCTTTTGATAATATGAGGAATGTGGTTTGTTCATCGAGTACCAAACAAGCTGAGGAGAAATTGAGAAGAAATCCAAGGCAACAGAAGTTGATAGAGCCAAATTAAGAAATCGAAAAATCTTAATTAAACTTCCTGCAAGAACAACAAACTAGAGGAAGAAATTCACAGAAAGAGCCGTTGACGATTGCTCAAATGGTGAACATGGTGGAACTGATGAATCGCAAGAAGAGGGCAATTGATAACAATTAATGTTGATGAAGAAATGAAGATGTGGAATTTGAGGTGCACAAGACACATAATGTAATAGTTGATGCAGAGAAAGGTTTTTTTGCCTGAAAAGAATAAAGCTCAGTCACCCTTGAAGAACTCAAATAAATGGAAAATGAATGAAATTGCAGCAGTGGCAGATGTTTGTGCATGCATAGAGATCAGTTTGTATATAATTACAAAAACTAAACTTGATGTTTGACCTAATTAAAAAACTGTCTTTCAAAAATTACAAATACTGTATTACCACTTGAGGTTTGCATTTTCATGACAAAAATCGAAGCTGCAACTTATAAATAGAAATAAATATATGGGTATTTGTAATTTTGAAAGATAACTGAGATTTTTAGGTACTTTTATCAATGTGCACAAAAATACTTATGATATCTGCAAATGTCATGGATTCTTATGCATTTGGTACTATACTTGTAAGATTGTAGTTTATGCATGTGAATTATTAATGCACCTGATGAATAAACATAAGCCACCAGTCAGACTTGCACACATTCATATATCCTAAATTTGAAAGTGTGCATTTCTATACTTGTACTGCTCAGAATGATTGTTTTAAATCTTAAAAATACAAAATAGCAATATTGACATTAGGGTTTTTGACTGTTATTAACATACAGTGTTGATGGGAAGCCATTCAAATTATTATAAAATTGATGTTATTAATTGTTAGCACACAACTACCGACTTACCAAATATTTTTAGAAACTCGTGTAGGAGAATATTTTATTTTAAAAAATTGCTATAGAATAATGGTAAAGAAAATTTTAGAAGAAAAAAGATAAATTTTGGAGAGAATGATGGGATGAGATGAAAAAAGAACCATAAAAGCTGATTTGATTTAAAAAAGTAAAATAAGATTTGATATATTTGGTAGTTAGAAATGTGAGTGAGTGAATAGTGAAAGTGGGAGAATGTGTAATAATGATTAGTTTTTTGTGAAAAATGTAGATGTGATTGATGATTAAAAAATAAGAAAAAGTGAAAGTGAGAGAAATTATATTTTTCTCAAAATTTTCATAAACAATGGAGAAAAAATAGAAGACGAAAATAAATTTTATTTCATATCCAACTTACCAGTTTTCTTTTCCATACAAGTCCAAATCTCATTTATAATGTTGTAATACCATTTGCCCACATACTCCCTAGTATCTATATTAAATGTATTCTTGTCCTTTTTCTCACGGATGTTTGTGCATGCATACAAAGACTTTTGGGCAGATAAGAGAAATTTACAAAAACTTCCTCCTTGAGGTTTGACCTTAAAAACCAATTATTTTTCAATACAAAAATCCTCTTAGGTTGCATTTGGATGGGGAGAATTAATTAGATTTGTTTTTGGGGAAGAATTTCAATAATTCAAATAAGAAAGATTTAAATCTTCCAAAATGACTCCAAAATAATTTCCAAGGATTTGGCCATTATAAAATACGCCATCCGCAATATCCTCAATGGATTGTTATTATGCCACTCCAAATTCATCAATCCAAATAGAACATTAAGGTATTACAAGTACTCTTTGGGGTTTGCATTTTTCTTAACTAAATATTTTTCTACTGAAGGCGCAATTTGTAAATGGATTAAACAAGTACCGAAGGGTTATTTGTATTTTGTAATGTCATTTATCTAATTTGAAAGTGCTCATACATGTGTACATCAATCTATGGTACATAATAATTACACCTTTCTCAATATATATGTGCATCCATAAACCACGCACACTTGCACTTAATTTGCACATCAATGGTGCAGTTAGACTTTCGCCACAACTGCGAGCTGTATTTAAGAATATAAATACATATATGGAGAAGGGTACTATTTATAATACAGATTGTTAATTCTACAACTATGGTGTTGCCTGCACCGGACACTAATTCTACTTTTGTTGACAAATTACAGAGAAACAAGAAAATGATGACAATAAAAGACAATAAGGAAGTCAAATCATTAAAAAGGAATTGAAGATGACTTTTAGTTGAAGGTGCAGCCAGTAATGAGTGGTTTAGATGGAACCATCAGGGACAGAAACTCTATCCAAATTGTCTAATGCTGTTAGGAGAAAGATTGATGACGAAGAGTTGTAGAGGAAATATTGCAACATTATGAATTACAAGTAATTTGCTTCTTGCAGGCAAATTAAGAATGTCGTGGTTGGGTTTCGAATCAATCTTTTTGAATGTTAGAATGGAGGATCATTTTGTGTTGGTTCTTTTATGTCCAAAGTCCTCTTGAGAACTGAGTTTTAGATTTATTACGATTAAGTTTCTAAAAGCATGCAGAGGAAGTTTCTTCATAAAAACTACATAGACACTTTCTTAAGTAAAGTACCAAATGAGTGTGGACGATTGCTAAAGAATCATGAAGTATGCAAGACATGTGCAAGAAAATAGGCAATATAATATGAGCTGCACAGGGTTGGATTTAAACATGTTTTACGATGCATATAAATGTTAGAATAATGATTTTTTCTTAATTTAAAGAATTGGTCGAATTTGATGGTGGATGAAGTATGGCGCAATTTTGCACCAAGACTAGATATAAAAAAAGTGAATAATGATAATTTAGCATTGTGCAAGTCCATAAATGTAGTTGGTGACCATAATTAGCAAATGTTCGGGCAAATTTATCTCCATGACCTAACTGGAATTAAAGCTCTTGTTTTTTTCCACTTTGTTCTGGAATCCAAATGGGTTTTGTAACAAATCATCCACCACATATATGGAACGATTTTTACTTGAATGAGTAAAGACTAATGATGTTTTTACTTCCCATCAAAAAAACAAAATTGGAGGATTTTTTACTGATATTTGTACAATTAACTGAATTTGATATCACATATTTTTATCGAAATTTAAAACTTTTTAAAAGCTTATGAGAAAAATAAACCAAGTTTTGTGTTTAAACTTCAAGGTTTGATGAAAAGAACAAAAATAAGTCCCCGTTTGTTCTTTTATTCCGCCCACTTTCATTTTTTTTTTTTTTTTTTTTTGAGAAAGAAAGATAATATCATTAGATAAAATCAAGGAGGTATTTGTGAATAAGATGAGTGAGTTCAACAGAACATGACACCAACAAACACCAACTAATCGCAGAAAATATATCTAGTTTTAG
Source organism: Rehmannia glutinosa (assembly GCA_016081115.2). NCBI lineage: Eukaryota > Viridiplantae > Streptophyta > Magnoliopsida > Lamiales > Orobanchaceae > Rehmannia > Rehmannia glutinosa. Next base: position 154,657 of record JABTTQ020003229.1, read on the forward strand.
ATGTACAACATATCGGGCCGATCTTGGGATATAAATACTTGAGTTGAAGGTGGTCAGTCCTCGAATATCGCATCACCTCGCCAAGATATGTAAGATTCGAACGTTCGGCGATATAAATGCTAACTCTTGGTACTTATACTTGTGAAGATTGTAGCACCTTTATGGCATCCATGAATTATTAATGGCAACTGCTGAAATAAACTTTAATATGTTGTGTGCTCGAATCACCAGACTTGCACACTTAATGATTGATGCATCCTTCGATCTTCAAGAAATTTGAGACGTGTGCCAAGGCTTCCTACTTGTCACCTGAGAATGATTGTTTTGTAATCTTGTAAACATTTCCAAGCTAAAAAGGAAACATTCACATTAGGATATATCTTTTTGAAATGTTCTTATTTCTTGCATACCATAAGACCCATAAATGCATTACGCAAGTCTTCATTTTGAAGTTTTATGATTTCAAGCGTAAATAAGATGCATTTGGAATGGTTACTATTAATCGAAGTGGCGAGGCGCGCTAAAAGAAAGAGTCCAAGAGCAATCACGTAGTGCATGTTCCACCGACCTTCTCCGCAAATGGATTGGGACCGCTTACGTCAAAATAAAGCCGCACTGGGATCGATAGCGCACGATGTAACATTTTCCACATAAAACTTGTACCTTGGGGTATGGGCAGCTTCCAAAGCCACTTCCACATGAAAGAGGGATCTCTGAAGACGATGGCCTCGTTTGTTGCTTCGATCAGCACTAAACCCACTTTGTAAGATGACAAGATTTTGAGAATGATGCCAAGCCCGGCGTCCTCGCACTCCAAATATTCCTCAAATCCAAGAATTGTTCGGGCATGAGTGAATAAGAGCCTGACCTTATCTTCGGCCCCAAAGTGCTACATTATCCCGCATAAATCATAACGAATTTCTCCCGCCATCCTTCATCAGTCCCGCAAGCGTTAGAAAATTGTGATCGCGAGAAGCCCACGGGCCCAACCATATACGAGTAGAATTACCGTTGCCTATAAGCCTTCTAGCACCTTTACGAATGATATCTCTTCCCCGCTTACAATAAGTGCAAAATCAAGTTATGTCCGATTGAGTCAAAGTAGGAAAATCACCGTTAGGGTAAAGATCGGGCTTTTAGTGAGCAAGATGAGTTACAAGATATCTTTGCTTACTAGATATTTTATTAAAAATAGATAGCTCCCAAATCCCATACCTCCTAGTTCTTCAGTTACATAAGGAAAACCATCGTAGCCAATGAATCTTTCTTTCATCTCTTCATATCCCCACCAAAAGTTAGCCATCAATGAGTTTATTTTTTTCAAGTTTACGAATTTGAAACAACTCATGACATGGGTATCGCCCGTTGTCGATTTAAGAAGTACGCTTTTCCCCACGATAGTGTAATCGCCAATTTTTCTTTCTTCGCCACTCTATCGATTAAATGAAAATACTCTTTTTGTCCACTTTTGGTTGGCAAACAAGATATATGTGTTTATCAACCTTTTGAACTCCAGCGATTTGCAAGTGACAATGCATTGGCTTGGTCGACACTTGCTAAAAGTAATTTACAAATTCACCACTTGTCCCGATGCCTCACCGTTGGATATAATATTCTGAATTTTGATTTCATTGTCTAATAAAAATTATGCTATCATCCGCGAAGAAGAGGTGTGAGATTGGTGCCCTTTCTACAAACTTTTAAACTCCGTGATGCTCCTTAATTCCGAAGATCCCGATAAGAGCGAAGGCCCCGATTAAAAGAAATAAATAGGGGAAAGGGGTCGCTGACGAGGAATTTGGGCCTTGAAGAATGCCATTAGTAAGGACCTAATATGAAACAAGAGAAACACATCGCATAATAAAATAATATGACAAGGTAAACCTAGTCAAGCATGACTGGGGAAAAAAACCAACCCCGTCATAAGCTTTACTCATGTCAAGTTTGGAGTGCGAAGATCTTTATAAAACGTATTCGATTTCATCGCATGAAAAATCTCAAAAGCTAATAGGCATTATCAAAGGATTAAATCTGGTGACAAAAGTCGATCAATCGGTGGATCATATGAGTAAGGGCGATTATTAGCTATTACTTTAGTAATAATTTTGAAAATCGTTTGCATAAGCTAACAGTCTAAAATAAATGAGGGGATTTTTGGGGATCAAAATAATATGTATGATTGGCGGGGAGGATCAGATGATTGTTAAGAATGCCGAGGAAGTGGCAACTACGCCTCCTTTAAAAGAGGCCCAAAAATGTTGAAAAATATTTCCAAGCCCGGGGCCTTTGAAGCGGTGCATTTGGGATAAGGCTTTAATTCGGTGAATGGCGCGCTTTTATTTCGTCCTCCGAGATCGCTCGGGCATCCTAGATTTATTGCGCCCAAGACCCTAGTAAAATTTGAATCAAGAGTTTGAACAAATTTCATAATAATGGAAAAATACATCCGCAATTTCGCTATGCTCTCTACCCATCGCCATTTGTGTCCAAAATTTTTTCGATGGAATTTCACACCGCCACCTTGTGAAAAATGCCGTATTTTTGTCCTCGCTTTGATCCACCCGCCCGAGCTCGTTGAACCACATGGTTTTCACGCCTCACGAGGTTATAATTTTATTTTCCAATGTTTTTGCCGCAATAATATTGGTGTTATTCGGTGTTGTACTGAGTTTTTCCAATCGCTACGTGCGCAATCGAGTTGTTTCCTAATTATGCCAAAATGTGATAATTCCCACTGAGGAGTATAGAAACACCTAACCGATGAATTTTTTTTCTTTTGTTTGAATAGTGAGGCCGCCCCCGGTGAGAATTCCATGCCGTTGACAAACGGAGTACACGAGATCTTGTAACCACATCTTTCGAAACTAAAATACGATGACTTAACTTAACCGGCCCATGTCAAGAAGACGGGAAGTTGATCCGATGAGACAAACCATGTGCTCGATCAGATACGATGGGAATTGACCCACCCATGAAATATTTGCCACACACCTATCAAGCCGCTCTTGAATATTATTCGTCCTTCTTGCCCATTAGTCCAAGTGAATTTGAAGCCGTATAGCCGAGGTCATCTAAATCGCATTCCCAGATCTCAAGGCTTTGATTTTGGCATCATCTGGCGCCCTATTTTTTCCGAATGATATAGCACTTCATTAAAATCACCGATGCAAAGCCCGGGGGAGTTATTGTTCATAGAGACAAAGATTTGAGAAGTCGCCATGTATTCGATTTTAAAGTTATCCTCTGGCCAACCGTATATTTTGCCGACGCCAACTCCCGGCCAACCAAGACATCAATTGCGTGAAGAGAATGATATTGGATCGTTAACATGATCAATCCTTCCACAAGATACATTGCATTCTTCCTCTACGCCCCCATTTCTCATGTCACAATCAACCGCAAAAATTAGAAAAGCCAATTTTGTCACATATCTTACCAATTTCCAAAGTTTGTTTCCATAAGGAAGACAATGGTGGGATCTTTTTCGCTTGATATCTCGTAAGCACTTGAATTCACCGAGGTTCCCAAGCCTCGATAGCCTAACCGAATAACTCAGGATCGGCGGATCGCTTCCAGCCAGCTCCGCCTGATTAACATCATTATACACATCCAAAGCTTCGTGGATTTCGTCATGTCTGACACCGTTGGGCATTGCGGGATGAGTCAAATTCCAATCGACTTTTATTTTTCTTTAGCTGGGGATACAATATTGGCAGGTATTGGCGACGGGTTAAAGACTGATATAGTCGGTCCAAAGCCGGTTGGTTTGGTGTCCCGTTATAGGTAATCGGTTTTGGGAAAAGGGCGCTAGGTAAATCGGTTGGCAATATGTCGTTATGGGAGGGCACATGGGCTATTGTATACGTGTTTTGTGGCTCAACGGGGTAGCTTGTGATAGCTCGTGCATGGGGTCAAAAGAGCGGCTTGAGGTGGGTATGTTGAGGGGTTTGTGATAGAAGTGGATGATTGATGATTGTAGTTGCTAGGTTTGTAGACCGGAAATTTTGAAACGAGATTAAAAGGATGTCGGGTATCATGGGTAGTTTGTGGGAATGGGTCGAGGGGTGGTGTTTTTGTCCGTGGGAATTTGTAGAGTTGTGGTGATTGTGGATACGGATATCAAAAGTGTGGGGAAATATGAGTTTTTTAGTGGTATTAGGTTTGAGGGAGCATGGATGAGTCGGGTGTGTTCAAGCAGGGCGTTTATAAGGAGATGCTTTTAACCATTATATTAGCTGAGCTGCGCTGTTGTTGTCATAGTTTATGCTCGAAAAATGATGACCGATGGCTCCGCAATTAAACAATAAATTGGTAGAGATTCGTACTTAAGAGGAATCCACTTGGTTCTCCTTTAACTTTGATTGTGAGACCCTTTGCAATGGTTTGGAAATGTCGACAAATTTTGATTCTAGCCGACTTTACCAAATAAGTTGTCACCGTCCGAATCCCATTTTAGCTTGAATGAGTAAAGCCATTATTGATAGAGCTTTTTCTGCTCATGCATGTAACAGGTAGATCATAAAATCGGGTCCGCAAAGGGTTTCCGTGATGGAAATTGTGGATGGTTGTTCCGCACTTCTATCGCCTTTGATACAGAAAGCCTTCAATGCCAAGGTTGATTCGATAAGACCCACTCTCGCTTCTTTGGTTCATCAAATCGAACAGAAAAGATTTTTGCCCCATTCCCGAAACAGTATCCTTCCGGGCTTAAAAGTCTTTTTCATCACGAAAACCACATCGATTCAAATCCACCTCAGAGCATTTAATAAAACCCGTAGGAACTCAAACGGCACAACAGAAAAAGAGCAACCCCACTTTCATTTTTTGAGTAAGTACTGGTCACTTGTTTTTTTAAAAGTAAAAGTTGGATGTATGATGTTAATGTGATGAGAAATCTTTTAGAGATGTTGATTGTTTGTTAAATTTTCTAAGGAAATAATAGTGCAAAAAAAAAATATAATGTCAAAAAAATGAATAAAAATGAAAAATTGAATAAAAAAAGATAGGCAACATGGATATCGTTTTACACAAGATTAAAAGAAAAACTAGATGAGACCCCGTGCATCGCACGGAATGTATATATCTGTGTGATGCCTCTATTTTGTAATGTGACATGTGCATGTTTTTTATAGTTCTATTACTTCTATCTATTGACATTATAATAATTTTAAAATAACATTAGACAATATGTGAAAAATACTATTTAATATTATTTTTTTCGATGAAGTCAAAAAGAAAAACAAATCATACTTCATAATCATAAAAATAGATTAAAGATTATGTATTTGTGTTCAATCTTCGAACATTGTTTTTAATAAAATCGCGTAAGGCGCAACTTCATCGCCCCTTGCATTTTAGAGGGTGTTTGGCTAATCTTATTTAAAACATCTTATAAGCTCCTACATCTGATAAGCTGTTTTAGGAGCTTATAAGATGATAAATCTTATTTTAAAAATAAGTTGTTAGAGTGTTTGGATATAATAAGATAGTTGAGCTTATAAGCTGTTTTTATATCTTATAAAATTATTAAGTATATTTTTGTCTTTTGAATGTTTAAAATAAGGAGCTTATAAGCTCTTTTAAAAAAAGTTGGGGTGGAGGTACTTTTTTTTTTAGGAGCTTATAAGATCTCTAACAACCTTTTTTAGAGCTTATAAGCTCTTTTGGAAAAAAATTACCAAACACATTTTAAGAGCTTATAAACTCTTAAACATCTTATAAGCTGTTTTTAAGAGCTTATAAGCTCAGCCAAACACCCTCTTAGTCATGTTTAGATCCTTACTAAGTGTGAAGATTGCGTCATACTTTTTTTCAAGGTTATAGTAGTAAATTCAGATGTAATTTTATTTTCGAAAGCTATTCACATGTGTAAATTGAGATGCAACTAAAATAAGCCTTTTTTAAGTTAATGTAATCAACTCAAATGCAATTATATAATAATGAAGAAATAGACTAAATCCAAATAACAACAGTACATATATTATAAATAGCCAAAATATATGAATATACCCCGAATGCATAACTTTTAAAGCTCATTACAATATAAAATTTTGAGCAAATATATCTTATACTTTTTTATTTTTTATGTTTACATTTTATTTTACATATGCAATACGGGTGTCAAACTGAAGATCGTAAAAAATGATTAATTTGATATATTATATGCCAAAAATGGATAAAACAATGAAAACAATATTAAATTTTTAAAAAGAAAAAGAAAAAGAAAAAGACAAATATAATAACTAATGCAGTACACACACAGATTTGGAAAGCTAAATTTATATAATGCTTTGTCATTATATATATTTTTAAGAATTAATTCAATGAATTACCAATGTTACAACGGGAGGATGGTTTATGCGGAATTTTTTTTAGCATATTATTTATAAGTGTCTCTCTAGTTATTTATATATATAGATAATAAAATTGTAATAAATTAAAGAAATTACCGAAATTATTTATATGAATAAGGGGGGAGAAATAAATAGGGGAAAATTACACAAAATACCCTTCATTTGGTACAAATCTCGATGTTACTAACATCTCACATCTCTACCTTTTTGTTTACTTTTTGTACTCTCTTTTTTAATTTTTTCCTCATTTACGCTCCAAATTTCCTTCTTGTCCAATTTGTCACTTCCTCTCTCTATTTCCTCCTTTCTTCTCCAATCTGTTACTCCCCCTCTCTCTTTCCGCCATTGATGGTTTGTTTTCTCTTTGATTCCTGTAACTTCTTGTTCAAAATCTGAAGTCCTAGTTTCTTCATCTTCTAAAAACAGCAAGATTAAACTTGTCGATGTTGATGAAAAATAAGTTTTTAAGGGAAAATCATCCAAAAAGAAAGCTATTGGATTTAGAGGTGTTGATGCTGCTGATGTATGGTGTTTTTTCCTTTATATTACTGGATTTATTTTGTTATTTATTGTTTCTATGGATTTTTGTTTTTTTTCGTTTCTGTGTTGTTTCTGTTGTGTTTCACTGTTGTTTCTGTTGTATTTCTATGCTGTTGATCTGTTGTTTTTATTATTTTTCAAATTTTTTGTATAAGATGTATTGTTTATTTTTTGTTTCGTTGTTGTTTCTTTATTGTTTCTTTGTTGTTCTTTTTGAAACATGAAAGAAACATAATTGAAACAAATATGAAACAATGTCCTACTTTCTTCTTATATTTGTTGTTTTTTTGTTCCTGTATGTTTTTCTTCTCTTTTCCTGATGTGCAGTCCGATTCTTTTTCCTTTGTGCTCGAAAAGATGTCTTTTCCTTGTTCTTCTCCTTTCGGAAAGTGTTTGCGCACTTGTTATGACTGCTGTATTTTGGATCTCTAATTAGTGCTCTGTTTTTTGGTTTTTTGGTAGTTGTTTTTATATGCAGTGTATTGTTTGGTAATATGTTGGGTTTGAGCGTATTTGTTGGTAATTAGAATGCGGCAAGGTATTGTTAAGTAGTTTTGGTAAAATCTTAGTATTTTGCAGGTACCGGTCAAAAATAGGTGGGTATTTATGTCATTTTCCCAATAAATAGTATGATTGTTTATTGGAAAGTGTGATAGATAAAGAGAAAAGTGAGTTAACTTTGGAGAGAAATGATATTTTCTTTTAGTTTTTTCTACAAACAATCACATATTTCACAAATTTTTCTCTCAAAGATGAAAATTTGGAAAATTGTTTTGACAAAAAACCGCAACCTAAACATCCAAAAAAATTTTGTTATCAAAACATACCACGAGCTTGTAGCTCAAGTAGAACCGCCCACACTTTGCAAGAGTGTTGATTAGGGTTTGAACCTTAATTATTCCAGGTTTTTTTGAAATTTATCATCTCCTCTCCAACCACTATTCCAAACTCATTAAAAAAAAATTGTTATCAAAACCCAAAGTCATGGCTACCATTGGCAAGTTTTGCCCTATCTGGCTTCTTTAAAGAGCCTCTTCTGAATGACTAAATATCTACTTACTTTGATTGTGCTTGCTCGCTCGTGTTATTTAAATAGTAAATGGTATATATTTTGCCGTTTTACAAATAAAGATTTAGTTACATATTATAAAATGCTAATTATGAATCTCTTGAACATTATCCAATATTTTCAATATCATGAAATGTCTTGTAACTTATTTATTCATTGAACTTTAGGGAATGTCATTTACACCAACTCTAATAATAAACTTATATGAATTGAATAACGACAACCTTTGCTCTGGTGCATGTTGCACGATTGAAAAAATTTGCAGATGATTGTGTAAAAAATGATATACATCACGACAAATATTTGTTTTTATAATTAATGCAAAAACATATAGTTTTCTGGTGATACAGATACTAGGATTTTATTTGGTGACCTAACATTGTACATTATGACAATTATGTATGTCATGGTCATGCAACCATGCACATAGAATATTAGAATGTGCATTACATGAAAACCCAATTTTGAAGTACTATATTTATAACTTTACGATTAACAAGTACGTTGGATGGGCATGTGAACTCAGTATGAGAATATAAATATGATAATATCAATCCTATATACTAAAAGAAAAAAATAAATAGGTCACATGTCATCACCTTGCTACTCAGAGACGTGGCAACTCCTCATTCTCTCAAATCCACGTGGCGACTTCATATTTATCCATATGGCAACAGTCTAGAGACAACCTTGATCACACAGCTGGCTTCTCTTCCGACTCAGCTTCTTCACAGGGCAGCTGCCTTGTTACTTCAGCTCACTTTCTCAAGCTCTTGGATTTGATCACGAAGCCCTCCAATAACTTGATACTGGTTCGACCTTGAACCTTCCTACGATCCTCTTTGGATGGTAAACCCCTTTTGATTCTTCAAAAGTTTTCTCTTCAACAGTTTGACGTTGTCTTTCCTTTACAGCTTGTGTTGGATCGATTTCTTTCGAGTTTCAGGCTTGAGGATTTGCTTGAATATCTTTGAGAATATTTGCAGGTTAATAGCTTGAATAATGCTTGATTTATCAGGTGTGCAAGGTAACATTTTCTCAATGAGTTTCCTCAGCCTTTTATAGTGAACTTTCAAAAATCTGCCCGTTGAAGAGATAGACTGATTTCAAAAGTCACTTGTGTTTGTTGGCTTGTCTTTTCTTGGTCCTCAATCTTGAGATGTAGACCTTTCCTCGTATTAAATGAATGTGCAGCTTTTCGTGTTCGACACGAGGTGCAAGTGCTTCCCATTGGTTTATTCCTTTTGCACACTGGGATGAGCACTTTAAGACCTGGCAAAGATGGAAGTATAACTTATTTAAGTAATGTTCTTGACTTCTCAGGCAACGGATTCATTTTAGTTGACTCCTCTTGGCTGCTACCTTTTTCCCCAGGTGACTTGAGTCTGATCCAATCATTTGAAGGCTCATCTGTCACTTCAACTTGAGACTTGGCTTCTTGAGTTGACTTTGACCGACTCTTTACACGGTTGTTCCTCACCGATACATCTTTGATCGAGTTCTTGATCTTCTATCTTGGCCATACTCATTGTTCCACGCAGTGGAGTCTTCACTTGATCTTGATTGACTTCTTGTATTTCCAGGCATAGCTGACTTGACTCAGCTTTTCGAGCCCTATCTATTACAATGAAAATTACAAGGAAAATGGGGTGCCAACTTTCTAGTTTAAGTTTTACATGACATTCATCAAAATCTATAAAATAAATTTACCAACAATTTCCCCATTTTTGATGATGCCAAAACTTAAAAACATTCAACAACATGTAAACAACAAAGATACATACAAACAATGCAGTAACAAAGAATGTATGCGTTGAATAGATCGTTTTATTGATCATAACATTCTTGTACTTTACACAACTGTTTACATTTGGTATCAGAGCATTCTATATCAAAGCAAAAACATACAACTATGCTAGGATACAAGAACAAGTACAAAGTGAAAAATTACAGAACACTTCACTAAGTATACAGATGACTTACAAAAATGTATTTACATAAGTAAAATACATGAAGGGTTCGCAGCAACACTTCATCGCCATCGCTGCCTCCTTCTTTCCTCTTCAGCTCTGTCGAAGTCATCATCTCTTTTTCTCTTTCTTTCTTCTTCCTCAACTTTCTTCTTCTTCTTCTCATAGGCTCTCTTCGCAGCATCATCCTTTCACTTCCTCTCGAGCCATAGATGAGTTTGTCTTTCATTTTCATCTTCCTGTCTTTTCACGGCCTCATCATTCTTCCTTGCCACCTCCAGATTTGCCACTTCATCATACCCAGCCCAATAGAGTCTCCCCTTCTTTCCGGGATCTACATATTCGATATTCTTGGGTCTTGGACGAGGTCGAGAACCTCTTCCTCCACCACTTCTTCCTCCTCCTCTGAGTGTGTACTTTGCACGGAGTCTTCTCGCTACCAGCTTGAATGGGTGGTAGTCGCCGCTTATCGCCTTCTTCGCACAATTTAAGACCCTTCTCCAAGTACAGATCCCAGGCTTGGGCTAGTGACATCTTTTGGAAATAGCCTTCGGATTCGAGCGTCTTGAATTCTTCAACTGATCTTGGCTCGATCCGTTGTTCGAATGGCATCTTGATCATTCCTCGCCGGAATGCCGCCATATTATTTGAACACTTCTTTGATGCGGACATCCATTTTCTTGTTGAACTCCACCATCCCCGCTTCGATGAATTTTCTTTTCTCCGACATCGGCGCAGAGCAGAGTGTTCGATCGGCAGAGTCACTGGAAGTTTCCGATAATAGAAGCCGTAACATGACCCCGCCGAGGGGTTTCAACAATCATTAACGTCAAGTCGCTCGAATGTTCCCCTCTAGTTGTTTTTCCTTTCTTCTTCTCATTTGTCATCATCTTGACTTGGACTCTTTCAACTTTTCTTCTTTTAAACTCCTTAGGGACTCCTCTTCCCCTTTTTGGCATCATCAAAGGAAAGAGGACCCGAGGAACATGCTCGCGAGCATAAAGTCGAAGTCTCACGAGAGCCGAATTCTATTTGAGTCTCGCGCAGCATAAGTCATTCGAAATTCGGGCGAGTAGTAGCTTTTGATTCGGCTGCCACCAATTTCATTTCAGCCATGAAAAGGCTGAACTTTGCATTCATGGTCTCCTCAAGGCGCATAACTTCTTTTCTCTGAAATTCACGCAGAAGCTCCATTTCTGTTTTGTGAGAAGCATGCAACCTCTCAATATACGCCTGCATACTTTGCTTCAGATCAGCATTGTCAGCCATCCAGACAAGCATTATGCCATACAGTGCCTTAAAATAACAAAGTTGATCGATTCTTATGGTAGATTGCTGTTGAGACCATTCGCGGATCCGCACAACTATCCCTCTCAAGTCTGCTGTGACGGTAGCGTCCCTGTTGTCCAGTCTTAAGTCGAGTAAGGCCTGATGTCTTTCAATCTTCTCAATCTCTTCACAGATCTTCTTGAAGATTTCACGAAATTCAATTTTGTGTCACTTGATTGGTGCAGCCACTCTTCAAAGAAAGTTGAACTCGATCGAACAATGGTGTCGAAGGGATAATTGGATCTTCTCTTACAATGAATCTTCATTGTTCAAGAAGCCGGTCTCTTCCTCCAAGTCCGGGTAGGATCGGGCGTGAAAGGAAATACCTTAGGAAAGGCATCATCGCTCACATATGGGATAGTTTGTGAGGTTGTGCTCGTGATGATTCAGCCTCTCTTACCTCGATTGCGATAGCATCGTCGGCAGATGGTCACAACTGGTGGGAGCTCGTGATTTGAGCCGGTGTAGTCATTCATCGCTGCACTGTGGGAGCCTCGCTTAGATTGACTCGGTTTCAACGGGGCGATTGAGATATTTTGCCACTGATCGAGCCTCAATCGTCTTAACAACGTCGGGCCTCAATGGATTTTTCTAAATGAATTATCGGATCCTCTCCGCATCATCAGCGTCATCGGATGATGATGAGATTTGCGGGTTGGCTCATCATCGGTTAAATTTTTACAAGCGGCTTTATCACTCTACCGACTCGTGGTTTTGAGAACATCCTCTCGGGTCCCTTTGACCGCAATGGGGTGGACTCGGCCTTCATCTCCGCACCCCAAGAATGATGTATCAAGGTTCTCATGGGAGTCATGAAGTGCACTTATCTCCTCTTCTATTTCAATGCTTTGAACAGAGGAATGTTTCTGTATCTTGAACTTTACCAGGGTGGAAGTGTCAACCTCCCTTGGGCCTTGCACCTCCAGCAGCTCTCAACTCGCAGCGAGGCCTTCAACATTCCCTTCGATGCAGTCACTGCCTTAGGGTCTTGGACCATGGCATCCATAGGAGTCTCAACCCCTAGGATTGCACTTTCACTACCCTGCAGTGTTAACTCCCGGGGCATCTCCATCCTGTGCCTCGACTGTAGGAACAATGTCATCAACCTTCAAAGCATCTGACATTTCAGCTGGGACAGACTCAACTGTCCGAGCTTCGTCAATATCAATATGTTGTGGTTCTTTCTCAGTTTCCACTTCGCCTCATTGCTTCAAGGTTGAGTCATCTGCAACATCCTCCGACCCCTTTCCGGTGGAAAAGGGTTTCCCCACCGGTGGCACACCGGTGAGTGGATCGATGATAGGTCACTCGCTTCCCGACTTGCAAACTTTTTCTTTTGAATGCTCACCGCCAAAGGTGGTAAAACACCTTCTTCAGGGGTTGGCTCAACTTGGGTGCCCAAAGTCCCAGTCTCATTGCCATTTCCCTCGGACCCATCCTCCAAAAGTACTGAGAACGTAGCTGCAACGATGTCTGTGGCAATCAGCTGAACTACTCCCAAAGGGTCGATTTGCAGGAGAGATTGAGACGACTCTCCTGGTCCTTCAACCAGTTGCTGCTCATGCATTATTCTGGATTCCCTCAAAGCCTACTGCATGTCTGATTTTTCTGTTGCAGCAATGGGTTCCTCATCACTCTCTGAGTAGATGTCTAGATGTGTATGAGTATGAGATGGAGAGTTTGTGAATTCACACATCTTGGCCTTTTCTATGACACGGGCTTCCTCGACTGCCTTTTATTTCTCTTCTTCCTTGATGATTCGAAGAATATCCATGCAATTTTCTTCATCAAGAGCCTGGCGTACCATAGAAACACCGATAAATTGCAACAACTCCTCTTCTTCTTCGATATACTAAGGGTGAGCAAACTGCTCCCTTGAGTGATCTAGCTTCCATGCTCTCCATTATCTAAGACGATGCTGAATGTCTGGATATATTGGAGAGTACATGATAACATTTTCATCATCCTCTTCTTGACCTTCATCCTCTGGGATTGAAGGCAAGATACGTTGCTGTAGGGGCAGGAGCATCCTTTTTCTTAGTTGCAGGGGCAACTTTCTTCTTCCCAGCTGTAGGGGCAGCTTTCTTCTTGGGGGGAGGGGCAACAACTGTGTCCTCGGGTTTAGCTGATTCCCCCTCACTTGTTTCCGCCTTCTTTGCGTGGGCTCTCTTCTGGGCTCCAGAGAGGTTAGCCCTGAACATTTTCTTGTTGACATGGAAGGATTTTTCATGTCGAAGGGGAATACCATTCACTTCCATCAAGTGGCCAATCACGAGGCCATATCCGAGAGATCCTCCAAAGGATTCGTCATCCTTAAACGACTTATTCATTACATTCTGGTAGAGTCTGTTGTATACCAACTCAGCCCAGTTGACTTTCTTGCCCTGCATGATCGCAACCATGACGATCAGCTTTGTCTTGGACATCTGATTAAAGCTTACAAACTTCATGTCTACACACTTTGAGACGACATCCATCAACTTATGATAGTCGCCCTTCAAGCAGCCTTCTTATCGTTGTGGTAGACTACCTTAGCAACAAGACGGTTTGGCTATCTCTTTCCATGCAAAGCAGCCCAAGTCAACATCGCCTTCATTAATCTCCTTCATGCTTTCCGATGGCAACAAGCAAAGTGCTCGCAAGGTCCTTAGCATTTATCATAATATCCTTGCGGTGGACAGAAGACTCAATCCCTTCATCCTGCACCTCTGCGTTAACATAGAACTGCGCCACCTCTTCTAGGTAGGTGTGCGAGTATTCCATAGTCAGAAAAGCCTTGAGATCTGACTTTTCTAGCATTTAAGTGATTTTCTTGACAAGAGTTTCATCTCGGAACCCGCTTCACCATACCTTCAAGTCCACTAACGATCCCGAGTGGATTTGCTTCGATAGCTTGACGAAATCAAACTTAGGTGCCATTTATAGAGATTTTCACCAATTAAAACTTGACGAATTTGTTTGAGAACACTTAGGATTTTTGAGAGAGAAATAGCTTGCTTTCTTTTTGCTTGAAGATGAACAATTTCCAAAAGAGAGAGAGAAAGTGGAAAAATGGATATATAAGGGTTATGAAAGGACATGTCTTTGGATTTGAAATTTTGATCGAGATCAACGGTTCGATTTCACACGTCAAAGCGCATTTAATTCCTCGCATTTTAATGCGGTAGCATTTATATCCAATCATATGCTTATCGTGCGGCTTTTTTTTGCACTCCATCATTATTATCTTGATGTCATCCTTAAAAACATTCCCGCTCATTAAAAACGATTGTGTTTTTGTCACTTAGCTCATAAATGACTCAGTTTATATCAAAAATGACTTAACTGGTTCTCTCCTTTCATTAATCGACTCAATTTGTCGCCTAACTTTCCGACTTAGTCGTTTCACATGGTTGATTCGTGAAACTTGTTCAATTTTCATCTTCTCATCTTCCATCTCTTTTGGTTGAATCTTTCGAGTGTCAACTCAACTCAATTAACCCTAGCTCATTCTTAAGCTCTTCAAATCTTGACTCACATAGGGGTTTAGTGAATATGTCACCAACCGCTTATCGTTGAGATATATTCCAAGGTGATGTCTTTCTTTTCAACATGATCTCTTATAAAATGATATCCGATATCAATGTGCTTTGTTCTTGAATGCAACACAGATTTCGAGTGATTGCAATAGACTTGTGTTATCACACATAATTGTAATCTCTTTTCTTCAATCTCATAATCTTTTAGCCGTTGTCTCATCCATAAGACTTGGGCTTGTTTGCCCGCAGCCTATGTACTCGTCACGGTGTGGATGTGGCTATTGAGTTTTGCTTCTTGCTAAACCAGAAACCAATCTATTTCCAAGCATTTGACATGTACCAAGTACTTTTCCGTCAACTCTACATCCAACATACCGAAGTCCGAGTAACCAATAAGCTTGAATCCACCTTCCTTTCGATACCATAAGTCAACTTCTGGCATGCCTTCAAATATCTTAAGATTCTCTTAGCCGTGATCATGTGGCTCTTCTTTGGTGCAGATTGAAATCTTGCACATACACCTACCGCAAAGTGATGATGTCCTGGGTCATGGCCGTCGTTAAGTAGAAAGCAGTTGATCCAATGAGTGCTTTATATCTTGTTTGATCTCTGACCTTACCATCTGCGTCCATGTCCATCTTGACTGATGTGTTTATTGGTATTTTCATAGAAGACTTCTCTTCCATACCAAATTTCTTCATTAAATCTCTGGTGTACTTTGTTTGACTTATGAAAGTTCCATCCTTCAATTGCTTAACTTGAAGTCCTAGGAAGAAAGTCAGCTCTCCCATCATGCTCATTTCAAATTTGCCTTGCATGAGGTTTGAGAACTTATCACACATCTTTTTATTTGTGGATCCAAAAATGATGTCATCCACATATATTTGAACAAGCAGTATACTCTCCCCATCTTAAATTCTGAAGAGTTTTCTGTCCACTTTTCCTTTGGTGAATCCATTACGAGTTAGAAATTGAGACAATGTATCATACCATGCTCTTGGTGCCTGTTTCAATCCATATAATGCTTTCTTGAGCTTGTACACCTTATCTCCAATAGTCTTCTGCTCAAAACCTGGAGTTGTTCGACATAGACTTCTTCCTCTAACAGTCCATTTAGAAATGCACTCTTCACATCCATTTGATATACAGTGAAGTTCTTATGTGCAGCATAGGCAAGAAACATCCTTATTGCTTCTAATCTTGCAACATGAACAAAGGTTTCATCAAAATCTATTCCCTCTTCTTGGCAATACCCTTTGGCTACCAATCTTGCTTTGTTTCTTACCACAGATCCTTCCTCATTCATCTTGTTTCTGAAAACCCATTTTGTGCCAATAATATTTTGATGGGTTGGTCTCTGCACCAATTCCCATACTTTGTTCCTTTCAAACTGATTCAGCTCTTCTTGCATGGCTTGAATCCAATGTGTGTCATCCAATGCTTGAGACACATCTTTTGGCTCTATTTAGGAAATAAAACAAGTGAACATTGCTTTGCCGAGCTCGATCTGGTTCTTACACCATCTCTAACATCTCCAATAACTAACTCGGGGATGGTCTCTCACCCATCTTACATCAAAGTTGGAGTAAATCATTTGGATTCAATTTGCCTCACTGCAATTGCGTTATCTCGAACAACTCTTTCATCATCATCCAGCTGTAGAATTTCCAGCTGTCTTTGAGATTCAGCTATCTCATCTTTATCTTGATTGATTGCTCTTACTTGACTTCAACATAAGGACTCTTCTCGCATATTTGGTCGATTCAAACTTATCGCCTAACTCTTCAATGTCTTCTCCACTTACATCAGGTTCATCAAAAACCATATGGATAGACTCTTCTGTGACCATAGTCCTCTTGTTCAGCACTCTATAGGTTTTGCTCTCAGCTGAGTATCCCAAAAAGGTACCTTCATCAGCTTTAGCATCGAAAGCCTTCAAATTGTCTTTGCCATTGTTGTGGATGAAACATTTACATCCAAATATCCTGAAGTACCCAACATTTGACTTTCTCCCTGTCCAGATTTCATAAGGAGTCTTGGTTAGTTGCCTGTTAATCATGTATCTATTTTGAGTATAACATGCTGTGTTAATGGCTTCAGCCCAAAATCTCTTAGGCAATCCAGCTTCAACTAACATGGTTCTTGCAGCTTCCTTGAGAGTTCTGTTTCTTCTTTCAGCTACTCCAATTTGTTGTGGAGTCCTTGATGCTGATAACTCATGAGCAATACTATTTTCAACACAATACTGAGTTATTATCCCATTGACAAACTCAGTTCCTCTATCAGATCTTATCTTTATAATGGTTTGGCTCTTTTCATTTTGAACTCTTTTCATCAGCTGAGGTAACTTCTGCAAAGTTTCCTTCTTTTTGCACATAAAGATTGTCCATGTATATCTTGAGTAATCATCTACCACCACTAAGGTGTATTTCTTTCCACTTATGTTGGCTGGTTCAACAGGACCAAAAAGATCCATATGGAACAGATGCAATATCTTTGTTGAAGAATGACTAGGCTTATCCTTGAATGAAGATTTGATTTGCTTTCCCATCTGGCATGCATCACATACACTTTCCTTCTTGTACACTGAGTCTGGCAATCCTTCCATAAGATGACTCCTTGCAAGCTTGTTGATTGTCTTGAAATTCAGATGACTCAGCTTCTTGTGCCACAACCAACTTGATTCAGCTGTGCTATTTGCTAACAGACAAGTGCTTGGTGTACCAGTAAACCAATCTACCACATACATATTCTTATGTCTTGATCCTTGCAGCACTATTTCATTTGATTCAGTATCTTTGATCTGGCATACTCCCATATTGAATCCAACATTGTAGCCCTTGTCACAGAGTTGACTGATGCTTAACAGGTTGAAGTTGAGGATTTCAACATATGCAACATCTGTGATTTCTAATCCATTCTTCTTGATAGATCCAGTGCCTTTGATTTCCCATGGAGCTTCATTTCCTCCAAATATGACTTTTGCACCTCTAATCTCCTTGAATCTTGACAGATTTTTCTTGTTTCCTGTCATATGTCTGGAATAGCCACTATCCATGTACCAGGTTCCTTGGCACTCAGCTGTTCCTTGAACCTGTGTTAGGAAATTTATTGTTTAGATTTTGATGAATGCCATGTAAAACTTAGAATAGGAAGTTGGCACCCCATTTTTTTGTTATAAACTGCATTGTAATAAATAGGGCTGGTCAAGCTGAGTTAAGTCAGCTACGCCCAAACATGCAAAAAGACAATCGGAGACTAGAAGGAAGACTCCGCAAGACAACCGAGTATGGCAAAGAAGAGTAGACGGAACTCTATCAAGAAGCAATCGAGATGCGGTGAGTGGAGTATCAGTCAAGTCAACTCAAGAAAAGCCAAGTCTCAAGTTGAAGTGATGAAGAGTCATCCATGAATGGAAGTCGACTCTAAGTCACCTGGGGGAAAGTAAGGAAATGCGGTCAAGTCGAGATAATCTGAAAAAGATCCATTGCACGTAAATCAAGAGAATTACCTAAACAAGTAATATCTCCAAACTACCTTTTCGAAGTGCTCACCCCTTAAGCGTGCAAAAGGAATAAACCAATGGAAAGCACTACATCGTGTCGAACTCAAAAGGTGAAGAACAATTCATACGAGGAAATGGCAATTCCAAGGATCGCAACAAGACAAGCCAACGACTGCAAGTGACTTTAAAAAATAAGCCTATCTCTTCAACGGGCAAATTTTTGAAAGATCACTATAAAAGGCCGAGAAATGACTTTGAAAAAAAAAAAGCGTAAGAGACCGTAACCACAAACGTTCAAGCAATTATTAGAATCAGAACTGAAATACTCTCAAGTTATTAAACGCTAAATCCTCAAGCCTACACTACGAAGAACATCAATCCAACACTCACCTGTGAAGGAAAGATAACTTCAATCAATTGAAGAGGAAAATACTGAAAAATCAAGGGGTCTACATTCCTCGAAGGATTGTAGGAAGGTTCAAGGTCGAACCAAGTCTTGAGCTTTTGGAGGGCTTCGTGATCAAATCCAAAGAGCTTGAGCAAGTGAGTCAGTAGTAGCAAGCGCAAATTTTGCCCTATGAAGAAGCCGAGTCGCACGAGAAGCCGGTGAGTGATCAAGGCGTCTCGATCGAGTCCCAAAGGATCAAGTGTTTGTGTGATCAAGACTTGTATCCGGCTGTTACCACTTTGTATATCGATCAATACCTAGTGGATTCCTCCAGAGTTGGAGAAGAGAGGAGTAGAAGAATTACCCCATCTTCGAACCTCTATAAAAATCTTATTGTGTCATTTACATTTCAAAGACTTTAATTCTTGCATCATATTTGTTTAATTTCACGACATATTTGCTATCCATTAGATAATCTCTAAGTACTAAATCAAGCTCTAAATCTCTACTTAACCAAACTTAAGGGTGTTAAGTCTTCCAATAAATCAAACCACAGTTGAGTTAATTTAGACTTAACAACCGATTTGAGTTATTCCATCAACAACTCGGTTGAGTCCGTTGAGAGACTAACTCTCTTGATTAACTAAATTGGTCAGCCCACCAAGGACACAATCGTGTAGTATGAACTCGAACTTTTAAAAGGACTAAATCAAAAATTTGGTAAGGTTTATTCAACCCCCTTCTAAACCTTACACTTACACCCCCTTGGGACCTACAAGTGGTATTAGAGCGGTTGGTTCATTGAGCCTTCCGCAGTTCGGTTATGAACTAGATCTCCAAACTTTTCAAAGTCCGCTTTAGTACTTAAACTTTCAAAACTCTCTTTATCATTAAAATTTATTATCATGGAAGCAAATTTGACACGCATCCCTATGTTCACAATTGAAGAATTTGATGATTGGAAAATTCATATGGCTCATCTATCAAAGATTACATGATGAGATGTGGATAGTGATAGAAGATGGGCCACTACAAATCTTAAAGGTGAACACAATCGTAAGAAGAGCTGCAGCCTAAAGGAGAATAGGATGTTGCTCCCATCAAACCATGGTTGAAAAACCAAGAATCGAATGGACAAATGATGACGAAAAAAATACAACCTGGACAATGTAGCCAAGGACATCCTTTACAAAACCTCGACAAAGCCATGCTCAATAAAGTCAAATCATGCAAAACGGCTAAAGAAATGGGGACAAGCTAACATTGATTTGTGAAGGCTCGTGAGCAAATCAAAGAAAACAAATTATCGGTGGTCGTACAGTAAATTTGAGAACTTCAAAATGATCTCGGAGAAAACCTGGATCAATTGGATGCTCGGTTCACGTAAATCACCAACGAGCTATCTCGCACTTGGAAAGGAATATACACGAGAATGAAATGTGTATGAAGATCCTAAAAAGTCTTCCACTGAATGGGAAATGAAAGTCATGGCCCTAAGACATTCCATGGACCTATCAAAGACATCCAACCATGAACTATTCTCGACCTCAAAGCCTACGAGTTTGAGCCGAGAAGAAAAGACAGGAAGAGACAAGTGTGCCCAAAACAAATTGCTTCTAATTGTTAAAGATGGGAAGAGAGCCGAGGTCAAAGAAGTCATTGACCCAAAAGAAATAGCCCTACTAGAACCAAAGCTAGCATAAGTGGAAAGAAATACACCTTGGTGGTAGTAGATGACTACTCAAGATATACATGGACAATATTCATGTGTAAGAAGAAAGAAACTCTACGTAAAACTACCACAACGGTGATAAAGAAGATTCAAAATGAGAAGAGCCAAACCATTATCAAAATAAGATCGACAGAGGAACCGAGTTTGTCAACGGAATAATAACTCAAGATTGTATTGAAAATGGTATTGGTCATGAACTATCAGCACAAGGACTCCACACAGAATGGAGTTGCGAAGAAAGAAGGAACAAAACTCTCAAAGAAGAAGCAAGGACCATGTTAGTCAAGCGGGGTTACCAAAAAGATTTTGGGTCAAGCAATAAACACAACTTGCTACACTCAAAACGGATGTATGATAAACAGACAAATTGAAAAAGACTCCATATGAGATTTGGTGGAAGAAAACCAAATGTTGCGTATTTTAGAATATTTGGAAGTAAATGCTTCATCCACAACAATGGCAAAGATAACCTAAAGGCCTTCGATGCTAAAGTCGATGAAGGTATCTTCTTGGGATACTCACCGAAAAAGCAAAGCCTCTGAGTACTCAACAAAAGGACTATGGTTGGAAGAATCCATTCATGTGGTATTTGATGTGCCAAATGTAAATGGAGAAGACATTGAAGAGTCACCGATAAGTCAATCATCCAAGCATCTGAGAAAAATCCCTATGTCAAGCCGAAACGAATTGTAAATTGAGGAAGAAGATGAGATAGTCAATCTCAAAAACAATCGAAAACTTTGCAGCTAAGTGATTACAAGAGAGCCGATCAAGCAACAACACCGCTAGACAATCGAACCACCAACTTACTCCAACCTCGATGTAAGATGGCCGAGAGACCATCCACCGTAACTTGTCATTGGAGATATAAGAGAAGGTGTCAAAACAAGATCCGAACTCAACAAGAAGCTATGTTCACATGCTTTATCTCGCAAATAGAGCCCAAAGATGTGTTACAAGCATTGGACGACACACATTGGATTCAAGCTATGCAAGAAGAGTCAATCAGTTTGAAAGAAATAAAGTATGGGAATTAGTTCAAAGACCCATCCATCAAAACGTTATTGGTACTAAATGGGTGTTCGTAAACAAGATGAACGAGGAAGGTTCTGTGGTAAGAAACAAAGCAAGACTAGTAGCCAAAGGATATTGCCAAGAAGAAGGAATAGATTTTGATGAAACATTTGCCTCGTAGCAAGATTGGAAGCTATAAGGATGTTTCTTGCCTATGCAGCTCACAAGAATTTCATTGTATATCGATGGATGTAAAAAGTGCATTCCTAAATGGTTTATTGGAAAAAGAAGTGTATGTTGAACAACCTCCAGGATTTGAGCGAGAAGACTCTTGGAGATAAGGTATACAAACTCAAGAAAGCCTTGTATGGATTGAAACAGCACCCGAGCATGGTATGATACCTTGTCACAATTCCTAATCGAGAATGGATTCACAAAAGGAAAAGTAGATAGAACACTTTTGTAATCCAAGACAAAAAGAGTATCTCGCTTGTTCAAATATATGTGGATGACATCATTTTTGGATCCACAAACAAAGAATCGTGTGAAAAATTTTCAAACCTCATGCAAAGTAAATTTGAAATGAGCATGATGGGAGAGTCGACATTCTTCCTAGGACTCCAAGTGAAACAATCGAAGGATGGAACCTTCATAAATCAAACAAAATACACCAGAGATTTAATGAAGAAATTTGGTATGGAGGAGAAGTCTTCTCGTGAAAATACCAATGAATACATCACCAAAATGGACATGGATGTAGATGGCAAGTCTCAGTAGATCAAACAAGATACTGAGCACTTATTGGATCATTACTCTATCTCACAAAGAAGCAGCCGGACATCACCTTGTTTGTAGGTGTATGTGCAAAATTTCAATTTGCTCCAAAAGAGAGCCATATGACAGCTAGCCTAAGAGAATCTTGAGATACTTGAAAGGAAGCCAAGAAGTTGGCTTATGGTATCCAAAGGAAGGTGGATTCAAGCTAATTGGCTATCAGACTCGACTATCTTTGGATGCAGAGTCGACAGGAAGAGCACCTCGTGCACATGTCAAATGCTAGGAAACAGGCTGATTTCCTGGTTTAGCAAGAAGCAAAATTCAATAGCCACCTCTACAAAAGCGAGAATACATAGCTGCGGGCAAACAAGCAGCCCAAGTCCTATGGATGAGACAAAGAAATGAGAGACTATGAAGTTGAAGAAAGAAAAAAGAGATTCCAATTATGTGTGATAACACAAGTGCAATTGCAATCACTCAAAACTCGTGTTGCACTCAAGAACAAAGCATATCGATGTCGATATCACTTCATAAGAGATCATGTTGAAAAGAAGGACATCATCTTGGAATATATCTCAACCGATAAACAATTGGTGACATCTTCACAAAACCATTATGTGAATCAAGATTTGAAGAACTCAAGCATGAGTTAGGGTTAATTGAGTGAGTGACACTCGAGAAGAATCAAAGAAAAGAAATGGAACACAGAAAGCGAAAAAAGAGTGAACTCACAAATCGCCTAAGTAAATCACCAGATCGAAAGACAATTTATACCAAGTCGGTGACAAATTTGAGTCACAAAGAGAATCGTGAGAAGAAGAATTAAACCAAATAAGGGTAAAAGCCGAGTCATTTATGAACAAAGTGACAAAAACGCAATCGTTTTTACTAAGCGGAATGTTTTTAAGAATGACGTCAAAGATAATTATGACGTGTACAGCAAAAGCCGCACACTAAGCTTATGATTGGATATAAATGTGCCGCATTAAATACGAGACATTAAATGCTCAATCGGCATGCCAAATCTAAGCCGTTGATTTCGATCCCATTTCAAAAACCACCCGCACGTCCTTTCATAAACCATACTTAAACCATTTTCGTCCGTTTCTCTCACACACTACCAAAACTGTTCATTTCTCTCTCTCAGAAGCAAAGGCAAAAATTCTCTCGAAACCCTATCTATCTTCAAATCAAACTCTAAGTTTTCTTCGGTAAAATCCTGAAAAATGGCACCAACCTATGATTTTGTCAAGTTAGGAAAGCAAATCCACACCGGGTCTACTGTGGATTTCGACGGCATGGTGAAACAGGGGTCCGACGACACCCTAGTGAAGAAAATTGCTGGGAAATTGGAAACGTCCGGGCTGAAACCGTTTCTGACGTTGGAATATCCGATGACCTATGTGGAGGAGGTCGCACAATTCTATGTGAACGCTGAGATTCATGATGAGGGGATCAAATCCTCCTTCACGGAAAGGAGTTCATCATCTCTCGCCAAGGATTTGGTGAACACCGCCACTACCAACGGAAGGAGCATCGTAAATTAACGGCCGATGTAAACCTGGCCGCTGCTTGGAAGGAAATAGCCAAACCCGACTATATTGATAAAATAGTTTACACAACTAACAAGAGAGGTCAAGGAGGATTATCACAAGTTGTTGGACATAGTTGCCAAATGTATTGACATCAAATTTGGCGGCTTTAACCAATCAATCAAAAGCAAAATTGATCGTGATGGCGGCGATCATTGAAGAAAGGAAAATAAATGGCCGAGTTTGTTTACAAAGCAGAGTATGCCGAATGTAGGGAACAAATCCTTCAAGGAAGATGGCACATTTGGATGATCCCTAGGATATGGCCCGGTGATTGGCCGGTGATGGAGGTGAAAGGAGTCCCTCTTAGACATGGAAAGGCGTTCCATGTAAACAAGAGGATGTTCAGATCAAACCTCTCCGGCGCATGTAAGAGAGCCTACGCCAAGAGAGCCGACACGAGTGAGGGGAATCGGTGACCCTCAAGATACAACTGTTTCTCTCCACCAAAGAAGAAAGCGCCCGCACAATTTTGCTAAAAAAGTCTCGCTCTCCCGCAGAAAGAAAGTCAAAACCTACTCCCGCCCCCTCGCAGAGTCACCGCCCGCAGCCGTGTCTCTGCCCGCTCGCAACAGTCACCGCCCTGCAGCTCGTGACTCGCCCAAAGAAGTTAGTGGTCGAGAAGGACTCTCAACTACCTTCTCGGATCGTCAAAAGGAGGAGATCTCGATAAGCCAAGAAGACCGGCTCCTCGAAGAAGACACAAAGACGCCCCCACCGCCAAGACTAAGAAAACGTCTCAACCGTAAATCCCTCGGTACAAACTAGAAGACGAAGAAGAATCATCAAGCGCTCCGAGCTTGAGAAATCGGCCGAGTCACCACTCACCGAACAAATACTTAAACCGCCAAGCAAAGAGAGTCCCCTGATGTAATTGATGAAACATCTAAGTCTGTCAAGGCGATCAACAGAGGCAAACCGAAAAACACAAGTAGTCCGCGGTGAGACACAAGAAAGAAGCCGATAGAGCTAATAGTGATGTGATGATCCTATCCCCACTTTACCCGCACATCCAAAATCGTCTCGTGAGAGTGAGGAAGTGGAAATTGAGTCGATCAAGGGAACAATTCCAACGGCACTGAATTTATAGAAGAGGAAGAGGAATGTTGAACTTCCTTGGAGTGACCACGTGGTCCAAGATCGGATGAAGAAAATCGCATGATATCTTGCAGATCTTCAAGGACAAGGAGAAGGAAAGAAAGAGGAGAGGAAGCCGAGGCACGTGAGAAGGCCAAAGATCGCCTCTATCACCGCACCACGTAACACACACATCATCTCCTTGATGTCTTATCGATGATGATGAGGATCTGCATCACGCCGACGCTACGAAAAGTTGCAAATGCAGCAAGCTTTGCACGAATCTAGAATCCTTCACGAGAAAAGATTGACGGAGGGACCAGGAGAGTCCTCCAAAACACACCGAAATTGATCCAATGGGAGTGGTTCAGCAAATCGCCACTATTGTTTCGCCACCACTTCCCACTCACTCGGAAGAAGGAATTAAGGAATGGCGATGAACCGGGTCGGTGGGAACCCCAGTTGAGCCAACCCCTAATGAAGGTGTCTTACCACCGCCCCAACGGCTGAACACTCGAGAAAACAATGGGAGTTTGGAGACGAGTGACCCCATTCCAAGTCACTCAACTGATGCGCCAGCTGAGGGGGAAACTCCCTCCACTGCAGCAAGGTCGGAGAATGCTGCAGATAACTCCACAACGAATCCAGGAGGCGAAGTGGAGAAAGTACAAACACAAAATGAACAAAGCAAGTTGCCATCAACGAAGCTCGGATAGTTGAGACTCTCGGTGAGGTGCCAACTACTCGGGCGAAGGCTAATGATGCCGCGATGCGTCGAGGCACGAGGAAGGAATGTACGGGAGTTAACACTGGCGATGAAAGTGCAATCCATGGGGTTGAGACTCCAATGGATGCCACCACAGAAGACCCTAAGACAACCGACATTGTCGAAAGGGAGGTCCAAGGCCTCGCTGCAATCGAGATCGCCGGAGGTAATGAAGGCCCACGGGAGGTTGAGACTTCCGGGGTAAAGAGGATGAAGTAGAGAACATCCCTCCCGCTATCATTGACCCATCCGAAAAGGAGATAAGCGCGCGTCATGATTCCCAGGATAATCGATGTAACCTTTTCGGGATCGGAAGGCGACGAAGAAGCCGAGTCATCCCCGTGATAGATCCAAAAGACTCATTGCGGATGTTCCCAAAGACGAGCAAGTCCGATCTCAAGACTACTCGTCAAACTTTCAATTTTGATGATGAGCCACCAATGGAAATCTCATCATCGTCCGATGACGCTCGATAAGGCCGAGGACAGTCCACTCAATTGGAGAAACCAATCGAGACCAACGAAGTTGTTGAGACAAGCTAAGGCTCAGCAAGTCGGGTCCACTTCACAACAGACCCCCAACAAAACAGAGTCCATCTGCGCGCAGCTCCCCAAGCGCAGTTAGAGTTCGACTCCAAAAGGAACTTCACGCGCACCTCTCATCATTGAACAAATACCGTTGGCCGTGATGATTCCTTTATCAAATCTTTTCCTTTCTCTCGGAGGTACCCGACCTCCCAAGAGTCGAGAACGAGCTCACACGCTTCCACGCAGAGCCCCGCTCTGTCATCTCGTCAGTACCATCGTTTAGCCGACTATGACTTTGACGCTGCGTGGCCATCACCGCATCGGAAGAAACAATCAAGTTCGGGAGGTGTTCAAAGCATTATTTGCCGAGATTGAACGGATGGAGAGGCACCAGGCCTCTATGGACATGCGATCGACAACAGAGATGCCAATCTGCTCACGACTTGAGAGGCATAATAAATCCAGATCGGGAATGGTGGCAATAGAAGAAACAATGCGTGTGGAACAAGTTAGATACTTCAGGACATTGTTCAACAAGCTGGTATGGAGAGCCGAGAATGCCGATGCAAAAACGAAATTAAGAGAATACATTGAGCACATGCATGAAGCTCACACTCGCCGAGATAAAGTGCTGTGTGAGCAAAATAAGAGTGATCTCCAGCGTCCTGGAAGCAAATATGGACAGAAAATTCAGCCTTCTCATGGCTGAAATGAAGCTAATTTCAAAGAGATTCCAACGCTACTCGCTCTCCGAATTTCGGCCGCATACTCCGCAGCAGACTCAAGACGAACTCGACTATCAACAGCTCGACTTCCGCTTGCCAAGTATGTTTCGGCGTTCCTCTCTCCTTTGATGATGCCAAAAAGGGGGAAGAGGAATACCTTAAAGCACGTAAGATATCCGGTCGGGGGAAAAAAGTGGACTTTGCAAAGGGAAAGACAAAGTGAGGAAGTGTTGAAACAAAAGAAAGGAAAATCCGTTGAGGGGGAAGGATCGAAAGATGTGACCTTGATGATCGCACAAACCCCCAACAAGGTATTGTCACTGGTGATATTATCGACAAAGAAACTCCCATGACTCCGCCACTCCAACACTCGCTATATCTATGGCCGAAAAGAGAAAGACAATTGAAGCAGGGGATGGAGAAAGTGGAAGGAAGAATGGATGCCCGAGTTATGAACATCTTGAAACAACATGGAGGTATTCCAAGAGACAGAGACACTTATGCCATCTCTCGATGTCGGGACAGAGCCACGATCGTTGATGAATTTAAAACGCCGCATCGAAGGATACTTTGCAAATATGTCTATGGCTCAAGCTTGGGACTTGTATCGGGAAAAGGGTCTCACGTTATGTGAAGAAGCGACAAGCAGCAGACTACCTGATCACTCACGGGTCACTCCACGGGTCACTCATTGGAAAAAGAAGACCCCAAAGACAATACACGCCTGGAGATAGAGGAAGAAGGTGGTGGAGGAAGAGGTTTGCACCTAGACCTCGCCCAAAAACATTGAGTACGTAGATCCGTAAGAAATGAGGGATCTCATTTGGGCTGGTCTTGACCAAATAGCAAATTTGCAAGTGGCTAAAAGTAATGCCGAGTATGCGAAAAAGAATAGAAGAAAGAAAACAAGAGACAAACTCGGCTATGGGAGGAAAGACAAGAAAGATTAAGAAAGAGATGAAGCTGCCAGGAAGGCATATGAAACGAAGAAGAAGGCGGTGCGATGAGAAAAAGAGAAGAAGAGCGTAAGATCTTTGAACAAGATGAAAGAAGGAGACAACGAAGGAGATGAAGTGTTCTTTGTCCACCCTTCAAGTATTTCATTATGTAAATACATACTATGTAAGTCTTCCGCAATAAAGCTATAAATTCTTTATTTGTTTTGTATAGACAAATGTATGCTCGATACACCTTGTAAAAACAGATTGTGTAAAAGAACAAGAATGTTATGATCAATAAAAGGATTGATTCTACGCATACATTCTATGTGAATACACTATCTCAGTATGTATCTTTGCTATTTACATTTTTGAATGGTTTAAGTTTTGGCATCATCAAAAAGGGGGAAATTGTTAGGAAATTTATTCTTTAGATTTTGATGAATGCCATGTAAAACTTAGAATAGGAAGTTGGCACCCCATTTTTTTGTTATAAATCGCATTGTAATAAATATGGGTCAAGCCGAGTTAAGTCGCCTACGCCCAAACATGCAAGAAGACAACCGGAGACTAGAAGGAAGACTCATTTGCAAGATAGCCGAGTATGGCAAATAAGAGTAGACGAGAACTCTATCAAGAAGCGGTGAGATGCGGTGAGTGGAGTATCACTCAAGTCAACTCAAGAAAAGCCAAGTCTCAAGTTGAAGTGATGTAAGAGTCATCCATGATTGGAAGTCGACTCTAAGTCACCTGGGGAAAGCAAGGAAATGCGGTCAATAAGTCGAGATAATCAAAAAGATCCGTTGTACGTAAATCAAGAGAATTACCTAAACAAGTAATATCTCCATACTACCTTTCTCGAAGTGCTCGGCCCCTTAAGCGTGCAAAAGGAATAAACCAATGGGAAGCACTACATCGTGTCGAACTCGAAAAGGTGAAGAACAATTCATACGAGGAAATGGCAATTCCAAGGATCGCAACAAGACAAGCCAACGATGCAAGTGACTTTCCAAAATAAGCCTATCTCTTCAACGGGCAAATTTTTGAAAGATCACTATAAAAGGCCGAGAAATGACTTTGAAAAAAAAAAAAGCGAGAAGAGACCGTAACCACAAACGTTCAAGCAATTATTAGAATCAGAACTCGAAATACTCTCAAGTTATTAAACGCTAAATCCTCAAGCCTACACTACGAAGAACATCAATCCAACACTCACCGTGAAGGAAAGATAACTTCAATCAATTGAAGAGGAAAATACTGAAAAATCAAGGGTCTACATTCCTCGAAGAATTGTAGGAAGGTTTAAGGTCGAACCAAGTCTTGAGCTTTTGGAGGGCTTCGTGATCAAATCCAAAGAGCTTGAGCAAGTGAGTTGTAGTAGCAAGGCAACCGCCCCTGTGAAGAAGTTCGAGTCGCACGGAAGCCAACCGAGTGATCAAGGCGTCTCAGATCGAGTCCCAAAGGATCAAGTCATTTGTGTGATCAAGACTTGTATCCGGATTGTTACCACTTTATATACCGATCAATACCTAGTGGATTCCTCCAGGAGTTGGAGAAGAGAGGAGTAGAAGAATTACCCCATCTTCGAACCTCTATAAAAATCTTATTGTGTCATTTACATTTCAAAGACTTTAATTCTTGCATCATATTTGTTTAATTCTCGCTAACATATTTGCTATCCATTAGATAATCTCTAAGTACTAAATCAAGCTCTAAATCTCTACTTAACCAAACTTAAGGGTGTTAAGTCTTCCAATAAATCAAACCACGTTGAGTTAATTTAGACTTAATAAATTTGAGTTATTCCATCAATTACTCGATTGAGTCCGTTGAGAGACTAACTCTCTTGATTAACTAAATTGGTGTCCACCAAGGACACAGCTGTGTAGTATCAACTCTGAACTTTTGAAAGGACTAAATCAAAAATTTGGTAAGGTTTATTCAACCCCCCTTCTAAACCTTACACTTACACCCCTTGGGACCTACAACCTGCAATCAAGTAAATTAGTTTTTAGGTACCCATACTTGCCTGGGTCCTGAGGGGTTAATGCTGTAAGATGATCCAAACAACCTATAGCCAAATGACTTGACTCTAAGAGGTTGCCATCTATCTGTGCCATAATGATAATTCACTTTGGCAAATTGCTTGGGGGCTTTAGGTTCATACAACTGTCTCTTTTGTCTGTATGCCTGTGTGTGTATTTTAGCAATTGCCTTCCTTGGGTAGTTGTAATATTTCTGAGTGTAGTGCCTGGGTGCATATGTGTGTTGATAATAGCTCTTTTGCCTTTGGAATGACCTTTGCTGAGGTTTAGGTCTTTGCCATCTAGGCTTGTATTCCATTGGTCTTTGCTGATTTTTCACATTGTTCCAATCAGCTTGGCTTGGATAGTTTCTACCATTCCCAACATGTGTGTTTCTGTGATGAAACTTCTGGAGTTTTTGGTAGCTCTGTTTGTTCTTTACAGAGTACTTTCTATTTGGAGTTTGCTGAGGAACTCTGTTGGATTTCTTCTCAGTTGTCCTCTCAGCATGCTCAATTGGCTGTTTTCCTTTCCCTTTGTATCCAAGGCCAATTTGTTTGTGATTGTGCTTTGGGATGAGTGTGGGTGCAACATTTGGTGTTTTGGGTTTTTGAGATGTTTCATTGCTCGAAGTTCCTTTTTCCAAAATCACTCTAGGAGTTTGATTGTGCACAAATGAATTGAATCCTATGCCTGTCTTATCTCCACATTCTTTTTGACTCATGATAAGGTCATCCAATGATTTTGATGCCTTTGTAAATGAGGCAACCACATTTTTGAGATCATTTTTCCTCTTTTCTATAGCAACTATCTCTGCTATTAGTTTAGCATTTTTAGCCTTCAGCTCTATGTTCTCATCAGCTATGTGACTTAGAGTACTCAACTCCTTAGTCAGCTGTGAGTTTTGGCTTTTGAGCTGGCTGTTTTCCTCATTTAAAAGTGTGTGTGAGGATTAATGTGCTCAAAGTCTTTCATCATTTTGCCTAATGAATCATAAAGATCAGTGGGTGATGAAGTGTGTGTGTCACAATCACTATCACTTGAATCTGAATGAGATGAGTTAGAGTGTACCTCATCTTGTTGGTCTGGTTGATCTTGTTCTTTAGCCATAAGACAGATCGTGGCTTCTTCTTCAGAATCACTTGAGTAATCGGCTTCACTACTCTCTGAGTCTGCTGCTTCTTTAGACTTAGATGTCTCAGCAGTCTCAGCAGCTAACATAGCCTTTTTCTTTTCCTGTCTTCTTTCTCTGAAGACCTTTCTTTCTTCTTCATTTATATATTTGTTGACTGGTGGATAGGAGCAGTCAACTACAAAGTGTCCTGGTTGTCTGCAATTCCAACACAGGTTCTAAGCTCTTTGGTTAGCTTTCTCTGTTCTTGGGTTATCAGCTCTCTGATATTTAACCCTTTGATGCTAAGCTCTCTTGGGTGGCCTATCTTCCCTTGACTTAGATGGTGCTGAATGTCTCCTGGAGGTTTCACCCTTATTTCTCTTATAGTTTTTATTGAAGAACTTGTTGAATCTTTTGACCATTAGGGCAATCTTCTCCTGGTCTATGGCTTCCTTGACTTCAGCTCTCTTTCCATCCTTGACTATAAGTGCAGATGTCTTAGGTACATCTATCTCCTCTTGCTCTTTTCTTCTCAGCTCAAACTCATAGGCTTTGAGATCTGAGAATAGCTCATGATTGGATGTTGTTGTGAGGTTCATTGAATGTCTCAGGGCCATGACCTTCATTTCCCATTCAGCTGGGAGGCTTCTCAGAATCTTCATACACATTTCCTTTTGTGTTTATTCTCAAGTGCTGATAGCTCATTTGTGATTTCGGTGAATTTGGCATCCAGCTGATCCAAGGTTTCACCTGCAAGCATTTTAAAAATTTCAAACTTTTGTACAACAACAGACAATTTATTTTCTTTAATTTGCTCAGATCCTTCACAAATTAAAGTTAGTTTATCCCTGATTTCTTTTGCAGATTTGCAAGATTTTGACTTTATTGAACATTGATTTGTCCAATATCTTGTAGAGTATGTCCTTGGCCACATTGTCCAAGTTGTATCTCTTTCTGTCATCGTTAGTCCACTCAGTCTTTGGCTTTTCAACCATGGTTGGTCTTTCTTCAGCCGCTTCTGCTATTACAGCTGCTACTCTTACAGCTGTGTTCACCTTAAGTATTTGCAGTGGCTCATCCTCTATTACTAGCCACATTTCATCATGTAAAGCAGATAGATGAGCCTGCATACGAATCTTCCAGTCATCAAATTCTTCAACAGTGAACATAGGGATGCGTGTCAAATTTGCTTCCATGATTATAACTTTGCTAAGAATGAAAGATTTTGAAAATGCAAGTGTTAATTTTTTTTGAAAAGATAGAGATCTAGTTCAGTAACCAGTGCGGAAGGCTCAATGAACCAATCGCTCTGATACCACTTGTAGGTCCCAAGGGGTGTGAGTAAGGTTTAGAAGGGGGGTTTGAATAAATCTTACCAACTTTTCGATTTTAGTCTTTTTAAAATATTACAGAGTTAACACAAACAACTAAGTCCTTGAGGGACAACTAAGTTGGTTATTCAGCAGAGTTAGCCACTCAACAGACTCGATAGAGCTGTTGATAGAATAACTCAGCTATTTAACGTGAACCTTAACTTGGATGTGTTGGTTTTATCAGCGGAAGACGTAACACCCTTTGATTTGTTTTAAACTTGTTTTAACACTTAATTTTAGCTTTTGGTTATTAATCAGTTGGATAGCAAATAAGTTTATCAGCAGATATAAAGTAAGTATGCAGAAATGTAAATGTGCTGAAAAATAAATGTCACAGTTAATTTTTATAGAGGTTAGAAGATGGGGTAATTCTTTGAATCCTCTCTTCTCCAACTCCTGGAGGAACCCACTAAGTAACATATCAGTTTACAGAGTGGTGAACAGTCTAGAGACAGCCTTGGTCACACAAATGGCTTCTCTTCCGACTCAGCTTCTTCACGGGGAAGCTGCCTTGCTACTTCAGCTCACTTTCTCAAGCTCTTGAATTTGATCACGAAGCCCTCCAATAACTTGATACTGGTTCGACCTTGAACCTTCCTACGATCCTCCTTGGATGGTAAACTCCTTTTGATTCTCCAAAAGTTTCCTCTTCAACAGTTTGAAGTTGTCTTGATCTTCAGTCGAGTTCTTGATCTTCTATCTTTGCCATATTCAGTTGTTCCACAATGGAGTCTTCACTTCAGTCTTCAGTTGACTTCTTGTATTTCCAGGCATAGCTGACTTGACTCAGCTTTTCGAGCCCTATCTATTACAATGAAAATTACAAGGAAAATGGGGTGCCAACTTTCTAGTTTAAATTTTACATGGCATTCATCAAAATCTATAAAATAAATTTCCCAACAATCATAAATAAATTTGCGATAACAAAACTTTTGGATTGTTTGCAATCACTCAAAAAATATGTTTCTCATTTTTTGGCTTCAAAAAAGTACTTTTTAGTATTTGCAAGTGCCAACTTCTGTTTCTGATTCTGCTTCTTCTTCATTTTATCAGAATCCAAAAGCATGGGGAGTGGCACTTTAGATTTTTTTTATTCTTCTGGTTTGACTTTTGCTAATAAATAAGTATTTTTACAACTTTTCCGTGAAACACTCTCAACTTCTGATTCTCAACTTCTGATTCTCAAGTATTTCAATTTCTACTATAATAAATCACTTTTTCTAAAAAGCAGAAATTTTTGCAAACACTCCCTTTGTCTTTTAGCAATCCAATGTAACACACGGAGTGTTGTTCTAGTTATTAATATTTGGATATAAAGTCTACAAAAACATGCATGAGAAAAACAGATAAAATTGAACCATATAGATATATGATTGATGTGAAATTTGCAGTAGAATGATAAATGTACAAAATATACAACATAATATAGAATATATAATGACTATGTAAGAAATTTGATGGGGAAAATTGTAAAATTGGTCATGTTTCTATAGGGGTGTTGCAAAATTAGTCTTGTAACTTTTAAAGTTGCAATTTTAGTCCTATGACACTTTTGCCCCTCAGCAAATAACAATTTTAATTATGTATTTTTAGAATTTGATAATTTTAGTCTTTTATTTTTTAGTTATGGTAATTTCGGTCGTATTATTCAAAATGACCAATTTTGGCATATTTTTACGTGTTTTTGTATCTTCATAATTAGGAAATAATAAATGTAGAACTCGTATCTCGGATTTTGATATGGATTCATAAATCTTTATTCTTCCATCATTAGGCAATCTATAGTGGTAAATAAATTCTACTCAAGTAAATAAAATATAGGTTCTGATACTATTTTAAACTTGATCTTATGTATATTGATTTTTGTCTATCAAGGGCATTTTGGGAATAATTAAAATATTGAAATAGCCATTAGGACCAAATTCGCATCAACTTAAAATTTATAGGACCAAAATTGCACAAATCTAAAACTTACGAGACCAAAATTGCAAAAAAGACAAAACATACATGACTAAAATCGCAACTTCAAGAGTTACAGGACTAATATTGTAACACTCCTATAGATACGAGACTAATTTTGCATTTTCCCAAATTTGATGCCACATCACATTTTTTGAAAGTATAGATATATATGCATAGCAACATATGAAAAAAAAAACAAATGTTATGCATTACTATGATTAAGCGTATAAATGAAACTCACTTAATTACCTATAAACATAAAATGCTACCAAGGGAAAAAGTTGTACACTTGTTAAGAAGAGGAACAAATATAGGTATTCTGGAAAAAAATCATATAATTACCAAATGAATATTATTTTATGAAAAAAATAATGATGTAATGTAATTTAATTAAAACTGTGTATATAGCTCATATGATGAAAGGAGATGAGAACATAAATCTCAATATTTTAATATTTGTACAATTATAGACGAGACAATATTCTTCATTTTTCTTCCCCTTCACCAACAAATATCAATGTTGTAAATCGATTTTATAAATAAAATATCTTAAATATATCTGTTTAATAGAAAGAAAAAAAAAGAACAAAAATGACTAAAAGAAAAACACCCGTGTAATTCTCCATGACCAATTCCACTCAATTAGGGTAACATCCAAAGCTGATTTGAACATAAAAATTCAAAATCCTTATTATATCAAAACACCTAGGCTGAGTCAGTATATATATATGTAGGTGATAAGGACTAATATAGTGTGGGCTGAGCTAATGGACTTTGTCCATTAGGCTGAACTAATGGGCTTTGCGTGTTGGGCCGACCTGTTGAGTCCCCATATATTGAGCATACTGGTTGAGTCCCGAGCATTAGGTTGATCCGTTAAGCCCCAAGCATTGGACCGATCTGCTAGGCCCCTACACATGGGCCGATCTGTTGAGCCTCATTGGTTGGGTTGTGTTGTTCTCATTGGTTGGGTTTTGTTACCTTACTCAGTGGGTCGAGCTGCCTCAGTTCCATGAGTAAGGATAGGCTGATCTATTGGGCCTTTAAAGACGAGCATAGGCTAAAGGTCTGGTTAAAGCGTGGTCCTTTAACTTAGTCCGACGTGTTGGCGAGTTTCATAAAGGTGATCTTAGATCGGGGGGAGATTCATCAAAAATGGGCTCGAAGGTTGTGGATTTGGTGACCCGAAGTGTAACAGATCAGCCCGGGAAGGTTCAGGGCCGAAGTCCTCGGAGCCCAAATTTGGGTTTTAGAGATCCGATCCTATCTTAATCATGATTTTGTTACCAAATCGTAACAGAATCCCGGATTTTACGGAAATCCTAATTCAGGCTAAGCTATAAAAGCCCAAGTCCAGGTTCATTCTTAACCTAATCACACTTTTTCATACCACTTATATTTTCGCCTCTTTCTTCTTCCATAAGTTACTGACTTAAGCATCAGAGAGGGCACTGTTGGGATACAATAAAAACCAGAGGGATACAGCGGGGGATAATTCGAACTAACAAACGTCTATTACAAACAGAGCGAAAAAGAAAGCAGTAAAGCAAGTCGAGGCGAGCGAACTCACGGTTGCAGGCAACAAGTCTCCCAAGATACAACTACTTTGGTAAAGGATAGGAGCACCACAAGTCCTTCTACCCGATGAATTGAGATAAGTGAGGCCTGAGGTGACGCCAACATTTCTACGTAACACTTCTTGTGTAATGCAGATTTTTGAGTGACAGACTATGAATGTGTATGCACGAAATTTTTCTGTGTTTGTGATATATGTTGCACGAAACCGCTGAATAGAGGGGCTCTAATATATAGGGAAAACACAAGGGTTCCTCCAAAGGAAAGCCCCAATGATTTGGACTCAATTATGTCCATCAATCCTCAATCAAATCCTTCCTATTTTAGATTGATTTGTGCCAAGTCAAACTTTCCAATTGTGGCCTCAATCAATTTAGGAATGATTTGATGCAATCAATCATGTTACCATAAATTAGTTATTTGAGTCAAAGTTGCCTATTTAATGGATAAAATCAAGCAACTTACCAAACACCGGATTTGACCAATCTACCAACATTCCATATATGTTGGATACATTTCCCATAATATATCTTTCCAAGTATACCATTTGTGCATCGATTTCTCACTCACCATTAAATGGTTTTGTGAAAATAAATACACCACTCGTTTCCAAAATTAACGAGTCTCCACACTTGGTTTCGGCTTAACAAAACCGATTTTTCCAACAATCCTCCACATGAGTGGAAACGATGCATGAATGCATGCAGACTCAGTCACTCAACCCCTGGAAACATTGTTGCATCAGGATAGGTAGCTTATGGCTTTGAACCTTCCTTAGTAAGATACTATCAGATATATCCGCGGCTTAGTGGACACGATGCCTTGAACTACCCTGCTTACGAATATACCAAGACAACAATATTTACACAACACCACTTCTGCTCATCTCGAAGTTCTTTGGTTGTGTCCGTTTTGGCCATGGATCACACTTGGGATTCATAAGTGTTTCATTGAGGCGGCCCATCCTCACACTTACATAGGTGACCTTGCCTATCAGAGATACCCTGCAATACCCCACCTTATTAGGTATAGGACATCATTAAAAGTCCGTAGGACTTAACCTCACCACAGTCAGCAGGTTCAATCACTTGGTTGTGCTCTCTAGGGAATGGTTAGCTTGAAGTTAAGTACCAAGTGCTACGACTGAACAGTTTAAAGTTTAGTTTTCCCATTGAACCAAGTTCTTGGGATCTCCAGTCATCATGGTTGGGTTTCCACTAAAAATTGTTCTTTAAGTTGTGGATTTTACACCAATTCCCTCTAGCATTTTACAATTGATCTCCACTTCAATTAAATTTGCGCGCAAGATTGAAATCAATTTCTTTACATATTTAAGCAC
The DNA here is from genome assembly GCA_016081115.2 of Rehmannia glutinosa. NCBI lineage: Eukaryota > Viridiplantae > Streptophyta > Magnoliopsida > Lamiales > Orobanchaceae > Rehmannia > Rehmannia glutinosa. The sequence goes on from JABTTQ020003229.1 coordinate 191,864, forward strand.
ATAGTTTCTGAGCATGTGTAACCACTTCAATTGACATAAGTGCCACCGGTGGACTTTCAAGCCCTTCAATGTCAATGTGTCTTTATAGCACCTTAAGCTCATACATACTATTCTCAATATGTTATCTCTTTTTTTTGAGAGAGATTCGTTTGACTTTATCATTTGTCCAACTTGTCATTATTCATTCAATGACTTAATTGTTGTATATGTTCCCAACAAGTTCGGGTACAACAATCCATTAGGGTCTACCATGATAAGATTAGCCTTTAAGGCTTTTTTCTACACCTTTTCTTGGTACCTCAAAGTGTGCAGAGATGCAACACTAAAGAGTACACTAAAAGATGCACATCTTTAAGAGAAATCACAGGTGACCCCTGTTAGCTATCAACTAGCATTATTAATGCCAATTGACCCACATCCTCCTTTCTAAGGATACCTCTCAAAGAAACTTGTATTTCTTTGACTCCGCAATCATTGGGGTCAATATTTGTCAAGACTGAGGTAAATTTATATTTACCAAACACCCCCACATTTGAGGCATAACTCATCCACCCTACATTGTGCAACAATGTCAACTTTGAGAATTATCAATTAAACAATTGTTATTTCTCACAAGTTCAACCGCGATTGGATCGCCAACTGACAACCAGTCCAATTGCCTAGGCATAGAATTTCCCAAGAAGGACTAAAGGACTCAGTTGCATCCACTCACCAAATTTGGGGTAGAGTTAACTTGTCATGTGCTCCCTCACAAGGGAACGCTAAATCATATGCCCCTCACAAGGGCATTTAGATTTACTCATGCCTTCATTGACATGTTTTGCTATGTGTTATGACACCCAAGATGTCATAGCACTCAAGTTGACACTTTGTTCCCTGCCTATAGTTGTTTGGCTATAGCAGTATCACAACATAAAATTCCACGTTTATATTGTGAGTCCAATTTAACATTTGGTAATAATTTCATATTCACCAATTGCTTTATGACATTCACGTTAACGTGCCAAGTCTAACATGTCATAAATCACAACTCAATCATATAAGAGGGCGAAGCAACACAACCATTATATTTATCTTGAACAATCCCTTTTCAAGGTGTCTATTTCCAAGGAATTGTCCGTTTTAGTAAGTACAAAGCTATGAGTCCATAACCCTGTTGTACCAAGTCTCCTTCAAGGTCTTTTCATGCTTGGAATTTGATTGTCTATTGCCTTCTTCAATGCGCAATCTGACAATCAAATCCTCCAAGCCTATTTGCTTTCTCTTATGTTTGAGATAATTTTTGAAATCCCTCCAACTAGGCGGCAATTTTTCAATAATTGCAGCCACTTGGAAGGTTTCACACAACTGCATCCCCTCAGCATGGATGCTATGCAAAATCAATTGCAATTCTTGGAGTTGACACATAACAGTCTTGGTGTTAACCATCACATACTCCAAGAATCTACCGACAATGAACCTTTTGGTGCCGGCATCCTCCATTCTATACCTTTTATCCAATGAGATCAACAGTCCCTTGGCAGTACCTTTGAACGAGGCATACACACTGTACAATGCATTATCCAACCCATTAAGGATATAATGCTTGCACAAGTAGTCCTCTTGACCCCATGCATCAAGGGCAGCCCTACGATCCATATTGGTATCGTCTGGGGCAACAACAGGAGGGTTCTCTTTAAGGAACCTCACCAAACTTAGGGTTGTCAGATAAAAGAACATCTTTTGCTGCCATGTGTTAAAGTTAAGTCCGGTAAACTTTTCCGGCCTTTCGGCATGAGCAGCCACAATTGTTGGAACAGGCGTGATCGAAGGTGTTGTCAACACTGACGTAACACCTACGGCAGAGGCAGAACCATGTGAAGCTTGAAGTGAGGCCACAGATGTGGTCACACCGAAGGCCACACTTGCTGGAACATCAAAAAACTGGGGTGTGCCAGAAGGTGTGGTAACACCATAGGCCACACTCGCTGGAACATCAGAATACTGGGGTGTGCCAGAAGGTGTGGTCACACCCCCCATAGACACTGGAGCATATCCAAGCAGAGATGCTGTAACATTTCCCACAGCCGCTGGAACGTTCGAAAATAGAGGTGTGACAGAAGGTGTGGTCACACCCCCCACAACCATCGAAACAGAAGCAGGAATAGGTGTTGGAAGAGGTGTGGCCAAAGGTGTGGTCACACCAAAGGCAGGGACAACAGAAACATGTGTTGTCGGAGGTGTTGTTACACCCGAGGCCACACCTACATAATCGGTGGTCATCGCGTTGCTTGAAGACGCCATCAGCCCAAATTACAAAAAAGAGTCTTAAAATTGTTGGGATACAATAAAAATCAGAGGGATACAGCGGGGGATAATTCGAACTAACAAACGTCTATTACAAACAGAGCAAAAAAGAAAGCAGTAAAGCAAGTCGAGGCAAGCGAACTCTTTCTTTAAGACTCTTGTTGCCCCGTCATGATGCTCACGGTTGCAGGCAACGAGTCTCCCAAGATACAAAGACTTTGGTAAAGGATAGGAGCACCAAAAATCCTTCTACCCGGCGAACTGAGATAAGTGAGTCCTGAGGTGACGCCAACACTTCTACGTAACACTTCTTGTGTAATGCAGATTTTTGAGTGACAGGCTATGAATGTGTATGCACGAAATTTTTCTATGTTTGTGATATATGTTGCACGAAACCACTGAATGGAGGGCCTCCAATATATAGGGAAAACACAAGGGTTCCTCCAAAGGAAAGCCCCAATGATTTGGACTCAATTATGTCCATCAATCATCAATCAAATCCTTCCTATTTTAGATTGATTTGTGCCAAGTCAAACCTTCAAATTGTGGCCTCAATCGGTTTAGGAATGATTTGATGCAATCAATAATGTTACCATAAATTGGTGATTTGAGTCAAAGTTTCCTATTTAACAGATAAAACCAAGCAACTTACCAAACACCGGATTTGACCAATTTACCAACATTTCATATATGTTGGATACATTTTCCATAATATATATTTCCAAGTATACCATTTGTGCATTGATTTCTTACTTACCAATAAATGGTTTTGTGAAAATAAATACACCACTCATTTTCAAAATTAACGAGTCTCCACACTTGGAATTTTGGCTTAACAAAACCGATTTTTCTAACAGGCACGCCGGAGCACCCCTCTGGCCCCCCTTTGTGTAGGTTTCACGGCGGAGCTCGGTCAGCGGTCAAGTTTGTAGGAGAGGAGTATTTTGGTAGCAACCAATTGGCGCCGTCTGTGGGAAGATTGGGCAGAGACGTGAGCTTCGAAGAACGGTGGTTATGGAGGATTTGAGGAGAAATTTGGTGGATGATCTGAATCGCACGCCATTGGGCGATACTCCCAGTGGAGTTACGCACAAAAACGTTAGAACTTTGCCACCACCTGTGGTGGATGGTGATGGTCAGAGGATTCCGAGGACATGGGTGGATGAACAAACGCCAATGTCTGGTGGTGGTGTTGGTTTGGGCCCAATGTTTTTTGAACAGTTGGGCGGTTTCATCACCAAGGCCGTCAAACAAGCGGTGGAGAGGAGGCTGAGGGATGTCCTTATGCCACCACTTCCACCTGTGGTCCCTCAAGTGGGGGAAAACGCATCACGGATACCGGAGGTTGAGGATAGAGGTCGCCGGAATGTTGCGGTAGAGGAGGTACACTCATTAAGGATGACGGAACATACGTCAACCGAGGATCAGGACTGGTCAGAGCGAATGGATGATCTCCATCGCGATGTGAGGGATATTCGTAGGAGGGTCGCGTGAGCACTAGGAGGGGCATCAGTTCGGGTTAGAGGGGAACTCCCTTCTCGGATGAAGTGATAGCAGACGAGCTCCTATCCTCTTACTGAGCTCTGCCCGTGGGATCATCTCTGCCATTTTGAAAATGCTGCTCTTCTACATAGGTTCACGGATGGCGTGATGTGTAGAGTTTTTCCTACTACCCTGACAAAGTCTCCAAAGAATGGTTCAAAACTCCTCATAAGGGCTCTATCAAAAATTTTGATGACTTCAGTTCAGCATTCCTTAATCAATTTACAAGCTATCGTAAGTACCAAAAGGCGTCCCTAACTCTGTTCAGTATCAAGCAGAGGGACGGGAAGGGACTTGGAGCTATATACAGCGATTTACGGCGGCAAAATTGGAAGTGCCTTCGGCGAGTCTGGAGATTTTAGCTAATGCCCTAGCTCAGGGGCTGAAACGAGCCAAGACCTTTGATGAGCTGTTAGCTCGGGTGGAGAGGTACATTAACTTGGAGGAGATGAGAAAAATAAAGACAGAAGAAGGAGAGAAAAAGAGGGATAGGAAGGAATATCGGGAGAAAAAGGGAGCCCAGAAGAAGCCGAAGTTCGAGGCAATGGGTGGATGGCCGAGGTATGAGAAATACACACCTTTGGCTTTACCTCAGGGCGAGGTGCTGGTGGCTATCGAAAGGCACCCCAGCCTGAGGTGGCCGAAGGCACATTCAGAGGTACCAGTAAAGGCGAAATGTAAGGAGTTTTGTAGGTTCTATCATGAGTATGGCCATACACAGATCAATACACGCACTTGAGGGATGAGATCAAGAGTCTCATTCAGGCAGGTCATCTAAGGGAGTTTGTGTATGTTGATAAGAAGAAGGAAAAAGGGAAGTATAGAAGGGACAATCGCGGTTACAATCAACCTCGGCGGGAGCTGGAGCGGAGGAGGGAGAAAAGAGAAGAGTTACCTCCACCTCTGCCTCCACCTCGGCGAGCGGTAATCTAAATGATAGTAGGAGGGCCAGCAGAAGGAGACTCAAGGAGAGCTCGGAAGAGCTATGTGAGGACAGCAGCCCCAGGTCGGGTACAGGAGCAATTGGAGGTAGAACAGGTCGGACTGGGGCCGAGTATTCAGTTTTGGCCAAGTGATAGCAAGGGTGTCATGACACCTCATAGCGATGCTCTCGTGATCACGGCCACGATCTCGAACTATGATGTGCAGCGGGTGTTTGTGGACACTGGGAGCTCGACGGATATCTTATTCTATGATTGCTACAGGAAGATAGACCTCCAGGTCGGGCTGGAGTCGGTGGACACAGCATTGGTCGGGTTTGCGGGAGGAACCATCCAACCCATAGGTATGATTACTTTACCTGTCTCTTTGGGTAAGGAGCCTGGTTGTAAAACTATAATGATTCGATTCTTGATAGTAGATACACCCTCTTCGTATAATGCTATGTTGGGTAGACCGTCGCTGAATGCTTTCCAAGTTGTAGTGTCGGTATATCATTTGAAAATGAAGTTCCCCGTGGGGGAGGAGGTCGATGAGGTTGGCGGAGATCAGTACATGTCGAGAAAATTATATGTGGAGAGTATTCGAAAGGCGGAGAGAGGAAATATTTTCGATGATGATAAAAATAAGAATAAGATAATTAAATTTGATGAACCGGTGGAACATGTGCAACCTAATGAGGATATGATGGTAGTTGAGCTGGTGCCAGGTGACCTTGATAAGGTCACCAAGGTCGGGAAGGGGTTGTCGGATGAGCTGAGGGAAGAGCTGGTAGGATTTTTGAGGAGTAATATCGATGTGTTTGCTTGGTCAGCGAGAGATTTGGTAGGAATTGATCCGAGTATAGCTAAGCATAGGCTCAATGTGAACCCATCATATAGGCCCGTGAAGCAAAAGAAAAGAAATTTTGGTCCAAAGAAAGACGTTGTAATCCAAGCGGAGGTGAAAAAACTATTAATGCGGGGCACATCAAAGAGATTCAGTTTTTGGAATGGTTATCTAACGTTGTGCTAGTACAAAAAATGGAGGATGATTGGAGGATGTGCGTGGAGTTTCGAGACTTGAATAGGGTTTGCCCAAAGGACTATTATCCGTTGCCTAGGATCGATCAATTGGTGGAATCACTTCCGGGTGAGAGTTGCTTAGCATGATGGACGCGTTGCAGGGCTACCATCAAATCAGGTTGGCGGAGGAGGACCAAAATAGAGTGAGCTTCACCACCTCTTTTGGTACCTTTTGCTATGTGGTGATGCCGTTTGGATTGAAGAATGCAGGAGCCACGTATCAGAGATTAGTGGATAAAATGTTTGAGGGATAACTTGGGAGGAACATAGAGGTATCGTGGATGACATGCTAGTCAAGAGCATGAGAGCACTAGATCATGTGAAAGACTTGGCAGAAACCTTTGATACTTTGAGAAAATACCGAATGAAGCTCAACCCTAAGAAATGTGCTTTTGGTGTGAGGTCGGGAAAATTCTTAGGGTATATGGTGACGGAGAAGGGGATAGAGCATGGTGTGAGGAGTATAAAGCATAATTTTACGTCGGTAGCTCATCCACAAGCCAATGGGCAAGTGGAAGTTACCAATAGGATTCTGGTTCAGGGACTCAGAGCTTGGCTGGAGAGAGCAGGGGGTGCATGGGTTCGAGAGCTTAGCTCGGTCTTGTGGGATTATCAAACTAATCCGAAGGAGGCAACACGAGAAACTCCTTTTAGCTTGGTGTATGGAATGGATGATGTCATACCTGCGGAGATCGGGATGGAAACACATCGAGTGCAAGCTTTCGAAGAAAATGCCAATGAAGAGATTATTTAGGAGGCCTTAGACACTATTAATGAGAAAAGAGAGATGTCATTTTTGCAGTTGGAATGGACAAGGGGATGGATCAAAGCAGCATATAACAAGAGGGTGATGAGGAGGACCTTTCAGGTCGGAGATCTGGTGTTGAGGAGGTAAGATGCTAGCAAGAACAAGGGAAAGTTGGATGCGAATTGGAAAGGGCCACTTCGGGTGACGAAGGTGCTGACCGGAGGTGCGTTTGAGCTGGAAGAGCTCGATGGGCGAAAGCTTCCTAGGGCATGGAACTGTAGCAATTTAAAGAAGTATCATTCCTAGAATTGGAGATATCCGATGTAATGAAATTACCTATGATTTGAATGAAATGATCTACTTCCCTAAATTATGTGTTCGGAAATGAATGTGGAAGAAATTGACAAGTATTTGGAGCTCAGCTCGAGCTAGACTCCAAATACTTGGGGCAACGAGGACATGTAAGGAGCTCGTCTCGAGCCAGCTTCCTTAGAAGAAATTGATAAGTATTTGGAGCTCAGCTCGAGCTAGACTCCAAATACTTGGGGCCACAAGGCCATGCAAGGAGCTCGGCTCGAGCCAGCTTCCTTAGAAGAAATTGACAGGTATTTGGAGCTCAACTCGAGCTAGACTCCAAATACTTGGGGCCACGTGCCCATGCAAGGAGCTCGGCTCGAGCCAACTTCCTTGGAAAAAATTGACAAGTATTTGGAGCTCAGCTCGAGCTAGACTCCAAATACTTGGGGCCACGAGGCCATGCAAGGAGCTCGGCTCGAGCCAGCTTCCTTGGAAGAAATTGACAAGTATTTGGAGCTCAGCTCGAGCTAGACTCCAAATACTTGGGGCCACGAGGCCATGCAAGGAGCTCGGCTCGAGCCAGCTTCCTTGGAAGAAATTGACAAGTATTTGGAGCTCAGCTCGAGCTAGACTCCAAATACTTGGGGACACAAGGAGCATATTACACCAATTTCTTTGGTTAAAAAAAATCACTTGGAGCCAAAAATAAGAGAAGGAGGTCAGCAAAGAGGAAATGTGAATAAGATCTTTCATTATCATGCAAAATGATTACAAGTATAGAAATTGAGAGTACAATATTAAAAGAAAAATACATAAAGCCCCTAAGTAGTAGGAGCATCATCTTCGGTTGTAAAGTCGTCTATAGATATGGTCACGTCATCTATGAGAGCAATTTCAGGGTCCTCTTCTGGATTACCTCGGCCAGAAGGGATAGGGTTGCCCTCAACGAGCTGTGGAGCTGGCTGATCTCCATAAGGATGGGAAGAGACACCCCCCGAGCTCGAAGCAGGATGGAGGACAAACGGAGCTGACAATGACTCAATAAAAGCTTCAATAGGAACTCGGTTGAGACAATCCACCTCAGTAGAAAATACAAAACCCTTGGGATCGGGAAGTATCTTCTTGGGACCTTGCCTGTCCAAAGGCTCAGTAGCTCCCTTTTCCCTGAGCTGAGCTTCAGCTTGGTCAAAGGCGCAACTATAGTACTCCATGGCACTTACGGATATGACTTTGATGAATTCTTTGGAGCTCAGGAAAGCCTGCTTCACCCTATCCCGAACTGCTTGGATAATGGAAGAACCTTCAGGAGAGGCAAGGAAATGCTGATGACCGACCTTGATGCCTTCGGCCCGAGCTTGGTCCACATTGGTCGTACACTGGATTTAGAGGTCGCTCATTTCAGCCTTGAGGTCGGAATTATCCTTCTCGAGAGCCTTTAATTTGCTCTCATAAGAGTCTAGGGTGACCTTGTGGACCTCGGCTTGCTCCCTCAATCGCCGGACTTCATCAAGGAGTTTGGTCTCACGGGACTTCAATTGCTGGCATTCTTTCTTGACGGTATTAAGCTCGGATACCACAGCTGGGTCAGCGAAGCCCACGTGAGCTTGGGCAATCAGAGCAGCAAGTTTTGCCTCGGCCTTCGAATGATCCATACAAAATGAGCTTACTCGCTCAGCATCACTGATCTTTTCTAGGGTAGTTCGGTCGGGGCTGGGGAAATTCCCTTGGACATATTAGATGGCGAGGGTCCCATCAGTGTTCTTTAAGACCGAGTTGCCCGTGAAGAACGTCTGGTTAGGAGTGTGGATACTATAGGATTACGGACGAAAGAGAGAGGGATGGCTGCAGTGGCAGTGGCAGTTGTTTTCGCCTTCTTGGCACCGCTCACGCCAGTGCCAGCAGCTGGCCTCTTAGCTGGAGGCTTGGTAATCGGGTGAGCTCCCGGACTAGTGAGGTCAGCGAGGACTATACCGGCGGAGTTGGGCCGTGTAGTTCGGGGGGATCGGCTTCCCTGAGCTATGGGGCCAGAAGAGGGAGGAGCAGAGTCAGATGTAGCCAACCTCATCTCTTCTTCCTCTTGCTCCGCAACCATTTGAGCCATCAACATGTCTGCAAAAAGAATATATTTATTAAACAAGCCAGAAAATAAGAAAAATTCAAGAGTGAAAATATAATTACCGATGTCACCCTCAAGAGGGGCGGAAATGGGACTCAGCTCGAAGTAATATAATAAAGAAGGAGTAATGAGGTGAGACAAGTCATATTTGACTAAGGTAAGTTTATTAATCAGAGCTTGGAGCTCGAGAGATCGGTCTCGGGGATTATGTTTACGTTGGAGGGGAAGACTCCAGGTCCAGGTAGTAAGGAAAGCCCCAGGGCTGAGGTGAGGAGATGAAGAAATATTTGTTTTTCCAAAATTTATTTGAAGAGGGATATTTGCTCAAGAACTGAGCATCACCTCGGGAGGTGATATAAAAAAGGCCCTTAGTGGTGGAATTCTTTACTTGAAATAAGGCGAAGAATAGCTCAGTAGAGGGCTCTATTTCTAAATAGCTAGTTAATATTAGGAAACCAGTTATGATCCGAAATGAATTTAGGGCTAGTTGGTTAAGAGGGATACGATAAAGGATGGACACCTTAGCCATAAAAGCATGGAGGGGGAATCGGAGCCCCCCCTCTATTTGGCCTACGGAGAAAGCTAAGGCATTCGGTGGAGGTCGGTTAGGTCTCTCCAAGCTGTTGGGTAAAGCTAACTGAAAGGAGGAAGGTATTTTTGCGTTCCTCTTGATATTTTGAAGTGTGTGGGCGGTTATGGCGGTTTCTCAAAAATCATGAGGATATTCCACTAAGGGAGCCAAGCTCGGAGCTCAGATTTCTATAATTCCAACAGATCGAATCGAGCTTGATTGGTGGCATCGTGGTCCGAAGGGGGATTGTAGTAATAGGTTGAGGTTGTGAGGCTAAACCCATTTCGGAGGACCACCGTTCCAACTCCGCGATGTACGGGTCCAGGGGAGTTGAAGGAGAAGAAGAAGAAGCCATGAATAAGAAATAAATAGCAGAAAGGGAAAGAAATTAGTACCTATTGGGTGGAAGGGGATTACAAAGGAGAGAACTGAGAAATCCTAGATTGCTTGAGGCTGTCGGAATCTGGAGAGAGTCACCGGAGTAATTAACTCAAAATGCTAAAGTATTTTTTGAGGCAAATGGATGAAAGTGACAAATGGAGGAAGTGGTTTTCTTTTTATAAAAGGAGGAGAGATAAAGGATTCAAAACGGTGGCCATGGACCGTTGATTAGAAATTAATCTAAGGGAGATGGATTGGCATAGGGATTCGTAAGGACGTCCTGTCAGCCGCCTTTATGATGACATTTGAAAAGACATGACAGTGAAGGGGCGGGAATTTGAAACGAAAAAGGAACCCTAGGGTAGCTCAACTTAACACCCAGGAACTATGGCTGAAGTATCTTCTCACCATAGTTGGGGGGAGCAATTGATAAGGACCAATATAGTGTGGGCTGAGCTAATGTACTTTGTCCATTAGGCCGAACTAATGGGCTTTGCGTGTTGGGCCGACCTGTTGAGTCCCCATGTATTGAGCATACTGGTTGAGTCCCTAGCATTGGGATGATTCATTAAGCCCCAAGCATTGGGCCGATATGCTAGGCCCCTACGTAGGGGCCGATCTGTTGAGCCTCATTGGTTGGGCTATGCTGTTCTCATTGGTTGGGTTTTGTTACCTTACTCAGTGGGCCGAGCTGCCTCAGTTCCATGAGTAAGGATAGGCTGATCTATTGGGCCTTTCAAGATGAGCATAGGCTAAAGGTCTGGTTAAAGCGTGGTCCTTTAACTTAGTCTGACGTGTTGGCGAGTTTCATAAAGGTGATCTTAGATCGGGGGTAGATTCATCAAAAATGGTCTCGAAGGTTGTGGATTTGGTGACCCGAAGTTTAATAGATCAGCTCGGGAAGGTTCAGGGCCGAAGTCCTCGGAGCCCAAATTAGGGTTTTAAAGATCCGATCCTATCTTAATCATGATTACATTGCAAATAAATCGTAAGAATCCCAGATTTTACGGAAACCCTAATCCGGGCTAAGCTATAAAAGCCCAAGTCCAGGTTCATTCTTAATTTAATCACACTTTTTTCATACCACTTATATTTTCGCCTCTTTCTTCTTCCACAAGTTACTGACTTAAGCATCGGAGAGGGCATGCTGGAGCACCCCTCCGGGCCCCCTTTGTGCAGGTTTCATGGCGGAGCTCGGTCAGCGGTCAAGTTTGCAGGAGAGGAGTATTTTGGTAGCAACCAGCAGGGATTTTGTGTTTTTGATATGTAAATCTCTTGAAAACAACTGTTGTCTGTTGATAGAAGTTCTTATCGTTGAAATCGATGTGCCATTTTGAACAGTGTTTTGAAACTTGGATGGCTAAAAATGGAACCAGTAAAGCAAGTCGATTTCCATTTTTAATTAAAAATTTGAAATCAACCGGCCGGTTTAACCAGGAACCAGTCACATGTTCATGTAAGTCCAATCGGCTACGATAATCTAGAGGGGGGTGAATAGATTATCTCCATTTTCTCGATTTAGCCCTCTTTTTCAAATCAAAAAAGCCAAGACAATAGTAAAGGTGCGGGAAGTAAAAAACACGCGTCGATTTATAGAGGTTCAACCCACCTAGGGCCTAATCCTCTACCACCCCAGTATCTCCGGGATGGATTTCAAAAAGAAAAAAAAGATTTTATTAATTACCACAATTAATACAACAACACCATACAACACCTCTTTTGAGATTACCACAATCTCACTTGAAGATTACTACAATCTTCAACGGCACCTTGTGAAGATTACCACAATCTTCCGACTTGAAGAATACCAAATTCTTCAACACCTCGAAGAGCACCACACTCTTCAATAAGAAGATCACCACAATCTTCTTGCACTTATCACCTAGATCATCCAAGTGTGTTCTTACCACAAGAACACTCACAAGGATATCTTGTGTCGAATGATATCCCAAATTCAAGATTACAACTCGGTAATGAATAATACAATTTTGAGTGCAAGTGTAATCAAGAAATAAAGCCTAGACCTCAAGATGTGAAAGTGATAATCTAGGCAAATTACAACAAGAATAATAACAATGAAGAACCAATGTATTTGCTTGAATGTATCTTGTTGTGTTGTATTTCAATTGTTGTCTATGTTGCTCCAAAGCTTCCTCTATTTATAGGAGATGATTGATCATGTATGGGCTCCTCTTGGGGATTGAAAATCTATAGAAAGATACAATTAAAATCAAGAATATAGCTGTTAGAAATCAATCCCACAATTTAAGGAAAGTTGGTCTGCTGCACAACGGTCATAATTTGTTGTCAAAACATTAGGGCGACCGGTCGCGTAGAAATAGACGTTTGAAAATAAGAACACAAATTTACACAGGGCGACCGATTGATGGGGGTCCGACCGGTCGACCCTGTGTCCAACCGGTCGAGCTTCTCAAAATCAGAGGGCAGGGTGTTCTGTTTCAAACAAACACACCCAGGTACCGGTCGACCCTGGGGCGACCGGTCGACCTCCTGTATTTTATTTCCGTTGCGCTTTCTGTTTCAAAACATAACTTCAGGCACTGGTTGCCCTATAGGGCGACCGGTCCAACGCGAAACGGAAGTGTTGTCCAATTTTTATCGAAAATAAACTTCAAGAAATACTCCGAAAAATTAGTAAAAACATTTTAAAATAATCGGGAGTTTTTGGACAACATTATTAAACATTATTTTGGTGTAAAAACACTTTAAAACAAAATCATCAAAATCATGATAAAAACATTTATCAAACAGTTCATTCCACTTTTAATTAAAAACGGATGGCTAAAAAACCATTGTTACCGGTATAATCTGGTAAAAAACTCGGAAACCGGTGACCCGGTTAACCCAGTTCAAATTTTTTTAAACAAAATTTTCTTTGCTTTATTATAAACATTGAATGGAAAAGTATTTGGTAAATTTACATATATATTTTCCTTATATTCTATTTATACATATATTTGGATATTATAATTTATTAAATTTATTTTTAGTTTTATTTTTATTTGTTATTGTTTTTAAATTTGTACATATATATGTATGTATATGGGTCAATCGGCTTTTTTAGAACGATTTAACCAGTTGAACCAGTAACCCAATGACCCAATTATTAATCCGGTTCAATGTCCAATCCGAGTTTAAAAACATTGGTTTTGACTTTTGAAGAGCTTTGATACTGCTTTGGCGTATACGGCCCCAGCGAAGTCTCAGCCGCTACACAATTTCAACTTGTCAAGATCCGCATCTCAAATGGAATAAGGATGGGAACTCAAGCACCTACCACCACCGCCAACGCTCCATCAAATCACCGTCACGGAGGTCTAATACGTCCTCCGCTTCTCCTGTCCGCCACTCGCCATTGCGTAATTCTGTTTCAGCAATGCCACCATGCCTTCAGTCTCCGTTGTGAGACTCTGTGGCACTTTCATCGCGTGAGACTCCGATTCTCGGGGATTTTTTGATAAAACAGTCTCCGATTTGTGGAGAATCATCTAAATTGTCGTCGATTCGTGGAGAATCATCTAAACCTCACCGATTCGGGAGTGCTATGTAAAAGACTCATTAATCAATGGTGACTCTGAAAGGCTGTCGTTGCTTCGGGAGGAATCTATGCGGAAGTTTCTAAGCGGCGATTCTTCAATGGAGTCGGAGGATTTGAGGAACAGTGAGGGTGCCCCGATTGAGTGCCACATAAATCATTCTAGCTATTCTGCTATTGATAGTATGAGGAATGATGTTCATTCATCGAGTAACAAACAAGATAAGGAGAAAATTAAGAAGAAATCGAAGGCAACAAAAGTTGATATAGCCGGAATTAAGAAATTGAAACTCTTGATTAAAATTCCTTGCAAGAACAACAAAATAGAGGAAGAAAATTCATAGGAAGAGTCGTTGTGAAGATCGCTAATAATGGTGAACATGGTGGAACTGACGAGGTGCAAGAAAAGGGCAGAATTAGTAACAATGTTGATGAAGAAACGAAGATGTAGAATTTGAGGCAGCAAAAGCCCAGACGCAAGACACATAATGTAATGGTGCAGAGGAAGGCAATGTTTCTGGGATGTCTGAAAAGACTAAAGTTCAGTTACCCTTGAATCAATTAGGGGAAAAGAAACGAAATTTCAATAGTGGCGGTGGTGAGAAGAAGGAGAAGAGAAACTGAGCATTTGTATTGCCTTATCAAAAGGGGAGATTGAGGAGGACATTTTTGCTCTGACTGGATTAAAGCCAGCAAGAATGCCTAAGAAAAGGGCCAAGAACATACAGAAGCAAGTGAATGTAAGAAAAGATCTTATCTCTGATTTTTGATTTCATTATTTTGACTTATATTTTGTAAAGTTTTCTATTATATTGGTTTCTATAATAAGCGTTTATTTATGTAATTCTCCTGACTTGCAGTCGGTGTTTCTTGGATTGTGACTGGTATCAATAACTCATGATTCATACAAGGTATCTGAGAATTATCTGAAGGTATAGTCCCAATTATCGTAATCGGGTCTGATTGGTGTATTGTTCTGTTAGTTTGACTGTTTACTGATAGAGAATTATTGTTATATACAGGTTTATATGCAATGAGTAATAAACTGTGCTTCTAGAAGATTTAAGGTGCTAGGCTTCCAAAGTTTTGATGGCATTTGTAAGGTATACTGGCAGTAACTTGTAAAGCAGGGAGGATGCATAAATGTTAATTTTTACTTTTATTCCATGTTGTCTCAAATCACTTAGAGAATTTTAGTTGTTTTTATTTATCAGTAGTGGCAGTTGTAAATATGGATCTCTGTCATTAATATTTTCGTCCCTAGTACTCATTTGGCGTGTTTATTTACCTTTTCATTGTTTACTAGAATTTTCGCTATTTAGTACTGAGAATGTTGGATGTGATTAGTTCATGGAAACCAATCCAAATTTGGACACACTCATACTCTTCATTATTAAGTATTAAGAATGTAGGTTGTGTTTTGGTTCATAGCATACCAATCCCATTCCTCATTAACTCATGCTCATATACAGGCAAAATATTATGGCAATTCATAAGGATTCGCCGAAATATTAATTAGTGCTAGAATATTATGGCAATTCATAAGGATTCGTGAAACTGCAGAATTTGAATGTCTACAGAACATCTCTCTTTTGCGGATATTGACATGTTCAATTTCAGAACTTCTAAGTTATATTGGGTAGTCTATTTACATGTGTGTATTCGAAAAAATAATTTTCAGCTTGCAACTATATCAGTTGTTACATTAAAAATTTTTTGTGAAGGTAAGAAGCTCTACGAATTCAACTCATTTAGTTAATGTATTCCTTATATTGTAATCATAACGCTTAATAAAAATAAAAGCTTCCAAGGAAATTCTTCTGTTTCGTTAAAGTATTCGCATGCCTTCGATCAAGGTTGATGTTGTCTGCGAAAAAATTGAAATGTTATGTGGCCATGGCATTTCGATAGTTCATGAAGTATTCTTTTCTTATGTCTGAATTCTAATTTAGCATTAATGGATTGACTCTTCTGTAAAAATTGCTGCAGATTCACCTAGAAAATATTGAAGATTTCTTTGTACTCTTGAACTGCTCGAATGATTGTTTTAATCTTAGAAATTAGTCAATTACAAAATAGCAATACGACATTATGGTTTTTTATTGTCATTAACATACATTGTTGATGGAATGCCTGTCAAATTATCGTAATATTGCTTGTATTTGGTCAACACACTAACATTACTGATTTACCAAATATTTTCAGAATCTCAAGTTTCTTCCATGCAAAGCCAAATCACATTTAAATTGTTGTGATAATATCTGCTCACACCCTAGCATCTATATAAACTGTATTTTTGGTCATTTTCTTCTCATTATTTCCCCAGTACTTTCACTACCATTAGATTTACTCTCCCATTGTCTCTGTAAGTCTTTTTCTCTGCAGTTTCAAACTTTAACAGTTTCTTTGTTTTCGATAGCTTTTATATTTTGATATAAGCAGTGCATTTATCTTTGTGTCATCTGGTGATCATCAAAAGAAGATTAAATCACTTTATAATTTATTTTATCTTATTTTGTTTCTTCTTCTTACTCTACGACTAATCTCCCTCCTTTCTGAGGCAAATATTATAATGGTTTTCAGTTCTGCAGCTGTAGAAGTTATTATACATGCATTTGAAAAATAAAAAAATTCTCTGTTCTACAAGTTTAATAATATGAATTATTCTTAGCCCTCTCTCTCCTATAGCTTTATACATATAAATATTCACACTTGTAGGAATGCATACATATTATGGGAGTCCAGATATGTGAAGATTATTCTTAGCCCTCTCTTCTATTGAAAGAATGAAATATTTTGTATATTTATTCATTCTGTAGATCAGTGTATATATAGATATTTACAAATAAGAGTTCTCAAAGTGAGAAAGATAAACACGAGAGATTAGAGCTAATCCTATAGAAAGATAATTACAAATCAACTGATAAGGATAAGCATGCAGATAGAATATATCTCTGTCACGCCCCCTCAAGTGAAATGGCATCTTGAACAGTGAGCTTGGGTCGTAACAACTTGAAACGAGATACAAAAAGACCCTTAGTCATGATGTCGGTCAACTGATCAAACTGTAGAAATAAAACAAATTTGGAGGCTGCCATTTGCTACCTTGTCGCGCACAAAGTGAACATCAATTTTAATATGTTTGGTGCGACCATGAAAGATAAGATTGGCAGTGAGATATGTAGCGTCGATGTTATCACACCATAGAGTAGGGCGAGATGGCGTGGTAAGCTGAAGTTCACTAAGTAAGAACTGAATCCAACACAACTTGGCTGTAGTAAAAATGATAGCTCTATATTCAGCTTTCGTGCTAGATCGAGATGTTGTAGTTTGTTTGCGAGAGGAGCAAAAAATTAAATTCGGCCCCATGAAAATGCGATAACCATGTGAAATTTTTCTGTCATCAGGGCAACCAACCCAATCGGAGTCTGAGTAGGCGTGTAACTTAGTATCAGGAGAATGGCGAAGAAATAAGCCAAGTTGGGCGGTACCCTTTAAGTAGCGTAGGATTCTTTTGACAGCGAACCAATGTAAATCAGTGGGAGATTGCATAAATTGACAAACTTTATTTATGGCAAAACAAATATCAGGGCGGGTAATGGTTAAATACTGGAGTGCGCCAACAGTGCTACGATAAAGAGTTGGATCACTGAAAGGGTCACCTTCCGACTTGGATAATTATTGTGAATGAACGATAGGAGTGGAGATGATGTTTGCTTCAGTTAGGCCAGCACAAGTAAGCAGATCATGAATGTATTGAGTTTGTTGCAAAAGGAAGCCATCAGCGGTTTGCTCGACCTGAATGCCCAAGAAATAAGACAAGCGGCCCAAGTCTTTTAAACTGAACTTTTGATTAAGCTGAGATATAATAGAGGAAATGATGCAAGTGGAACTACCGGTGATAAGAATATCATCCACATAGATTAGGATAAATATAATATCAATGGCATTAAAATGCATAAAAAGCGAGACATCAGATTTGGCTTAATGAAACCCCAGAGAAAATAAGAAAGAGCTGAGCCAAGCAAACCAGGCACGCGGAGCTTGCTTAAGGCCATGTAAAGCTTTTTGTAGTTTGCAAACATGAGTGGGAAATGTGGGATGAACAAAACCAGGTGGTTGAGCCATGTAAACGTCTTCAGTTACCAAACCATGTAAAAATGCATTATTGACGTCAATTTGGTGAACTGGACATTGTCGAGATAAAGCGAGAGCTAGAACAATACGAATAGTCGTTGGTTTTACAACGGGACTGTAAGTCTCAGCAAAATCAACTCCTTCTTCTTAATTAAAACCCTTAGCGACCAAACGGGCCTTGTATGTATCCACAGACCCATTAGGTTTATGCTTAATATGGAAGACCCATTTACAGCCTATCACATTGACGGTGTTCGGTTTGGGAACTAAGAGTCATGTACCGTTGTGAATTAAAGTTGTATATTCCGCCTCCATTGTGTTTCTCCAATGAATAGATTTGTAAGCTTGAGTGTAGCAAGTTAGTTCAATATCAGAGAGAGGGAGATAATGAGAGATACGAGTGGCATTATAGGTAACATAGTCAGAGAGAGTTTTTGGTTTGCGAGTGTTGTCATGGGTGCACGTGACCATGGAATGTGAGGGCAGAATATTAGAAGAGGATTGGGATGGTTCAGAGAGAGTGGGAGCAGCTAAGGACATAGGACGAGAGCAAGATAGAGAAGGTAGAGGACTGGAAATTTGGGGTGTGGGCAAAGAAGGAAAAGAGGATTGAGGGGGGGCAGTGGCGATAGAGGGTTAGGTATGGGGGTGGGAGTAGATGAAGTAGGTGATGGTAACGGAATGTGGAGAGACGTGCGGGTAGACGGTAAGAGAATAGATAAAGCGGATGGAGGTGGATCAGTTGGGGGAACCAAAGAAACTGGGGAAGGAAAATGATTTTGTGGGGAGAGGGAGTTAGCTTGTGGAAAGGAAAATGGGACTCATAAAAAATGATGTGTCGAGATATGTGAATTTGGCCCGTACGTAAGTTATAACATCGATAACCACTATAGCTTGGACTATACCCAACAAAGATGCAAGGTGTCGATTTTGGACTTAATTTATCAAGTCTAGTGGCACCAAGGAAAGGGAAACAAAGACTACCAAAAACACGCAGAAGCGAGTAATCTGGAAGAGATTTGTGCAGAATTTCAAAAGATGATTTGTTTTGTAAAGTGGGAGTAGGAAGGCGACTGATGAAAAGATAGCTGTGGAGAATACCTCAAGCTAAAAAGGTTTCAGAACAGAGGATCGAAACATGAGAGTGTGACCAACCTCTGTTATATGGCGAATTTTGCGTTTAGCTAAGCCATTTTGTTCTGGAGTGTGGGGACGAGAAATGCGATAGTGAATACCCGCATCAGTTAATAATTGAAAAGGACGGCCTTGAGTTAGTTCGTGAGCACCATCACATTGAAATGATTTTATTTTAGTGTTGAACATGTTTACTGTGATATTTTTAAAATGAGAAAATGATTCAACACAATCACTTTTGTAGCGTAACGGATATAGCAGGAAAATCTACTAAAATCATCGACAAGAAGCATAAAATAATGAAAACCAGAAAAAGATGCAACTGGGGCAGGATCCCAAATATCGCAATGAACAATCTGTAATGGAATAGTAGTACATTTATTAGATTCAGAAAATGGGAGCTTATGAGCTTTTCCTAACATACAAGATGGACAAATTTTATTTGATAAAGCAAAGAAACTAAAATATAAATGTGTTGTGCGACAAATGGAAGATAAGACGGGCAGAGACGGATGGCCCAGCCGATCATGCCACACAAATGCAGAGTGACGTGAAGTAGCAAGAGCCAGTGGAGTGGACGGTTGAGCACGACGCGACACAGGAAGTGAATAGAGATTAGATTCAGCTTGGCCCTTGAAAAGAGGAGTCCCTGTTTTTAAATCCTTGACAACACAAAAAGAAGGAAAAAATTCTAAGGAAACATCATTGTCATGGGTAAATTGAGAGACAGAGAGGAGATTGTGTTTTAATTGTGGAACATGAAGAATATTATGTAAATGAAAAGGGCGAGATGGGTGGTGAAAAGTAGAAGAACCAGAGTGGGTGATGTTCAGTAACTTACCATAACCGACAGCGACGTGATTAGTACCCTGATAAGGAGAGCTATTTTGCAGCAGTGATTGATGAGGAGTCGTGAGATGAGGCACTGGAATCGGAGAGCCATGTATCAATGGTAGATGGGGTGTATGAGTACGGTCGAGATGGAGAAAGCACATTGAATGCTGTCGGAGTGGGTGGTGACAGCAAAGTGGAAGATGAGAAAGTGTTGTGTGCAACATTGGCTTAAGGGTTATTGTTACGGGATTGGGCATCGCGATATTTGCAGTGGGCTGCCGAGTGACCAGGTTGGGCACAAATCTGGCATTTTATTTTATTTAAGTTATTAGAGGGTTTGGAAAAATTATTGGGATGAGGGGACGAGCCAGGAAAGCGGACATTATTAGTGTTGGTGGCAGAATGAGTAAGAGCATTAGAGAATTTTATGGTGATAGCATGTACAGATGAGTTGTCGGATAATTGTGGATCATTGTCAAGCAAAAGGCGTTGTTCATAGGTTAATAATTTGGCCCGAAGTTGGGAAAAAGTGGGTGTAGGAGAGAGATTTTCGATGGAGATGACAAATGGATGATATTCACGATGGAGTCCATCAAGTGCGTGAATCACAAGATCCTGGTCATATATGATTTCTCCAATAGTAGCTAAAGCAGCGGAAAGGGTAGATAATTGTTGAAGATAATCGGGGACAAAGAGAGCCTCTTTTTTGAGAGTGCAAAGTTGAGCATGCAAAAGTGATTGGCGCGCAAGAGATTGTTGAAGAAAGGTTTCTTCTAGTGTGAACCAGAGGTCACGAGCAGTGTTGTAGGCTTTGGCTTGGTGAACAAAGGTTTCAGATAAAGTGGAGTTAAGGAAAGCCATGACGAAACGGTCATAGCACATCCAATCTGTAGTAGTGACAGATGGTGTGGATGGTGGTGGTGTGGAAGGATCGTTGTTGGAGGTGGTTGACGTAAGCGAGGTTGAGAAGAAGAGATGTTGTTGTCACAGGGACAGTTTATGGTGCCATTAACATAGCCCAAAAGGTTGTTGAAGGTAAGGAAATTTATCATATGGTTTTTCCAGGTAAGTTAATTGGTGTAGTCGAGGGAAAAAATGGCAAAAGCTCGGACATTGTAGGATGTAAGGAAAACTGAGGAGAAGTAGACGCCATAGAGTCGTGTGTAGAGAGAAAAAAAAATTCGGAGACGGTGAGTCAGTGTTTAGCTGATACTATGAAAGAATGAAATATTTTGTATATTTATTCATTCTGTACATTAGTGTATATATAGATATTTACAAATAAGAGTCCTCAAAGTGAGAAAGATAAACACGAGAGATTAGAGCTAATCCTATAGAAAGATAAGTATTTAATCCTACAAATTACAAATCAACTGATAAGGATAAGCATGCAGATAGAATATATCTCTGTCACCTATCTTACAATGTTTGCATTACTTAGTTCGTTTATATGATTGTTTGTAGATCTTCTTAACCGGCAGGGCTTTCAAAGTTGAAGAGAATCTAGTTCTGTCGTACATCGTACATGTGAGTAAATGAAAGCACATACATATACATACATGTCTGTCCATCAACAGTCTCTATATATGTGTGCCTGTAATTGTTTGGGGAGAGATTGCATTTTTCTTAACAAATATATCTCTATCGAGGCAGCTATTTGTAAAATAGAAACAAATATCAAGGGGGTATTTGTAGTTTTGAAAGAGAGTGTGAGATTTTTTGGTAATTAGAATAAACCTCTATAATTTTTATGTGCAAAGTATGTGTTCGTTACGTACTCATATCAATATGTGCACATAATATTTATGGTATCTGTTCAACCATTGTGCATAATATCTTATGCACCAAAAGCTTATGCGCTCTGTGGTACTATACGTGTAAGATTGTAGTTTATGCATGTGAATTATTAAAGCACTGATGAATACACATATGTGTGCCAGACTTGCACACATTCATATATCTAAATTTGAAAGTGTGCATTTTTGTATACGTACTGCTCAGAATGATTGTTTTAAATCTTAGAACTTACAAATAGCATACGACATTAGGGTTTTTGACTGTCATTAACATACATTGTTAATGGGACGCCAATCAAATTATCGTAAAATTGCTGGTATTTGGTCAGCACACAACAAACTCCATCTTGGCAAAATAAAAAGAAGTTCAATTGTCTTCACCGACAATCACGATTCTCAAACTAGAAAAGCATCATTCTCAAACCAGAAAACCCTACTCCACCATATGAGTGGATCACTTAGAATAAACCATTCTAAGAATTTCATTCGGCACATGTCGAAAAACGAACTGGAATTTATGGTGCAACTTCCAACTTTTGGCTCTCATGAAAGTCCTTCAGCCATCGACATAACACACACATTGTATTAATGTCAAACCGATACCCGTGTGTAAAATTCCACCACACCCTGCATCCATGTCAAACCAATGCCCATGTGCAAATTCCACCACACCCCGCATTCATGACAAGCCAATTCCCGTGTGCAAATTCCTGGACCCGCTAACATAACCACATCCTCTTTCATGACAAGTCAGATGCCAAAAGGACATGCATTTTCTCATCAGAGAAAATCATCACTGCTACAATGTTAGCCCCCATTAGGTGTTGTTTGCCAGATCAACTCCACATCCACTTTGATAGTTCACTTTCAAAGCCTTGGGTAATCCGGATTGTACCAATACATCCTTGACTTATACTTTCCATAAGCCAAATTAAACCCTTCCATCAAATTTCTCCACCTGCTTGAACCACCATAGCTTGATGAACAACCGCCTCGAAAGAGACCCCCGGACACCACTTAAGAAATCTTTTTTAATGTGGAAGGTCAGACATCGCTGCGACCACAGAGCACACTCAGAATTTTAAGAGACTCAACCTGGGCTCTGATACCACTTGTTGGAAAAAATCGGATCCCACATTCATTCCCTAGGGACAAGCAGAAATAATCGAGAAATAAAATAAAAAATAACAACAATCCACAACACAAGAATTTACGTGGAAACTCCAAAACCAGAGAAAAACCACGGCACACAGAGAAAAAAATTCCACTATGTGAAATATTTTTATAATCACACAGACATTCTCTTTCCCAGCCCAAGTACCCCCACACTCTTACAAACATTTGACTAACTCACACGTCTCTCCCAACTCTCCATACTAGAGAACTAAAGGAATTTAAGTAGAGTCAAACCACAAATATTAAAGTGTATTTGACTTGTGCACTTTAAAACACACCACATGAGTTCCTTAAATAACCTTAAGGCTCTCATCACTTTTGTTCCACAAGTAATGTGGGACAAAACCCACTTCTTTTATTTTTGACAGCAAAAACCAACAATTTTTGGTTTTGAGAAATTATAAAATTGTTGCTATTTGGTTATGTGAATAATGGAACAACAACTGGAAGGAGGGAATGGTGGCTCTTCTTGTGAATGCAAATGGAATAGTGTCTGGCTAATATACACATGGAATATCATTATTCCAGCTCGCACTTCTTTTTTAATAAGTTGGAAGTAGTGGAGGAGATCAAAGGAACTGAAAGACTCAGGTCCGAACCTAGTCTAACACCCTTGGAAAGAGTGTGATACCCTACTAGAGTTACAATCTTAAATGAAAATTTGCAGATTTTATATTCCATTAATTTTATTTTATTTTGTATTCTACGTTTTGAATTCATAGTACTCATGAGACATTGAATTTATTTAATAAATAATTTCAAAAAGATCATGTCATATATTTATATATAAATCTAAAAAAAGGTAACTTGTAAACAATAAAAAATAAACATAAAACAAAAAAAGTAATCTCCAATCGGAATCCTTTTTCCATTATGCTATGCAATCCTTTCCTAGTCTAAATCAACTTCAATTTCTTACTTTCCTTAATTCTTAATTCTTAATACTCCTTCCCCTCTCCCTATATATACATCTCCCCCACAAGAAAATTACAACCAACTTTCTCCAACATTCTTCTATTCGAAAAATTACCATAGCCATGTCTACTTGGATTTTCACCCCGTTCGATGCAATCTGTGTCGAGGCTATTGGCCGGGAAATCGCCAGGATTTATTTATCTCAATCTCCACTTGCCGCCAGAATTTATGATAAGAAGGGCAAACAAGAAGAAGTAATTAGGGCAACCGCTGCGGAGAAGAAATCGCCGGAGGATCAGAATATGGCTAGGTTTGCACTGGAGATTGATGGTGTCCACTGTTTTGAGACCATTTTTCCTTATTGATCCAAAGACTCTTTAGCCTTTTCTATTTTTTTGTTTTTTAATTTCTAATGTGATATTCGATTGTTTTTTGGTATATAAGGGAACACAGTTCAATGGAAAACATTCTTTTTCTCAAGTAACTGGTCTTTCTTGTTAGTTAATTAGTCTTCTTGAACGAAGTAGTATTCGAGTTTGTTTGAATTTTTTTCGATCTTAAAGAATTGTGATTGAATTTGATTTGATTATTATTAAAATCGAGCTCGAACAAACTTTAGTCGACCCTAACACAAATCAATCGAGCTTAAGTAGCTTGTTATTTTTCATAAATTTCATTCTTTTTTTATCAATCGAGTTGGATTCGTGCCAAAGCTTTACATATTATCGAACATAAAAATGTGTTCTTATTTTATTTATGTTACCCCTAAGACTGAAACTATCATAAAGTTCTCTTTTGAATTATCACTAAATGCAAAATAATCGTTGTTGTGATACAGATACAGAATTACATCAGTGCTCCAAATAAGTAATAACCATTTTGAGCCAGGACCGGTCCTCTATTGAGGCCAATGATATCGTTGCTTCGAGTGCCAGGGCGAAATTCGACCGACCTATATTTTTATAATTATATAAAATTACAATATAAATAAAACCTTGTGTTTTGTATTATAAATATATAAATGATAATATAATTATAAATTTGTACTTTGTAAAAATATTTATTAAGAGATTACTGAATATAAAATTGTGGCTTATTACCTTAGGTACGATGAAGGAGTTTGCAGCTAAAATTAAAAAAAAAAGATAATGAAAGAAAAATACACTAATTAAAAATCAAACAAATATATATCGATATTTTTTTTTGTCGGCTTACATGCATTTTTCTTTGTTGGCTTAGATAATCGTGACCATATCAATTTAAATAAATTTCTTTGTAGCCTAATAAATTTATATGAATGTGACCTTATTGACTTATATTTGTAATTTTTATTAGTAATTAATAATTAGCTCAACGTTAAAAAAATTCGTTGTGCCGGCAAGTTTTTAGGTCATCTCGGGTTTTGAAAACCACAGGACCAGCCCAATTTTGAGCAAATAATGGCACTATACTTTCGGAGTACTATGATATTGCGGATTAAAGAAAAAGACAAGAATCTAATCGAATTTCCCAAGTTTACATTCAAATATAGTCATACAACTAAATTGTTTTTAGCCGTTTTGCTTCGTGCATGATTTAGGATGCATTTAAATGTTAGAATATGTCATGACTTTTTTCTTAAATAAACTACAACGTGTAGAAGTGTAAAATGAAAAATCCATAATGACGTAATCTAGTTAATTTAAACATAAAAAAGTAAACATTAAATATATATTTTCTATAAATAACTTGAATTGTATCGTCATGGAATTTGAGAAAGTATGCAATTATTGGAAATTGGTTTGAGAAGTAATGGTTGATACCTAACTTTGACCAATTTTTTAGTGACTAATTATTTAATTTTGGAGGAATTAAATATTAAAATAAAATTCTACGTTTCGAGTAGATGAGTGTGGTATATTTAACTTCTCAAAACCATTTAGTAGTGAGTGAGAAATAAAATCCACAAGATAGTCACTTTGAAATGGGATAATGGATGATGGGAAGGTGAAAAGACACCATCCCACATGGGAATAAAATGTTAATTTTATTCAATATATAAGTAAGTGGGTGTATAAGAGTGTGCAAGATGAAATAACTATACACATGTGAGGTGTGGTGGGCAAGGCCACACGCGCGTGTGCCCGCCGACCCGCCGTGGTCGGGCCGTGGGCGTGGGCCCGAGCCCGAGTCCGTGTCCCGATCTGGATCGGGCCTAGTTTTTACCTGTAAAACATTTGTTTTTACTTTTTAAAGAATAAAAACAAATAGTTGCAAGTTAAAAGTCGAAACTGCAGACTTTTAAAGTGAATCAAAGACAACTCTCCCACTACTTGGAGGTTACTGAGATAATGGAGTGGCCACTACTTGGAGGTTCTGACATAGTGGAGTGCCCACTACCTGGAAGTTACAACCACTATCTCTGGAGTTACTGCCCTGCAGTAAAGAGTCCCAAGGCATGGATGGAAGTCCTATAAATAGGAGCATTTTGTTGTTCAGCATACACACTTTCATACTCAATTCTTTCTTGTACTTGCATAGTGTACTCAGTTTTGCACATTTCAGTTCGAAAGGTGCCTTGAAATTTGCAGTGCTGCTATTTCAATGACGAAGCTGTTGTATCTTTGGGGATAACACGTCTGTTCCGTCAGCACTATACGGGACGTGTTTATCTTGCGGATAGAGTATTTTACTCACCTCAGCTATTCTGTAATTTCAGATTTCTTTGTAATAGTTAGTAGTTTCCTTGTAATCCAGTTTATAGAAATAAACACCAAAAATTTCAACAACGTAAGATAAACATATTTGTTTCTGTAAACGATGGCGTCTACTTCAAGGGTGAATGTTCTCCTGCTGCTGCTGAGAAGCCAGCAAAAATTTTCTGGTGTTGATTTCAAAAGATGACAATCTAAGATGCTGTTTTATCTGACTACGCTGAGCCTCGCTAAGTTCCTGAAGAAGGATCCACCAGTGGTGGAAGAAAATGAAACCAACAATGAAAAACATGTTGCCTTTGATGCTTGGGGCCAGGGTGACTTCCTGTGCCACAACTACGTCCTAAATGGACTGTCTGACTCGCTATACAATGTGAGTGAAGTGAAATCTTCCAAAGAGCTCGGGATTCTTTGGAAAAAAGTACCGAATCGAGGATATTTGGTTCCAAGAAGTTCGTGGTTGGCAGGTTTCTAGATTTCAAAATGGTGGATTCTAGAACTGTCATGGATCAAGCTCAAGAATTGCAGTTAATTATGCATGATATTTGTGCAGAAGGAATGCAATTGGATGAAACTTTCCAAGTGGCGTGCATGATTGAAAAGTTGCCACCTGGATGGAAAGACTTCAAAAATTATTTGAAGCACAAGCGAAAACAAATAAATCTTGAAGATCTAATTATGCGTTTACGAATTGAGGAAGGTAATCGCAAATTAGATTCAAGGTTTGAAAAGAGTGTTGTTGATGCAAAGGCGAATTTGCTAGAACATGACAGTTCTAGTAACAGCAGCAAAAGGAAACGTGACAATAACAACAACAACTACCAGGGAAAGAAGCCTGTAAACAAAAAGCCGTTTACAAGAAATTGTCACAATTGTGGAAAGCCCAACCACATGGCTAAGGACTGTCGGCTTCCTAAAAAACTGAAATATAGACAGCCTAATGCTAATGTGGTTGAGCACAGTGGTATGATCCAAGAGCTGACTAATATGGATCTATCTGTAGTGGTTTTTGAGGCAAACCTTGTGGATAATCCAAGGGAGTGGTATATTGACACGGGGGCCACTCGGCATGTCTGTTCTGACAAGGATGCGTTCTCTACCTACACCCCTTGTACAGGTAAAAACTTAATATGGGTAATTATTCCTCTTCTGATGTTGCAGGTTTTGGCAACGTGGTTCTATAGCTCACTTCTGGAAAAGAGCTGCTTCTGAAGGATGTTCTTCATGTCCCAGAAATCCGGAAGAATCTAGTGTCAGGATCTCTTCTTGTAAACCATGGTTTTAGACTTATGTTTGAGTCTGAAAAGTTTATCTTAACTAAGTTTGGACAGTTCTAGGAAAAGGTTATCTCGTATAATGGACATTCAAAATGAATGTAATGGCGATTAAATCGTGTAACCGATTCAAGCAAAGCAATAAAATTGAGCCTACTTTTATATGCTTGAGTATTTGATTTGTGGCATGTTAGATTATGGCATGTTAATCTAAATGCTATAAAAAGATTAATGAACTTGGAATTACTTCCAACTTCAAATATTGATTCTCAAAAGAGATGTGAAATCTGAATTGAAGCTAAAATGGCTAAGTTACCTTTTCATTCTGTGGAAAGAAATACAGTACCTCTAGAATTGATACATACTGATATATGTGATCTGAAATTTGTGCAAACTAGAGGTGGTAAAAAATATTTCATCACTTTTATTGATGATTGCACAAGATTTTGCTACTTATATTTATTAAGAAGCAAAGATGAAGCGTTGGAAGCCTTCAAAAATTATAAAAATGAGGTTGAAAATCAACTTGGGAGCCGGATTAAAATAATTTGGAGTGATAGAGGTGGAGAATATGTTGCGCCTTTTGAAGAATTATGTAACCAGTGGGGAATAATTCATCAAACTACTGCACCATATTCACCACAATCTAATGGCATTGTTGAACGTAAAAATCGAACTTTAAAAGAAATGATGAATGCCATGTTGATTAGTTCTGGACTACCTCAGAACATGTGGGGGGAAGCTGTTTTAACAGCAAACCATATTTTAAATAAAATCCCGCTTAAAGGGAAAAATAAGACACCTTGTGAATTGTGGAAAAATCATAAGCCATCTTATAAATACCTTAAAGTGTGGGGGTGTTTGGCTAAGGTAGCAATACCTGAACCTAAACAAGTCAAAATTGGCCCAAAGACGGTTGATTGTATTTTTTATAGGATATGCATACCACAGTAGTGCATATCGGTTCTTGGTACACAAGTCAGAAAATCCAGAAATTTCTGAAGGTACCATAATTGAATCAAGAAATGCAATATTTCTTGAAAATGTATATCCTTGTAAAGAAAGGGTTGGAATAAGTTCTAACAAAAGAACTTATGAGAAAGTAAGTAGTTCTTCACAAGAGAATGAAGAACCAAGACGAAGTAAAAGGACTAAAATCGCTACATCATTTGGTCGATTTTGTCACTTACTTGTTAGGCGGTGAGCCAAGTACGATTAAAGAGGCCTGTCTAGTCCAGATGCTCCGCTCCGGAAAGAAGCCATCAATAGTGAAATAGAATCAATTTTATAAAATCATACCTGGGAGTTGGTTGATCTCCCTGCAGGTAGTAAACCTTTAGGGTGTAAATGGATATTAAAAAAAAAGAAATATAAGGTGATGGAACTATTGATAAATATAAAGCCAGGTTAGTGGCTAAAGGCTTCAAACAAAAAAGAAGGAAGTGATTTCTTTGATACATATTCACTGTAACAAGAATTGCATCCATTCGAGTGCTTATTGCGATTCTTTGCTTTGCACAATCTCGAGATTCACCAAATGGATGTAGAAAGCGCATTTTTAAATGGTGAATTGGAAGAAGAAATATATATGGAAACGACTGAAGGATTTGTAGCACCTGGTCAAGAGAAAAAGGTGTGCAAATTGATAAGATCGTTGTATGGACTTAAACAAGCCCCGAAACAGTGGCATCTTAAATTTGACACAATGGTGTTGTCAAATGACTTTAAAATCAACGAATGTGACAAATGTGTTTATGTTAAAGGCACGTCAAATGCATTTGTCATAGTTTGTCTATACGTAGACGATATGTTAATAATGGGTAGTAGTCATGATATAATCATGGACACTAAGAAAATGTTAAAAAGGAATTTTGACATGAAAGACATGGGAATTGCTGATATGATTCTCGGAATCAAAATTGGCAAAACATCTGAAGGAATAAGCTTGACACAATCCCACTATGTGGAGAAAGTGCTCAAGAAGTTTAATGCTTTTGATGGTCCACCATGCAAAACGCCCATTGATTTGAGCATAAATCTGGTAGTAAATAAAAGTGAACGATGAGCTCGGTTGGAATACTCGAAGGTGATAGGAAGTTTGATGTACATTACAAAGCGTACACGCCCGATTTTGCCTATCCTCAGTAAACAAGTTGAGTAGGTATACAAGCAATCCAAGCCAAGAGCATTGGAAAGCACTAACTAGGGTACTAAAATATCTAAAATACACCCTGAGTTATGGAATACACTACTCGAAATACCCTCCAAAGACTTGAAGGGTATAGTGATGCTAATTTGGATTTGATTCAAAGGACTCTATTCCACTAGTGGATATATATTTACTATTGGAGGATGAGCGAGTATCATGGAAATCCACTAAGCGGACTTGTATAGCTAGATCCACCATGGAATCGAGTTTATAGCTTTTGATAAAGCGCGAAGAAGGCCGAGTGGCTTCGTAATTTCTTAGAAGATATTCCATGTTGGAAAAAGCCAATGCCTCCTGTGATGATTCACTGTGATAGTCAAGCTACTATAGGGAGAGCACAAAGTAATATGTACAACGGTAAGTCAAGACACATCCATCGTAGACATAATACCGTAAGACAATTGATCTCTAATGGTGTTATATCAATTGACTATGTAAAGTCAAAGGATAACATGGCAGATCCGCTCACGAAAGGGCTTAACAGAGATCAATTGAGTAAATTGCTAGAGGGAATGGGATTAAAATCCACAATTTAAAGAATGATTAAAGTGGTAACCCAACCTTGGTGATTTGGAGATCCCAAGAACTTGGTTCAACAGAAAACTAAGCTTTAAAAGTTGATTAAAGCACTTGTAAATCAGTTAACCCATCCCTAGAAGGCAAAACAAGTGCAATAAACTTGTTGGTTGTGGTAAGGTTAAGTCATAAGGACTTTTAATGATAAATCGACTCGGTCAAGAGAGATCACCTATATAAGTGAGAAGTGAGGGTCGCTTCAATGTAACACTTATGAATCCAAAGATGTTGTCCATGGACAAAAAGGGCACAACTGAAGAACGGAATGTGACAGAAGTCATATTGTGTAAATGGCATTGACTAGGTGTACATGAAGGAGAAATAGTTCAAGACATTGCGTCCACTAGGCCGCCGGTATATCCGATGATATTTACAAAGGAAGGTTCAAAGTCGCAAACTACCTGTCCTGATACAATATGGTTTCAATTAAACTGAGTACAAGAGTCTGCATTTTCATGTGCATTTGATTTTCACTCACGTGGGGGATTGTTGGAAATTGGTTTGAGAAGTAATGGTTGATACCTAACTTTGACCAATTTTTTAGTGACTAATTATTTAATTTTGGAGGAATTAAATATTAAAATAAAATTCTACGTTTCGAGTAGATGAGTGTGGTATATTTAACTTCTCAAAACCATTTAGTGGTGAGTGAGAAATAAAATCCACAAGATAGTCACTTTGAAATGGGATAATGGATGATGGGAATGTGAAAAGACACCATCCCACATGGGAATAAAATGTTAATTTTATTCAATATATAAGTAAGTGGGTGTATAAGAGTGTGCAAGATGAAATAACTATACACATGTAAGGTGTGGTGGGCAAGGCCACACGCGCGCGCGCGCCCGCCTGGCCCGGCGTCGGGGCCGGGGCCGTGGGCCGAGGGCCGAGACCGAGGCCGAGCCCGTGTCCGTGTCCCGGCTGGACTGGGCCTAGTTTTTGAGAAAACATTTGTTTTTTACTTTTTAAAGAATAAAAACAAACAGTTGTAAGTTAAAAGCTGAAACTGCAGCTTTTAAAGTGAATCAGCACAACTCTCCCATTACTTGGAGGTTACAGCATAGTGGAGTGCCCACTACCTGTAAGTTACAACCATTATCTCTGGAGTTACTGCCCTGCAGTAAAGAGTCCCAAGGCATGGATGGAAGTCCTATAAATAGGAGCATTTTGTTGTTCCGCATACACACTTTCATACTCAATTCTTTCTTGTACTTGCATAGTGTACTCAGTTTTGCACATTTCAGTTCGAAAGGTGCCTTGAAATTTGCAGTGCTGCTATTTCAAGAACGAAGCTGTTGTATCTTTGGGGATAACACGTCTGTTCCGTCAGCACTATACGGGACGTGTTTATCTTGCGGATAGAGTATTTTACTCGCCTCAGCTATTCTGTAATTTCAGATTTCTTTGTAATAGTTAGTAGTTTCCTTGTAATCCAGTTTACAGAAATAAACACCAAAAATTTCAATAGCAATTTCGTATTTTTAAAAGTTGTGGGGTTCAAGATAGAAAATAAGGGCAAGATTGGTATGTAGAAATGTGATAAGAATGGAATGAGGACATTCCTTTGTTCATTCTCATTCACATGTTTGGTAAGCTTTAGTAATGGGAATACTCATTTCCATGAGAATCCATATTCCCAAAAATAAGGGAATAGCCATTCATCCTCTCCCCCATGAGTTTAGCTATTCCCAATCATCAAGAATGACTTAAAATTTATTTTTAATGAAATTGTCTTTCTATGAATGACTAAAAATGTTGGATATAATCTGTATTTTTGAAAAGTATTGTTATAAATAAAAAAAAGAGTTATTTATAATTTAAATATAATTTATATGTAAAATTTTAATAAACCATCGTCAGTTTCTATCAATTTTCAATAGTTAAATCAAAATTTTGATATAAAATTCTCTGTTGATTTTCTATATTTTCTTATAAAAAAATATTATATAAAATATTATCGATATCATAGACATAAATGTGTTTGTATATATATATATATATATATATATATATTATTTAACACACATTAAAATAATCTTATATCAATTTATGCATAACATATTTTATATAATTTATTTAAAAAATCTTATTTAAGAGTAATTTGATACTTAAAATTATTTTTCTCAAATTACTATATTCATTTATAATAACCAATCAAGATATTTAAATCAAGTAAAAAAATCACCACACATTCCTTTCTTCATTCCTTGTACATACCAATCATAGGAATAGTATTATTACACCATTTCTTTCCTATTGTTATTCCATTCCTAAATTCATTTCATTCCCACATAATTCCATTCTTTCATATCAATCATGTCGTAAGTGTAACTTTGTCATTATGTAAATATATGTAGGGAAAATTACAAAAAATAGTCCCATAAGTTATGGCCATTCGCATAAGTCACATAAGTTTTGAAGTTTCCGTCTTGGTCCCATATATTTGTGGCCTTTTCGTGTTTTGGTCCCATAAGTTTTAGTATAGTGCAATTTTAGTCCTATAAGTTCCTATCAGTTGCAATCTTAGTCCTCAGGGGCCACTTTATATTTTCATAATTTCCAAAATGCCCTTATTTGTTCAAATGACTTATTTGGCTAAGTTTTGGATCAAAAAATGGGCGGGTGGGTCGGGTATGTGTATCACTTCCACCCCCCGAGTACCCGCTCCACCCCGCCTATTTTTTAATATATTTAATATATATTTTGCATATATAATATATATGATAATATAATTTTTGTCTTCTAATATTATATCTAGCATTTATAAATTGAAAACAATAACTTTTCTAAAGAATATTTTATAAATATAAAAGATAAATATTTTTCTTTTTTTTTCTTTTTCCTATTTAAGTTAATTTAATTTGTAAGGCGGGCGCCGTTCTAAGCACAGGAGTGAGGGTCTGAGTCTTTGGATACCCGCTCTGCCCTACCCTATTGTCATCCCTAGTGAAAATGCATGGCTCAACCCAACCCGAAAATTCATTTTGTACATGAATATTGTCTGGTCGGGCCAAGTCGGGCCCACGAACCGATCGAATAGGACCAAATAGACTCAAATTTTTCAGGCCTGGAAAATCGAAGCTCAACCCGGTCTAAAACCCGGGCGGTCAAGCTGACCCACGGTCGGGCTGAATTTTGTCAGCTCTAATACGGATGTATTAGATCTAGTTGTGATTTCCCATATGGTGTGTTGTACATTTTTGGCCTTTTAGCTTAATTTGTGCAACGGGTCAAAATCAAGTCCGGCTCAGCGAGCCCGATGTTTGGGTCGGGCTGGCTATAATTTTTTAGGCCCGAAAAAAGTCGGGCCTATTTGGCCTGACCCGAATGACCCGACGGGCCGGGCTAGCCCGACTTTTTCGGGTCGGCCCGAACTTTTTGTACATAGAGTGTAGGTATGGGCTGGGTTCGGCCAGTGAAATTTTAGGCCCGCCCCGGCCAAAAAATTTTCAAATCGGGTCTGGCCCAACCCGGCCCATTGCCAGCTCTAAAAAATATAGACTATAATTGCTTACTTCTAAAAGTTACGGGACTAAAATGCTATTTTTTCTATAAGGTTAAAACGGTCAAGGACTAAACTGCTACTTTACAAAGTTATAGGACTAAAATGCGAATGGTCATAACTTATGGGACTAAATTTTTTATTTTCCATATATATATATATATATTTGATAACTCAGCTTCCAAGCTTACGTTTGATTATACCTGAAGCAACAGCTACGGCCCCTCGTCGCTGCCGCCAAGGTAAATCGCGGGATGTCCATTGACTGACCAGTGTTCTGATGGGGTCTGCTGACGTACAATTAGGTCCTCCCATGTAAAGAGAACAAGTATACTCGATCCCCTAAAATCTAGTCATAGTTGATCTCCCCCCGAATCGAACCCATGCGGATGCTATTCAGTATGAGTTCCCACCAATCTTTCACCAGCTCGCATATACCCCGTGGGTATTTCGATATGACAACTTAGCATTGTGTTAGTCCATAAATATTTTAGTAGGTAACCATAATTAGCAAATGTCCAAAAAATTATATCTATGACCTAATTGACATTAGTGCTCTTGTTTTTTTTCACTTTGGTTTCTGGAAGCCAGATGGGTTTTGTAACAAATCCTATCCATCACATTTATGAACAATTTTTACTTGAATGAGTAGAAAGTAATGAGGAAATTTTACTGATACGTGTTCAATTAATGAATTATTGAATTTTATATCACATATATATTTTTATTTAAATTAAGATTAAGATGTTATGGAAAACTTTTATTTCAAAGGTTAGTATGAGAAAAATAAATCATGTTTTGCCTTTAAATTTTTAGAGTACAAAAGAAAGAAAAGAGAATAATATTGTTATCACAAACACAAAGTCATAGCTACCCTTGGCAAATCTTGGCGTACCCGGCTTCTCTGAGTCTCGAGACCTTTTTTTTTTTTTGACGACCCAGAATATCCCCACACCAGTCGGGGACATAGACCCCACATTTTTTTTGGACTATGGGACATCCGTTCTTCCCAGGAATAGTCCTAATCTCTAGGGCAGGAGGGGCAAATCCCAACCCCTCACTCCGCGATAGTCAAGGTTTGAACTCAGAACCTTGAGGTGCAATCGCAACCTCAAGGCCACTAGGCCAACCTCGAGACTTACGTTGATTTTGCTTGCTCCTACGGAATGACTAAAGGTAGACTTACGTTGATTTTGCTTGCTCGGTATTCTTTAAATAGTTTCGAACAATATATCTTATGTTATTTTATAAATAAAATTTTAATTACGCATCTTGTAACTTATTTCTTCACTGAACTTTAGAGAAGCTCATTTACACCAACATTGATAATAGATTATATCAACTGAATAACGACAATCATTGCTCTAGTGCATGGTCACATGACACACAAGGATTAGAAAATGGCTATGCAAAAAATGATACACATCACGACAAAAGTATGCTTTTTATAATTAATGCAAAAACATATAGTTTTCTGGTGATACAGTTATCGATGACCGTTATTTGATGATGTTACATTATTGATCATGTAACAACTTGATTGTTATGCACGTCGTTAGTCATGCAACCATGCACGTAGAAGATGCATTACATGAAAACCCTATGTTACTTTACTGCATTTATAACTTTACGATTATTGGTAACAAGTACTTTCCATAGATATGTAAATAAAATAATATAATAATATTATTAAT
This sequence comes from Rehmannia glutinosa, assembly GCA_016081115.2. Classification (NCBI taxonomy): domain Eukaryota; kingdom Viridiplantae; phylum Streptophyta; class Magnoliopsida; order Lamiales; family Orobanchaceae; genus Rehmannia; species Rehmannia glutinosa. The sequence continues at coordinate 227,304 of JABTTQ020003229.1, forward strand.
ATTTGGATATGTAGGTCGATACCTAGAGGAGGAGTTCGGGCTTTGCCCTCTGGGGAAAGCTTTGGCAGTGAGAGCATCCTAAATGCAATCTCCAAAAGTTCCCGCTAGGGAGGAGATAGCCATATTCATTCATCGAGACCTTTGTATGCTTGGTATGCTATCTCATCTTCAGGGGGACCAGAAGGCTATATATATATATATATATATATATATATATCTAATTTAACTATTATGGTGTAAAATTTAAAGTAGAATGACAAACATACAAAATATACAATAGAGATAATGATTTTGTAAAATTTGATGCCACATGATTATATGCATCACAACATATATACCTCTAATATGATGATAGGAGGATATGATATGGGAACATAAATATAATTTCTTCTAAATATTAATACAATTATAAAAGACATGATATTCTCATTTTGCTTGGCCTACAAATATCTCTGCTATAAATCTTTGTTTACGTAAAATATTTGAGAAATCCGTTTAATAGAAAAAAGAAAAAGAAAGAACAAAAATGTCTAAAAAAAAGTGCCCATGTAATTGTCCATGAAATTTACCCAATTAGAGTAAAAATCCAATGCGGATTCGAACATTAAAATTCAAAATCCCATTTATGTCAAAACCTAGGCTGAGTCAGTATAGATATTACATATACATATATGTATATATATGTGTGTGTATATACAATGTAGATGTGTATATTATTATTATTCTAGTAACCGTCTTCTCTGCCACCTCACTTTCCTCTTCACCATTTTCTCTGCAATTCCATTCTCTCTCTAAACTCTCAAGCTTCCTTGGTTTTTTCTCTCTTCAGAAACCCTAGCCATAGACACAATCACCACTCATTACTTTTACATATATACATATACATTCACCTATATATATACATTCACTTTTTAGGCTCGTGTGAGTTCACTCTCGGAATGAGACTCCGCCGCCGATCACGGGTCAGATAGGTTGTTCTCTCTGTGTTTTTATATGTATTTCTCTTGAAAAGAACTGTTGATAAGAGTTTTTATCGCTGAAATCGACGCGCCGTTTGAAGAGCTTTGATAGTGCTATGGAGCCTACAGCCCCAGGGAAGTCTCAGCCGCTACACAATTTCGATCTGCCGCGTCTCAAATGGAATAAGGATGCGAACTCAAGCACCCACCACCGCCGCCGCCGCTCCATCAAATCGCCGTCACGGAGGCCTACTACGTCCTCGGCCTCTCCTATCAGCCACTCGCCGTTGCGTGGTTCTGTTTCAGCGACGCCGCCGCGCCGTGAATCTCCGTTACGAGATTCAGCGACGCCGCCGCGCCGTAATTCTCCGTTACGAGATTCTGCGGCGCTGCCACCGCGTGAATCTCCAGTTCGTGGGGATTTTATGATGAAACAGTCTCCGGTTCGTGGAAAACCATCTTTACCGTTTCCGATTCGGGAGTGCTATATATTAGACTCGTTGATCAATGGTGACTCGGAGAGGCTGTCGTTGCTTCGGGAGGAAGCTATGCGGCTGTTTCTGAGAGGCGATTCTCCATCGGAATTTGAGGCTTTGAGGAAGAGTAAAGTTGCCTCGATTGAGTACAGCAGAAATCATTCTAGGTATTCTGCTTTTGATAGAATGAGGAATGAGATCGAACAAATTAAGGAGAAAATTCAGAAGAAATCTAAGGTAACTGAAGTTGGTATAGGCGGAATTAAGAGATCGAAACTCTTGATTAAAATTCCTTTCAAGAACAGCACACTAGTGGAAGAAAATTCACAGGAAGGTCCGCTGAAGATCGCTAATAATGGTGAACATGGTGGTACTGATGTGGGGCAAGAAGCGGGCAAGATTAATAACAATGTTGATGAAGAAACTAAGATTTGGAATTTGAGGCCACGAAAGCCCAAACGCAAGACACAGAACGTTACTGTTGGTGCAGAGAAAGGTAATTTTTCTAAGATGCCTGAAAAGAATAAATCTCAGTCACCCTTGAAGAACTCAAATAAATCTGGGGAAAAGCGGAATTGCAGCAGTGGCGGTGGTGAGAAGAAGGAGAAGAGTGAGAAGAAGGAGAAGAGAAAGCTGAGCATTTCTATCCCCTTGTCAAAAGGGGAGATTCAGGAGGACATATTTTCTTTGACTGGATTAAAGCCAGCAAGGAGGCCTAAGAAAAGGGCCAAGAACATACAGAAGCAAGTGGATGTAAGAAAAGATCATATCTCTGATTTTTTTATTTCATTATTTTGACATTGAATTTTGTTTCTTTGTGTTTTATATTTTATATTGTTTTGTAGAAAAAAATACGTCATTTATTTATTTAATTCTTCTGACTTGCAGTCGGTGTTTCCTGGATTGTGTCTGGTATCAATAACTCCTGATTCTTACAAGGTACCTGCAAATTATATGAAGGTATAGTCTCAATTATCATATTTGGGTTTGATTGCTGTATTTTTCAGTTAGTGTGAGTGTTTACTGATAGAATATGAGTGCTATATACAGGATTAGATGCAGCGAGCGAAAGATAGTTTGCCCTTCAAATGTGCTTCTGGAAAGTTTAAGGTGCCAGGCTTCCATTGTTCTGATGGCATTTGCAAGGTATAATAGGCGGTGACTTGTAAAGGAGGGAGGAGGCATAAATGTTATGTTAGGGTTAATTTTTACTTTTATTTCATGCCGTCTCAAATAACTGAAGAATTTTATATTTTTAATTTATCACTAGTGACGGTTGTAAATGGATCTCTGTCTTTAATACTTTCATCTCCAGTACTCATTTGGTGTGTTTACTTACCTTTTCATTATTTACTAGATTTTCCTTTGTTTGCCTATTATGATTGTTTGGGAATATTACATGTGCCCATAACAGTTGGGACACAGCTTATTATACTTTCAGTGTACAGTACTGAGAACGTTGGCTGTGATTTGGATCATAGCATACCAATCCCATTCCTATACAACTCATGCTCATAAACCGGCTCACAATATCATTTTTTTTTCCTTTTTCTCTTTCTTTTCAAATTACTTTGGTTACAGAGAAAATAGATATAGCTGTCTTCTGTTATTTGCGTTCATGGAATGTGAGCTTTGGTGATGAAACTGGCAAAGTTATTTCATTGTTGAGTGAAGTTTAATAGGAGTTGGTATTTTCATGCTTCTGGATTTTGTCCAAAGTATTTGTTAGTGCTAGAATGCAATGGCAATTTATAAGGATCCAGAAACAGCAGAATCTGAATTTCTATACGACATTTTTCTTGTACTGATATGGACATGTCCTATTTCAGGAATCCTAAGTTAAATTGGATATTTATCTGCACATGTGCGTGTCAAAAGAAACATTTGCGCTTGCAACTATATCAATAGATACACACAATTTCTTTATGAACAAACATATCAGAAGCTCTAAGAATTCAACTCATTTTGTTAATTTACTCCTTATATCTTAATCACTTAGCTTGATAAAAATTAAGTTTCACAAGAAATTCTGCTGTTTCTTAGAAGTATTCCCATGCCTTCATGCAAGATCGATGTTGTCTGCAAAATAAATAAAGTGCTGTGTGGCAACTGGCCATGGCATTTCAACAAGTCTTGAAATATTCATCTCTCATGCTTGAATTCATAGTAACATTAATGGACTACTTTTTGTCTAAAACGTGCTGCAGATTCACCAAGAAAATCTTTCATGTACTCTTAAACTTCTCATAATGATATGTTCTAATAAATCTTAAAAATTAGAAAATGGCAATAAGACATTCGTGTTTTGAACCACACTAGGTTCTTTTATGACTAATTAACAAGCAATGTTGATGGCTGCGGTCAAATTATCGTAAATTGCAGGTAATGGTCAGCACATAACCTTACTGACTTACCAAAATACTCCAGAATCTCAAAGTACTTTCCATACAAGCCTCAAATCTCATTTAAATTTTTGTAATAACATCTCCCCACCTACAGCTAGCACCTATATAAGCTGTATTCTTGGTTCTTATCTTCTCACTGTTGCCCTAATAGGCTAATACATTCACTTCCGTTGATTTATCTATGAGTCCTTTACTCTGCAGCTTCAAACTTTAATGACCTCTTTGCTTTTGAAAACTTCTATATTTAGCTATAAGCAACGCCTTTATCTTTGTATCATCTGATGATCATCAGAGGAAGATTAAATCACTGTATCCTCTTTTTTTGTTGTTTTTGTTTTTGGTGTTTACTCTTGTTACTCTACGATCAACCTCCTTTCTTTCTGAGGCTAACATTATAGTGGTTTCCTGTTCTGCAGCTGTAGAATTTGTCATGCATGCATGCATCTGAAATATAGAAAATCCTTTGGTTTAAGAATATAAATCCCCCAGGGTCTTTATAGATCTAGTACATATAAATGTTACATAAATGTAGTGTATAAATGTAACATAAATGTAGTAATGCATACACGTACGTTTTGGAAGTGCAGATACTTTAAGATGTATTTCTTGATACAATATTTTCATAACTTTATTCGTGCATATGATTGTTTGCCGGATTTTCTTGATCGATTCTTTCTGAAGTTGAAGAGAATCTAGTTTTGTCATACATCATACATGTGAGTAAATGAAAGCAAATACATATGCATACATACTTGTGCATCAACGGCCTCTATATATATGTGCCTATATTTTATATATTCTGACACATATATTTACATACATAGACATATATGTCAGTGAGACAACGTTCTATATACACGTGTGTCTCTCCATGTATTTTATATGCACACACACACACACACACACACACACACACACACACACACACACACACACACATATATATATATGTATTTAGATGGATGTTTGTGCATGCATAGAGTTGAATGTGTTTATATCCATTTATATGTACAGCGGTATATGTTCCGTAGGTACTAATATATGCACAAAATATTTATGGCATCTGTGCAACCATTTTGTCTAGTATCTTATCCACCCAAGTATAAATCATCTACACACTCATGAATAACTAAACATATATGTATGTCAGACCACATTCTTATATGTAAATTTGAAAGTGCACATATGTATATTCATATATCTATGGCACATTAAATGCACTATTCTCTATACATGTGTGTATCCATAAACACAAAGGCCAATTGCACCTGAGCTGCACGCGGCAATTGCACCTGAGCTGCACGCTCAATGAGATGCAGTTAGATTCTGGCTAGAAGTGCGAGTTGCATTTATGAATATAATTACATATATGGAGAAGGCGTATCTATTTACAATATATATGACTTTTAATTCTACAACTGGACACTAACTCTACTTCCTGTCAATTGTTGACAATATACAGAGAAACAAGAAATACGATGCCGATAAAAGAAAATGAGGATGTCAAATTATTTAAGGAAGATGACAAATTTATTAAAGGTGCAGCCACTAATGAGAGGGTTCTTAGATGGAACCTCAGGGACAGAAAGTCCATTCAATCGTCTAAAGCTGTTAGGGAGAAAGATAAGCAACCGAAGATGACAACATGGAAGAGTGGTTACGGGAAGAAGGAGAAGCAAGAAGAAAAGGATATACCCAAGTCACCTGACTTCTCTCTTGAGCTTAAAGTAGATGAAATTTCGGAAGACCTGTTCGCAGTGACGGGAAAAATGCCTTCGACGAAGATTAAAAATATGGAGAAGAATGTTCTGAAGCAGATTGATGTAGTGAATAATAAATTAATATAATCAACTGTTTCTGTTTGTTGTCTAATATTAAAATTCTTGCAGCTAATTTTCCCTGGTGGATATCTGCAAATGATAATGGCTGACCAGTATAAAGTTCCTAGAAACAATAGGAAGGTATTATTCTCCTCCTTTTGGTTTTCATTTTGTGAAAATATTTTTAGTGTCGCTTACTCATGATATTACTAGTTATGAAGTGCAAGTAATTTTGCTTCCTGCAGGCGAAGTAAGAATGTTGTGGATGGTTTTCTTCAAGGATTAAACCTTTTCTGCATGTTTGGAAGTTTGAAGGCTTGGCTGCTGTAAGAAAGTGAGTCTTTTGCGTGGTGATTTATCCGTCCACAGTTCTCTTGGAGAACTGAGAACCTTGTAAAAGCTTTTTTGTTTTCTCTCAACTCAGTTTTGGATGTAGATATTAAGTTGTCTAAATAGCATGATTAAGTTTTCATCGTTGTTTCTTCATAAAACTACGTAGCCACCTACTTAAGTAGATTATTAAATGACTGGACATTGGCTAAAGAACCTGGAAAATAATAGTGCAAAGTGCGTGCTAAGAAAGTGTGCAATATGTATCTGCACGTGGAACCTTAATAAAATCTACTCCATTTAAGTTATAAGTACTAAAGTTTTGTGCTAGGTTTTAATACTTTTCATTTGCCTTTATTTCTGAAATTTCAAATGCTTCGCAGTGTTATTCTACTGAATGTGTCTAGTCATTAAGTGACCAATAACAAATCATTTTCCTGTTCTTTTATACACAACTATGACATGTCTGATTCTGATATGCTGTTGACTGCAAGTGTACTTATAGTTATTGCAGAACTAACTGCTTTCACATTTATTTATTATCTATCTTTTGGAAAATACTTCAGAGTACAGACTGTACTTGTAAGTGTAATTTTAATGGAATACTGACTTTGAGGGAAGTAAAATGAAAAAAATAAAAATCTATGGCCCTTGAGATATGAAGACTGCTGCCTGTTTGCTTGCGTGGTATATCACTATCAGATAAGGCTATTAAAATAATAACATAGTTGATTTAGAAGAATTTGAAAAGTCTACTACTGTATACTTCCTCTCCATCTTAACATGTCTTTGTTCTTCTGTACATTCGTGCTCTAAACTAGACTTTTGGAGCTTACTGAAAGTGGAAAGTGTAAAGTAATAATGAAGTTTTAAGAAGATCCACCTATTTGATCTACTTTTGATTTTTTCCCTTACCCCTTTTAGTTTTTTTATTGTTTAGGTTTACTGAAGCTTTAACCTAATAGACAAAGAAGGATGGTCTTGTGGGAATGTGTAAGCAAGTCATTCAGCAAATGCCGATAAGGGAAAAGTTGATGATTTACTTGTGTATTCTTTGAAAAAGTTGATGTGCGAAGGCTTGCCAACTTATTGTGATGCAATTGACAGGTACTACTAAAGGTCAAAAATTGATTAGAGACTAGATATTAGAGGATATCATATATTCAGAGTTGTCTCAGTTTCATTTAAACGAAGCATGTCTTTTCTTCCTCTATGGTACTTTCTTGCAGCAACCATGTCGGTCAACTTAGTTGTTCTTGTAGAGTTTTATTTATTTATTTACGTAATTATTTTTCTGGGCTGAATATCTTTCTCCTTAATGTTTCATCTGATCTTGAATATTGAGTTGCTTTGTTGTCTTAACAGGATTATTGTCCTCCCAGTTTTGCTCTAACTGCTGTCTCTCCCTTATGGCTAGTTTTATATATTCTATACTACTAGTCATATTCGAATGGAGACGGGCTTATTAGATTTTAGGTGGAAAAAATACTCCCTTAGAATTTGCAAATACTCCCATTGTCGTTTTGCTTCGTGTAATTTGGATATCCGTAATTTGAACAAACTTGCGTAATTTTTAAGGACGACAAAAGTATCATTTTTTATTTTTAACAAGTTAACAGCTTTCTCTGGTTTTGTATTTGAGTCTTGAGAGATTGTATGTATCCGGAGGAAAATGTATTAATAACAAATGGGGGAAGTTCTATGCTACCCAATTTGGTAGCACCCAACTCCATTGGGATCCTTACATGTATACAATTATGACACATGCATGTGTGCAAACGAAACCCAACATAACTTCTTATGGAGTTTAGCATTAGAGGGTGAATATAATTTCAAAAATCTAAAAGAGCTAATCTAGTAAGTCTAAACATAAAAACGTTATCATTAAAGGAAAATTTCTATAAATATTTCTTATAAATAACTCGGATTGTACCATGGTGAAATTTGAGAAAGTATGGCATAATTTTGTACTTTCAGACGTTGTGGACTTGTGGGATACAAGATAGAAAACAAGGGTAATCAAGGTCATCCCTGAGGTCATCTCCAACCCAACTCTATATCCCACACCAAAATACCAAATATGTAAAAAAAAAAAAAAAAAAAAACTTCCTCCAACCCAACTCTAAAAATTACACCAAATTTGGTGTAATACAAATATTCCCACTTTACCCTCCAATTTCTTCTACTTCAAATTTTTGATTCCTATTGTATCCTATATTTGATATATAATTCATTTATAACATGGTTTTAGTTATTTAAATTTTGTATATAGTTATTATTTTGGATGAACAATTATAATAACTAACAATAGTTAATATTTATCAATAAATTATTATAAACTAGACTTAAAATTTTCTATAAACTACAATAATTAATAAACAAAATTACAATTTAATTAAAAAAGCATCAAAGTCTGTCATAAAATACAAAACACTAACATTATAATTAAACCAGAAATTTAAAAAACAAAACACCAAGCAAATTCCGATATGATAATTGAGGATGAACGCGATGTTGATGCACTGATCCAAGATTGTATGGAAGCGCCACCTCCGGATATTGAGATGGTTACAAATGAAAATAATCATTTTCAAGACTTCCTCGCTCGACACAAACAAATCAAGGAAAAAATGCTCACTTTGCACTCCGTGATGCATTAATCGATCACATGTAGGATGAATATACTAATTTCGAGAATTAGTAATGTATTAATGTTCTTTTGTCTTTAAATATTTGTTTTAGGTTTGTCGTTTTTATTGTCTAGTGTGCAATTTAGTATTTTTATTTATTGTGACATTAGTTGTAATATTTATTTTGTAATATAATTAATTAATGTAATATTAGTTAAATATAAGTTTTTATTTTGTTACATTAATAGTAATAAAATATAAGCAAAAGAAATAATTGCATAACCAAATAAATTTGTTATTCCAAAATGAAAAGAAAATATTAAAATACTCATTTGGTGTAATATTTAGTATAGTGGGTTGGAGATAGTTTTTGAAAAATTACACCAAAACCCCAAATTTGGTGTGATTTTCACACTAAATTTGGTGTCATGGATTGGAGATGCTCTGAGGCAGTTAAGGTGGCACCATCACAGGGGGTCCTCCGCCAAAGAAGGCTCGGCCTCAGATTTTTTTTTTTATTTTCTTAATAATTTATTTATATTTTATATATGTAAAGTAACTACTGCAATCTTTTATTAACAAGTGGTCTAGTGTAGTCGTTCATGTTTTTCTCTTTTACAATGAGGACATGTGGTTTTTCCTTTAAATCTGTGATGCGTTGACAATTTGACATTGAAGTATCTCTTTTGTAACACCGTTTTAACGAAATTGAAAATATTGAAACTAAAATATAATGTTTTATTATTTTATGTTGTGATCAATGAAAATATTTTTCCTAATTTTATTAATTAGTTATTTTTAATTTTTTTATATGAATATAGAAGGTCATTTTTTTCCCAGCGAACGGCCCTCATCTGAAACTTTGACATTATAATGACAACTTAAGCATTGTGTAGGTCCATAACGTAGTTGGTAACCATAAGTAGCAAATGTCCACAAATATCTCCATGACCTAATTGGCATTAGTCCTCTTGTCTTTTTCACTTTGGTTTCTGGAATTCAGATGGGTGTTGTTACAAATCCTATCCACCATATTTATGAAACAATAATTACTTGAGAGAATGAGAAAGTTTTAATGATATTTGTTCAATTAATTGAATTTAATGAATTTGATATCACATATATATTTTTATTTAAATTAAGATCTTATGAAAAAAAAATTATTTTAAAGGCTACTATGAGAAAAAATAAACATGTTTTGTGTTTTGTTGACGTGCGATTTGTATTTCCGACGTTTCAACCAAAGAGGTGGGTCTTGTAGGTTAACAATTGTCAAAAGTAGGAATCAAACCAATAAAAAGAGTAACATATGCAGATATTGCCGACCTAGGGCAGGTCGGACTTAATGTTCGTTTTTAACTTAGTTCAAAAGCTTAGGGTAGTAAATTTTTTTTGTACATAGTTGTTGCGGGCCCTTTTTCAGTCATAAATACGGGTATTTATAGGGAAAGATTCAATCTCTCTTTCTTACCTAGTTGACTTTAGTGGCTATAAAAGTAATAATTTCTCGTATATAAGCTTATTGATACCTTAGACTTCAGGATGCCAAGGATTAGACATCAACGAGATTGTGGGATGTGACTGATTGCCTAATGTCTTTTGCTAGCCTCTCTCGAGATGTGAGAATCTTCTTTATGAAGTTATGCAAGTCTGTTAATTCAGCCGACTAGTCACTACTTGGATAGTTTAAATGCGGAAAATCTTTGTAGTGTATTTGTCCGGTTGGTTAGCCAATTTGTGTTATTTCATTTACAACCTTGTCTTTTAAATAGTCTGCCAATGGGGCTGATCCCATGTTCCAAGGAGGACATTTGCATCAACTCTTACAATAAACTTTTTTTTTTTTTTTTTTTTTTGCGGGAACTCTTACAATAAACTTATACGAACTAAATGACGACAACCTTTGATCTAGTGCATGGTCACATGATCGAATTGGAAAATGAATGCGCAAAAATCGATATACATCACGACAAATGTCTATTTTATAATTAATGTAAAAGCTTATAGTTTCTGATGATATATTTACCCAGTGACCGTTATTTGGTGACATTACATTGTTGATTTAATAACAATTTGATCGTTATTTACGTCGTTGGCCATGCAGCCATACACGTAAAATATACGTGAAAACCCTATTTTACAATAATAGATTTATAACATTACGATTATTTGGTGACAAGTACGTTGCATGGATATGAAAATACAATATAAAATATGTTTGTATTATTAATATTTTGATATATGATTGATGTGAAATTTGAACTAGAATGACAAATCTACAACATAATATAAAATATATAATGATTATGTAAGAAAATGAATGCCACATTACCATATAATGTTGCAACATGTGAAAGAAAAAATGTTATGTAGTAGATTGATTAAGCATATAAATGAAACTTACTGAAGTACAATAAACATAAAATAGGTGTTCTGCAAAAATCATATAATTACCAAACTAATATTATTCTATGAAAAAATATTGTTGTAATATCATTTTATTAAAGCCACACTACATATTTCCCTTTTCTGAAATATATATATATATATATAGGTCATACTATGTAGAAGATGTGAACATAAATATAGTTTTTCTTTTTAATATTAGTACAACTATTAAACGACACGATATTCAATATTTTGCTTCCCGTGGATTGTGATTTCCTATTCCATTCTCCATATTCCACTTCCTATCATATATTGGATGAGTGACACATATACATAATGATATCACAATTGTACATATATCATTAATAATATATGGAATAGAGGGTGAAATATGAGATCTCATCCCCACTTTGCCTACAAATCTCTATGCTGCAAATCACTTTTATATGTAAAATATTCTAAAATTTGTTAATATAAGAAAATATAGAACAAAAATGATTAAAAGAAAGTAGGAGTGTCAAATCGTGTTATCGTGTCGTGTTTCGTGTCGACACGATAACAACACGACACGATAAGAGCAAACACGAACACGGCACGATAAAGATATGCTCCGACACGACACGAACACGAAAATTTTCGTGTCGACACGACACGACACGATAGTGACACGATAAGTCAAAATAAAAAGAAAATGATTTACACGTTAATACACGATAGCAAATTACACGATATGACACGATTTTACACGAAAATACACGACATAAATATACAAAATATCAGGTTATCGTGTCTTTATCGTGTCACTAATAGGTAAATGTGTCATTATCGTATCCTTATCGTCTTTCGTGCCGTGTCATTATCGGTCGCTACATTGCGTAAACGTGTCATTATCGTGTCTTTATCGTGTTCGTGTCGTGTCATTATCGTGTCACTATCGTGTAAACACGATAAAACACGAACACGACACGAAATTTTCGTGTCCTTATCGTGCCGACACGATAAGGACACGAACACGTTAAGCTAAATACTAACCCGCTATTTTCGTGTCGTTTTCGTATCGTGTCAGAAATTGCCACCCCTAAAAGGAAGAAAAAAAAACCCATGTAATTCTCGAATGTCGATTTGAACATAAAAATTCAAAATCCTCTTTATGTCAAAACCTAGGCTGAGTCAGTATATATATTACATATAAATGTGTGTTATATCATTATTCTAATAACCGTCTTCTCTTCCACCTCACTTCTCTCGACGCTTTTCTCTGCAATCTCATTCTCTGTCTCTCTCTAAACTCTCAAGCTTCGTTGCTTTTCTCTCTCTTCAGAAACCCTCGCTGTAGACACACTCACACATATATACATTCACCTATATATATACACTCATCTATATACATAAACACATTCTCTTATTTGGCTCGTGTGAATTCAATCTCGGAATGAAACTCCGCCGCCGATCACGGCTCAGATAGGTTGTTTTTTTTGATATGTAATCACTTGAAAAGAAGTGTTGATTTGAGTTTTTATCGTTGAAATCGACGCGCCGTTTTGAAGACCTTTGATAGTGCTATGGCATCTACAGTCCCAGCGAAGTCTCAGCCGCTACACAATTTCGACCTGCCGCGTCTCAAATGGAATAAGGATGGGAACTCAAGCAGCACCCACCACCAACGCCGCCGCTCCATCAAATCGCCGTCGCGGAGGCCTAGTACGTCCTCCGCCTCTCCTGTCCGCCACTCGCCGTTGCGTGATTCCGTTTCAGCGACGCCGCCGCGCCTTCAGTCTCCGTTGCGAGACTCATCGCGTGAATCTCCAGTTCATGGGGATTTTATGATGAAACAGTCTCCGATTCATGGAGAATCATCTAAACCGTCGCCGATTCGGGAGTGCTACAACAAAGAGTCGCTGATCAATGGTAACTCGGAGAGGCTCTCGCTGCTTCGGGAGGAAGCTCTGCGAAAGTTTCGGAGCGGCGATTCTTCATTGGAGTCAGAGGCTTTGAGGAAGAGTAAAGTTGCCCCGATTGAGTACCGTAGAAATCATTCTAGGTATTCTGCTTTTGATAGAATGAGGAATGAGGTCTGTTCATCGAGTAACGAACAAGCTAAGGAGAAAATTGAGAAGAAATCTAAGGCAACAGAAGTTGATATAGCCGGAATTAAGAAATCGAAACTATTGATTAAAATTCCTTGCAAGAACAACAAATTAGAGGAAGAAAATTCACAGGAAGAGCCACCGAAGATCGCCAATAATGGTGAACATGGTGGAATTGATGTGGTGCAAGAAGAGGAAAAGATTAACAATGTTGATGAAGAAATGAAGATTTGGAACTTGAGGCCGCGAAAGCCCAAATGCAAGACACAAAACGTTACTGTTGGTGCAGAGAAAGGTAATGCTTCTAAGATGCCTGAAAAGAATAAAGCTCAGTCACCCTGGACGAACACAAATAAATCAGGGGAAAAGGAGCAGAAATGCAGCAGTGGCAGTGGTGAGAAGAAGGAGAAGAATGAGAAGAAGGAGAAGAGAAAGATGAGCATTTCTATTGCACTATCAAAAGAGGAGATCGAGGAGGACATTTTTGCTCTGACTGGATCAAAGCCAGCGAGGAGGCCTAAGAAGAGGTCCAAGAACATACAGAAACAAGTGGATGTAAGAAAAGATCTTATCTTTGATTTGATCTCATTGTTTTGTCTTAAATTTTGTTTCTCAGTGTGTTTTTTGATATTGGTTCTAGAATTAACTTGTCGTTTATTTATTTTATTCTCCTGACTTGCAGTTTGCGTTTCCTGGATTGTGGCTGGTGTCAATTACTCCTGATTCATACAAGGTGTCTGAAAATTATATGAAGGTATAGTCTCAATTATCATAATTGGGTTTGATTACTGTGTTGTTCTGGTAGTTTGATAGTTCACTGATAAAGAATGACTGCTATATACAGGGTTAGATTCAATTAGTAGAAGAAGATATGCCCTTGAAATGTGCTTTCTGTAAGGTTTAAGGTGCCAGGCTTCAAAAGTTTTGTGATGGCATTTGAAGGTATAATTTGCAGTAGCTTATAAAGAGGAATGGACACATGATTGTTATGTTAGGGTTAATTTCTTACTTTTATTTCATGCTGATCTAAAAGCATTGAGAGGATTTTAGTTGTTTTATTTATCAGTAGTGACAGTTGTAAATATGGATCTCTGTCTTTAAGATTTTCATTTCCAGTACTCATTTGGTTTGTTGATTTGCCGTTTCATTATTTACTAGATTTTTCTATATTTGCCTATTATGATTGTTGGGAATTTTAATGTGCAGCCGTTAACAGTTGGGAACCTTTTTATTATACTCTTTCAGTATATAGTACTGAATGTTGGATGTGATCTAGTTAATGGCAGACCAATCCAAAGTTTTGGACGCTGCTCATACTCTTTCTGTATTAAGTACTAAGAATGTAGGCAGTGATTTAGTTCATAGCATTCCAATCCCATTCCTATACAACTCCGTATGCCCATATGCAGGCTTACGATACCATTTTTGATTTATTTGTGTTTTTTTTTTGCTAATAATTTAAGTATTTAATCAATTCTGGAAATCTATCCATGAGATGACATTTGATATGGACAGCAGATATTTGTTTGTTAATTCTGTACTCCTAGATTGTCTAATTGAGCAGCATTTTTGTATTGGGATATACTAATGATGGAAGTCTGAGAAGATAGTGAGTCGGGTATCTATGGGAGAACACTAATACCTAAAATTGGTCTGGAACATTTAGTAGAAATCTACCAGTGAAGAGGGATGTATATAGAAACTGCCAAATAAATCTAATGAATAAAAATTCTGGACACAATAGGGACACCATAGGTATGTGAGAAAATTATAAATATTTTTATAGCTAACCCAGAAACAATAATGTAGGATCTACCGATAGATTTGATGAAGGAATCAACTGATAGTTTTTGGAATATGATTTACCATACTCATTAGTCCACCGCGGTAAAATTTAAAAAGCAAACTTGATGACGTTTTTTTCTGAAAACCCCTTTGTGCAAATAGCAGATTTGGAAAAATGACCAAAAGAGTAGTTAGACTACTCTAATTTACGAATCTTGATTAAATAAAAAAATGTTTATCAAGGCAAAAGAAATATGCCTGATTAAGTTTATTTCTTTGAGTGCATTCTAGGTTATAAGGACTAATATCTTGATAGTAGGGCATAACATGCTTCCTTTCTGATATGCTCATGGATTCCTCAAATAGCTGATCTTTCCTTTGGTTGGTACTGGGCTTTGGCTACAGTTTAGTTGAATGCCACACAAGGATGTGTTGCTACTACTTTTTTCTTTTCTGTTTCTGTCCATTTTGTTTTAGTTCATCTTAGTGACTTATTATCACTCTTTCTCGGTTGAAATTCTCTGAACTTTTGCTTGAACTTAGCTTTAGTTTCTTTATCTACAATTCATACTCCGACTTGGTTGCATAAGTCATTCCTTACTTTTCTGCCCTTGTTTACTCTAGCCTATCACTAAGCGGTGAGGCCTTGATGGGGTCCGATTGATAAATTATCTGTGGAAAACATTCTTTCTTTTTCGTTTCTTTCTTAAATCATGTTGAAGTGGGTGTAGGATATGGAATTTTGGACATGGAAGAGGAATTAGTGAAGATTATGATATCTGCTGAAGAAAAGTGTACGTCTGGTTTTTTTGAGGAATCATGGCAAAACATTGTGGTTGTGTGATTTATAAGGAGATTATACTTGTAAAGTTTTTACTTTGATTTTTTTATAAAATAAAATAAAAAAATAGTATTACTCGATTGAAATGGTTTGGTGTTATTCCATATTGGTCCTCTGTGTTACTGACTAATCGCACCATTTCATTGTTAACTCAAGTGGCTGTTACCTGTGATTATGATTTCATGTTTCCCTCTGATGATGTTGATTCAGAAACTCTTTCTACGTCCCATTTGGTACCGTTAAATTAATACGATTGGATAATTATTTTGTCCATAAATTTTTGGATCATTTTTGATCTGTTCCTAAAATCTCCTCTTTGTTGAAGCGACGAATTGATTGTGCTGGTGGGAACTGATTGCGAAAGCTTAAACCTGTACTCGATTCTCTCTGTGCATCTTCAACAAAGTTGAGTGAGTGCATATTGCATTTGCTTTTGTTCTGAGGTCCTCAGCTACGGTGAGCAGCTGTACATTGTGATTTACAGTTTCTCATGAGTAGTAAATTATTATTTCATGTCGAAATAGTATTATTGTTAGGATGATTGAAATCCCAACAATATCTGAGGACCAACACTATCTTCTGCCCTCAATTAATCGGGGCTCTATACTCCATGTTCTATAGTTATCTAATGATATGCAAAAAAATGGATATGAATCTATGGCGAAGTTTGCTTAGGGATAACTTCGAAAACTACCACTGAGGTTTCTCTTTGATATTTGTTTCTATTTTATAAATTGCAGCCAAAGGTGGGTGTTTGTGTAACACCTGAAGATGTATTTTTAATTATTGTAATTAGACTAATTCTCAGGGTTAGTTTTTGTAATTATCGATTTTTTCTTGAGCAATATGCAGGTGGATCTGAATATCTGATAGATGTTATTTTGTTTCCACCTTTAGCAGTTAGGAATTGTGGTGCAAATCGTTTTTGTGTTTAAACGTTTAATACGCTGAGGGGTTGTGCTACAAAACAAAGAGTGTCACATGGAATTGATGAAAAAAAAGAAGTGGTGAGAAAGATAAGCGGGGGTGGATCCGAGGACATGGAGTCACGTTCCTCGGCGTCTCTCACTGACTTTTTTGCCCTTTACAAACAAATTATTCCATACTACCAAGTACTATCTGATTTTGTCTTTTTTCTGGAAACTTTGTTGTACCTTTACATCTTATTCTTCTGCTCAGGTTTTCGGACTGGCATGGCATCATCCACTCGCACTCTTTCATCATTTTTGTTTGGTTGCAAATATTTAAAAGATTTGTTGCTCTCATTTTTATTTTTAAGGAATGTGGACAATGGCAATATATGCACCTTTGTTTTTGTTGAAAATGAAAGTAAGAGTGTGAAACTATATGAAACTTAGCCATTGGGGTTAGGCCAGTAGCCACGACGGCCACGACATGTATTACTCTTCAGTGAAGGGGTCCGAGTTTGACTCTCTACAATGATAGGGCCGGTCCTTTTTTTTTTAAAAAAAAAAACTTGGCTATATTTATATGCTCGTTTTCATACTTTTATTTTACTATTTTTAAAGCCGAATATATATTTATTAGATTTCTTTTTTGGTAAAAGAAAAAAAAGAAGTGTATGGGCTAGTCACATGATTTGATTTTATGGGGTTGGAATGGAAATTTATTTGGCTACTGGAATATGGTTTTACTGCTAGAAAATATGGTTTTTGTTCCCACTAATATTCGGTTTTTTATTCTTTAAGACAATAATTGTAACAAAATTATGGTGAGCCCCATATTTTTTTATTCCAATGGTCTCCAAATTTTGTTGAATTATCCAATTTGATACGAGTTTCTTTATTAGTCACATCAACACTATATGGACAGAAATAGAAAAAGCGGCCGTGTGGGTCTGGTCTTAATTTGACAAAGTAGGAGTTATAAGTTTGAAAATGACATGTTAGAATTGCAAAAACAATTCATATCCAAAATCCATGCGGATTATCAATAAATAAATCGATTACATTAATTTTAAATGGAACTGAATCAACAGTTACATATTATATTGACTGGTTTTGGTCTAAATAAATCGATTACATTAATTTTAAATGGAACTGAATCAACAGTTACATATTATATTGACTGGTTTTGGTCTTTCACAATCAAAACACGTTAATCCCTCAACTCAACATATTCTTTCTAAGTTGGGGAAAAAGAGAAAATAATCTAATCAGACACGTTTGATTTTAAACCACAACCCTATATGTATAGTCCTTATGTTCTTAGTCAAATTAAAACTCATCAATCCTAATTTGACTATTATCGAGTTTCTACACATTGTGCAATCCATAGCAAACATATATTTCTAGAGCCTATTTAATTTGATTACTTAATTGGCTCCAATTAGTAGTCTCATAATATAATTGTTAACATATGTAAATTCACATAACTAATTAGAATAAATCCTAACATGACATTGATAAATATTGAAATGAGCATTTTATAAATAACACAACATTATTGATGTTTTTTTATTTAAACTGAGATGGGAAAGTGAAATTCACACAACGTTTAGATAGCGAAGTGAGCATCGCGCAAAGTTTAGATGATAAAGTGCAATAAAATCTTTGATGTAAATCCCATGGAGTTTAAGTGGCAAACTGAAACCCAAAATAAGTTTACAAAGAAGTGTAAAAATGCAAACAATTATCAATATCTAGATTATATGCAATGAAAATTTAGTAAGTATTTTTGTTATTATAATTTCTATATATAAGGGTAGGGAAATGAGTGGCGAATTTCATTACTTCTCTTAAAAAATAGAACTTGGAGGGACGACTAGCTATAAATTAGAGCTGTCAAAATGAGTTCGTCCTAATAAAAGGTCGGATTGTGCTTGATTTTTAGAGGTAAAAAATTAAACGGTTCTATTTGACTCTGTCCATTCAGCCCGTCATTTTATTTGTATTTTCGTAGATGGGCTAAAAAAATAGTGGCCCGATCACTGTTTGGCCGGACCAAATATGCATGTAAGAGCAACTCCAGCAGTGCTGGAGAATAGCGCTCAGCGCTATTTTTGTTCTCCAAAGATCGCACTAGATTTGGCGTTAAATTGGCGTATTGCTACAGTATCGCGCCAATAGTAGCGCGGTACTGTAGCAGCGCTATTCTTTCTTTTTTTTTTGGTTTTTTTATTTAATTTATTATTTGTTTATTTTAACTTTAAATACTATTAATAATTTTATATTTCAGTTAATCTAATAAAAAATAATACTAAAATAGGTAAAATTGCATAAAATAACTAAAAATAAAATTCTTGAAAAATACAAATAAAAATTATTATGAATTTTGTTTTAATTTTTTTCATTAATTTCATTAAATATTCAATTTTTTTCCCAATTTGAATAATTTGAAGACAAAAAAATTAATAAATTTTATATTAAATGAAATTACTTATAAAATATTTTTATCAATTATAAACTAATAAAAATCAAAATAAAAGAAAGAATCTTATGGAATATTCTTTTTTAGTGCAAAAAATAGTGCAAACTGCTGGAGATTAAGTGCATATTTTGCGCCAAAATAGTCTATATTTTGCACCAAAATAGTGCAGAGTGCTGAAGATGGTCTAAGTTTTGGAAAAACTTCATCAGAACTCATTATTGGAAAGAATCTTTTCTTACTTTTTCTAATAAAAAAATGAGCAAATGGAGGGAACTACCCACTTAGGATAGAACAAAATTTTTTATGACATGTGAGATAAAAAACTAAGTTTTCTACCCACTTTTTTTGGTTCTTTTACCCAAATACCCTTGATACTTTATCTCTCACATATTTCTCACTCACATTAATATACTTCTTTATTTTGATTTTTAACACAAGTTTTAGTTTTTTAAAACAAAATCGATTTTTGTAAAATCGTTTGTTATAAAAAAATTGAAAATAATTTTAGTTTTTATTATTTTATAATTTCAAGATACTTTAAAAAAATGGAAAATATTCTCGAAAAAATGGAAAATATTTCCGAAAAAGTGTGTATTTTTTTTTAAAAAACCATTTTCATATTTTTGATTCTTTTTTTGTTTTTAAACAAATTATCGTGTTTCTTTTATATTTTAATATTTAGAATTAAAATTTCTAAATCTAAGATGCACTGTGCACGATATATCGTGCTATATTGAACACGAGCACAATATCGTGCCTCAAGTAAAAATTAGGCACGATATATCGCCCTATATTGGGCACGATATCATGCCTCAAGTAAAAATTAGGCACGATATCGCGTGCCTATATTGGGCGCGATATCGCTACCGGTAAAAATTGGGCACGATATCGTGCCCAATATTCATGCCCAATTTTAAATAAGGCACGATATATCTCGCTTAAAATTAGTAGGCACGATATATCGTGCCCTATATTGGTCACGATATCATGCCTCGATAAAAATTAGGCACGATATCGTGCCCTATATTGGGCACGATATCAAAAAATGGGCACGATATCGTGCCCAATATTCATGCCCAATTTTAAATAAGGCACGCGATATATCGTGCCTCGATTAAAATTAGGCACGATATATCGTGCCCTATATATTGGGCGATATCATGCCTCAAAAAATTAGGCACGATATCGTGCCCTATATTGGGCATGATATCGCCCCGAGTAAAAAATTGGGCGCGATATCGCGCCCAATATTCATGCCCAATTTTAAATAAGGCACGATATATCGTGCCTCGATTAAAATTAGGCACGATATCGTGCCCAATATTCGTGCCCAATTTTAAATAAGACACGATATGGGTATACGATTTTATACATAGGTGTGTATTTGGGGGAAATACACGATTTTCAAGGAAAACATTAATTGCATCGTTTCAAAATTCAAAATTCATAAAACACCTTGGGCGTATGAAGGTCGAAATTTTTGGTCCAGGGCGAAATATCGGAGCTTCACGGAGGTGTCTCGGAGCGGAGAAGACGATGGGCTGCGGCCGATAGAGATTTGGGGAGAGGGAGAGGCAATTTTTTGCTTTTTTCTCTAGTTTGTTAATATCGTTGTTTTCTTATTTTGTTTGTGTTTTCTTTTCTCGGTTGATTTGCGAAACTCGTAGGCGGATCGGTTTTTTCGTGCTCTGCAAAGTATGTAGTGGTTGCTCGTGCCCGATTTTAGTTTTTGGTGTGTTAAGTCTCCTTTAAGGACAAGTCTCCGTGTGGAGTGGGTAGTTTTGGGGTGGGTAGTTTTTTTAGTCCATGAATCAATTGGTTTTACCAATGCTTGGCTCTTAGTTAGTCTTGGGGCTCTTTAGCCACGATTGGCTACGAAAACAGTTGTAATTTTAGTTTTTGAGTTGTTTTAATATAATTCAAAATTCGACAAAAAAAAAAAAAAAAAAAAAAAAAGAAGGGGAAATTTCGCCAATTTGGATAGAAAAGAGTTTTATTATCTTGGTGGGTAGAAAAGAGTACGTACTTAAAAAATTGCCCCTAAAAAAATTGTAAATTTAGTGTTCTTCGTACCGAACAAAAAGGAAAAAAAGAAGCCAATTTAGGCTTTTACCCTTATCTTGGCCCATTAACTAACTGGCCAATATTCCGGCCCAATTCAGAAAGCAAGGGTATTTATGTAATTTCAGGTACTGAATTTGAACAAGAGAAAAAATTGGGGAAAGTGGGGCTAAATAGTGGGCAGATAGTGGCAACAACCGCCTTAACCGTCACTTCTCAAATCCCATACACACACACACAGCAGATAATAGAAATACAGATGAAAATAGAAATATCGCAGCACTTCAGAACAGTAAAAATCCGCAAACAAAATATCTAGCACGAAGAATTTTTCTAACAATTCTTGCATGCATTATTAATTACACAACTGTTAATTACACTTACACTTGGAATTCACCTTTTTTCTGTTTTGTTTTTGTTGGTTGAGAGTTGAAAGTGGAAGTGAAGTTATTGTGAAGAAGATCAGAGTGGAGATTAATTAGAATGTTAATGGAAGGGAAGAGGAGAATTGTGTACGACGAAGAAATGGAGGAGATAAAGAAAGGACCATGGAAAGCAGAAGAGGATCAAGTGCTGATAAACCATGTGAGAAAACACGGTCCCAGAGACTGGAGCTCCATTCGATCCAAAGGTCTCTTGCAGAGGACGGGCAAATCGTGTCGTCTCCGTTGGGTTAACAAACTCCGACCTCATTTGAAGAGGTACGTATACGCCAATGCAAAGATCGCTTTTTGTTTGTGTGGATGAGTCTGATTAAACCCTATGTTTCTGTTGCGTGTTTTGAGTTTGAGGAAATGCCAACTCCAGTACTTTGTGTTGTAGGTGACCTTATTCAGTTTAATTTGTTACATTAATCTTGGAGTTTGATTTGTATATGATGAAATGTGTTAGCACCTTCTGGATTCTCTGATATGTCTATTTCGGATTTCTGTAAGTTGTTTATTTTGTTGCTTGCTGGGGTTTTTGGTTTTCGGCCAATCGTCCTTTAATGCTCTTGCTATTAGACCTGCATTTATACATATATATTGAAGCAAGTCTTTATGATGAAATGCCGCATGTAATGTCTCTATCCGAGTCACGTTAATCCATTTACGCGTCGTGTAGTGGGGTGAAGTTTTCGGCAGAGGAGGAGAGAACAGTGATTGATCTGCAAGCGCAGTTTGGTAACAAATGGGCCAAAATTGCTACATATTTGTCCGGAAGAACAGATAATGATGTGAAGAATTTCTGGAGTAGTAGGCAGAAGAGGCTGGCAAGGATTCTGCACACTTCTGCACCATCATCCAGCAAATCACACCAGAATACCAAGGATCATGATGATATCTCATTTGTAAAGGTGAAATGTTTAATTATAGCCATTCTCTTCATAGACATAATAATTCCTTGATTTTCATAGTGTATTCAAGAATTTTCCTTGATATGTAGGCTGCTCTTTTGTTCAGTTGCAAGTCTTTTCTGATCAGGACTTTAGAAATATCCTGTTTCATGCCAGCATTTTTTCACTTGCGTTGTTGCGGAGACTCTGGCTTTCAAATTTTTCTTAGGACAATTTCAAAACCACCGGCCTAATTACAAAAAAAACCGTTTATCTTTCAAAATTGCAAGTAACCCCCTTGACATTTGTTTCTATATTATAAGTTGCATCCTATGTTAGGTGGTATACAAACCTCAAGGGGTATTTGTAATTTGAAAGATAATTGGAGTTATTTGTAATTAGACTAAATCTCAGGATGGTATTTGTAGTTATCCATTTCATTACGAAAGCATCTTAATCTGGCTGGAGTATTGGAAAGTTTTGGTAAATTAAGTTGATAGGCTGATGCTGTTTTAACAAAATCGATTAAACAAGTACTTGTGAGCTAAAATTCATTACAATTATTATTCTGAAACTCATGGCATTTTCATGTCTTCAGGCACCAAAGTTCATCTCATCAACAGAGGAAGAACCAGTAAGAAAGTCAGAGTCTTGCTCGTCATCATCGCATATCACTGACTTTGAGACAATCAAAATGGTACCATTGCCCGAGCTAGTGTATCCAAGCATGCTCGATTATGAAAACGCCCCGTTTCAAATCGACAGCACACCCGAGAAGCAACCGTTTGTGGGGCCACATTCTCATCTCTCGTTTCCACAACTACAACCGGACTTTCCTCTGCCTCTGGAAAGTCAAGATTTCATTACAAGACTCGGTGATCCTAATTTCTTGGATGTGTTTGGAAATTCGGTGGATCTGCGTTAGGCACCGCGCAACTTCCCATAGTTCCGTCTTTCTTAGGACAAAAACGAGCAATCGAATTTCTGGAAAGGGAGAAAGTCCGATTTTGTGGCTCCCGATTGTTTGACGGATGACTTCCCACCTATTGACATGTTTGATCATATAGAACCACTTCCGAGCCCGTCACACTGGTCGTGAGTGGATCGACTTTTTAACCTTTCGGTAGTTAGGATTAATAGCTTCGAATTTATAACAAGTAGTTTGTGCCATGTCTTGTGTAGTTACTAATTCTTTTTTGAACTGAACTAAATTTCTTAATGGTGTTCTTGTATGTACCACAAGAATTGAGACTCTTTTACTCGCCATATTTCAAAAAATTTCCCTCTCCTTTTGCTGTCTCAATTTTTTTTTTTGATATAGTAATTTGCATTATCCTGTTAAATTTGCATAGACTTTTGTGGTTTAGAACTTTCCTTATCTCCTTTTTTTTTTCCTTTTCCTTTTCTTATCTGTAAAAGATCTATTATTATACTAAATAAATAAGGAATAATTACACAAACTACCCATGAGGTTTGGGGTAACTACAAAAAACTCATAGAAGTTTCAAAATTACCAAAGAAAAACAAAAGAGGTTTGATACTGTCTTAATTAATTTAAGGGGAAAACTATAATAATTTCACAAATGTAAATTTGAAATGTTTTTGCTTAATATAGAATAAAACCTCATGCAGATTTTTGCAATTTTTAGAACACCTGTGTTTTTTTTTTTTTGTTTTTTTTGTTTTTTTAGCTCAAACCTTGGGGGTGGTTTTTGACTTTTGTAATGGTCCCAATATATAATTCATTCTACCCATTACTTGTCTAATGCAAAAGTTAGCCTTGTTCATCGACTAGGGAGAGAACAGAAGCTGAGAAACTCAGGCACAAAACTTAATGCCAATATGTCAAGATAGAAGAACTTCAACAACAACTTGAATTTCATAATTCATTTCATTTACATTTACATGTAATTTCATTTACAGTTAGTTTAGTTTGTTATAGAGTTAGTTGAGTAGTTAATTAGAACTCCCTTTTCTTCTTGTATATAAATGGTACATCAGGTACAAAGAAGATCATCTTCTCTATTATATTGTATTCTAATAGATTCTACATTCTCTTTTTCAATGGAAAATCCAGAGAATTAACATGGTACCAGTGACAATCATCCGCCATCTCCAATCTCGAGTTCTATACTCTCTATTTTAATCTGTAGGTCCCAAGGGGTGAGAGTAAGGTTTAGAAGGGGGGTTTGAATAAACCTTACCAACTTTTCGATTTAGTCCTTTTTAAAATATATTACGAGTTAATACGGCTAGGTCCTTGATGGACAACTAAGTTAGTTAATCGTAGAGTAAGCCACTCATGACTCGATAGATTTGTTGATAGAATAACTCAATTTGTTTAGACTAAACCTTAACTTGGCTATGATGAGTTTTTCAAATGGAAGACTTAACACCCTTGAATTTGATTTAACTTTATTTTAACACTTGTTTTTAGCACTTTGTTGATTATCAGTTGGATAGCAAATTATCAGCAGATATAAAGTATGTGTGCAGGAATGTAAATATCTTTGAAATGTAAATGACACAATAATTTTTATAGAGGTTCAAGATGGGGTAATTCTTCTACTCCTCTCTTCTCCAACTCCCGGAGGAATCCACTAAGTAATGATCAATTCACAAAGTGGTTATCAGTCCCGATACTGTCTTGATCACACACCGGTGACTTGCTCCTTTGGGACTCGGTCTGGAGATGCCTTGGTCACACAAGTGGCTTCTCGTCCGATTTTCTTTCAAACTTCTTGGATTTGATCACGAAGCCCTCCAATAACTTGAGTGATTTGGCTATTTCAGCTCACTTTCTCAAGCTTCTTGGATTTGATCACGAAGCCCTCCAATAACTTGAGATTGGTTCGACCTTGAACCTTCCTACAATCCTCCTTGGAAAGTAGACCCTTAAATTTGATTCTTCAAAAGTTTCCTCTTCAACATAAGTTTGGAGTTGTCTTTCCTTCACGACTTGGTGTTGGATCGATTTTCTTCGAGATTTAGGCTTGATGACTTTGCTTGAATAACTTGAGAATATTTTTGCTTCTCTTAGTTTGGGTTGTTTTGGAGAAATGAATAATGCTCATGCTTGTTTGATGGTTCGGGTAACCTTTTCTCAAAGTGATTCCTAAATGATTTAAAATGATTTTTATAGTGAACTTTCAAAAATGATAAAATAAAAGTTGAAGAGATAAAAACATGTAGACCGATTTTCAAAAGTCACTAGTGTTCGTTTGGCTTGTCTTTTCTTGGTCTTCAATCTTGAGATGTAGACCTTTCCTCGTATTAAATGAATGTTTAGCTTTTGGACCGACACGAGGTGCGTAGTGCTTCCCATTGGTTTATTCCTTTTGCACGCTTCCGGGATCGAGCACTTTAAGACATGGCAAAGCATGGAAGTATTACTTATTTAAGTAAACTCCTTGACTTCGTACGGCAACGGCTTCTTTTCGATTAACTCCTCTTTTGCATTTGCCTTTTCCCAGATGACTTGAGTCTGCTTCAATCATTGAAAGACTCATCTCGCACTTCAACTTATGACATGGCCGTTGATCGACTTTTTACGACTCTTCCTCAGCTGTTACATCTGCAGTCGAATTCTTGGTGTTCCTTCTTGGTCATACTCAGCTGTTCCTCAGCGGAGTCTTCACTTCATTTCTTCAGTTGACTTCTTGTATTCCCAGCCATAGCTGACTTGACTCAGCTTATTTAGCCCTATCTATTACAATGAGAGTTACAAGGAAAATGGGGTGCCAACATTCTAATCTAAGTTTTATGGCATTCATCAAAATCTATAAATTTCCTAACAATTTCCCCCTTTTTGATGATGCCAAAACTTAAATTCATACAAACAAAATGTAAACAGCAAGGATACATACAGACAATGCAGAACAAGAAATGTATGCGTAGAATTAATCTTTTATTGATCATAACATTCTTCTCCTTTACACAGATGTTTACAATGTGTATCAGAGCATACCGTATCTACGCAAAAATATAGAAATTACAAATTTCTCATTTAAATGTACAAAAGACTTACATACATATGCATTTACAAAAGTAAAATACATGAAGGGGTTAGCAACAACACTTCATCTCCTTTCACGCTCCTTCTTTCTTCCTCAACTCTGTCGTCCTCTGCTCTCTTTCTCTTCTTTTCTTCTTCATCTGCCTTCTTTTTCTCGTAGGCTCTCTTGGCAGCTTCATCTTTTCTTTTTCTTTCTTGTCTCTCTTGCCACAGCTGAGTTTGTCTTCGATTTTCTTCTTCAATTCTCTTCACATATTCAGCATTCTTCCTCTCCACTTCCAGATTGACTACTTCATCGCATCGTACCCCCCAATAGATCCTTCCCTTCTTTCCTCGGATCTACATATTCAATATTTTTGGGTAGAGGTCAGGTTTAAAGCCTCTACCTCCACCACTTCTTCCTCCTCCTCCTCGGGCGTATATTGTCTGGGAGAGGACTCTTCTTCTTCCCGGTGAGTGGTCGCTGTAGTAGTCTCGCTTTGCCTGTCGCCTTCCTCACACAGCTTAAGACCTTTCTCCCAATACAAGTCCCAGACTTGGGCTATGGACATGTTTTTGAAGTATCCTTCGGACTCGAGCGTTTTAAACTCTTCAACTGATCTTGGCTCTTGTCCATCATCTGGAATGGCATCGGTGTCTCTTCTGTTCGCTGGAATGCCTCCGAATTGTTTCAACATTTCTTCCACACGGGCATCAGTTCTCTTGCCGAACTCCTCCATCTCAGCTTCTACAATTTTTCTCTTTTGAGACATAGGCACAACCGAGTGTTGGAGCGGTAGAGTCACCGGACGTTTGCTGATTATGCTAGCTGTGACATGACCTTGCTGAGGGGTTTCAGCAAACATTAGGGTCACATCCTTTGACCCTTCCCCTCAATGACTTTTCCTTCTTCTTCCTCTTTTCTTTTCTTCAAATTGTTTCCTTCTTCTTTTCAACAACTGTCTCCTTCAACATCTTCAGGTATTTCTCTTCTCCCTTTTTGGCATCATCAAAGGAGAGAGGAACCCCTGGAAACATCCCTACGAGCATGAAGTCTAATCGGTTGATGGCTGAGTCCTGCTTGGATTCGGCTACCACCAATTTCATTTCAGCCATAAGAAGGCTGAACTTTGCATTCATACTCTCCTCTACATGTAGAAGTTCTTTCCTTTGAAATTCTCGCAACAGTTCCATTTCAGTGGTATGGGAGGCATGCATTCTATCAATATTTTCTTGCATCCTCCTCTTCATGTCAGCATTATCAGCGCTCCAGACCAGCATTTTGTTGTACAATGCCTTGAAATATCGAACTTGTTCGTATCGCATTGCACTATGCTGTTGACACCATTCTCTGATCCGCACCACAATCCCTCTTAAGTCTGCTGTGAGATTGGCATCCCTGTTGTCTAGTCGCATATCCAGTGAGGCCTGGTGCCGTTCAATTTTCTCAATCTCACCAAGGATTGTATTGAAGACCTCACGTACCTCCGCTATTACCTCGGGCCAGTGGCCGCGACATCAAAGATCAAAATCAAATTTGGGATAATGGAGTCGGTGGGAATGACTGGATCAGGTCTGTGGAAGCGTTTCTGCTCACGAGCTGTTTCTTCTTCAAGGTCGGGCAACTCAATCAAAAAAGGGAAAGTTTCTTCTAAAGCATCATCACGTACATATGGTATGGATTCTACGAGTTGTGCGTGCTCGTGATGTGCCCGATTGAGTCGACCTGCTTTGCTGACTTTGGGAGCTGTCGTGTGGATGACTCGGTCTCGGTGGGCCTTGGTGAGTGGGTTGGCCACTGATCGAGCTCGAGCTGTCTTAACGCCTTCTTCGCCTCGTGGTTTTCGCTAAATGAATTTGCGTGTCCTCAATTTGCACCATCAGCGTCATCGGAAGATGATGAAGCCCGAGGATATGGTTCATCATCAAAATTGAAATTTTGACGAGCAATCTTGAATCTCGGCTTGCTCGTGCATTTTTGGTAGAACATCCTCGGCTAGTCCTTTGCGGCAGAGTGGACTTAGCTTCGTCTTGAGATCCCAAGAATGTTGTATCAGGATTATCTTGGGAATCGTGAAGAGCACTGATTTCCTCTCCTGAGTCAGGAATGATGACTTGAGGGATGCTCTTTTCTCCTTAATTTTTACCTAGGGAAGTCTCAACCTCCCTTATGTTTGATAAATGGTTTTATCATGATTTTGATGATTTTGATTTTACACCAAAACAATGGTTTTAAAGGTTGTCCAAATACTCCTAAATGATTTAAAATGGTTTTAATATTTTCCGGAGTATTTCTTCAAGTTTTATTTTCGACAAAATTGGACAACACTCTTAATGATTCTTTGTTAATGTTTTTTTACACCAAAACAATGTTTCTAAATGTTGTCCTAATACTCCCGATCGGTCTAAAATGTTTTCACTATTTTTCGGAGTATTTCTTGAAGTTTATTTTCGATATAAAATTGGACAACACTTTTGTTTTGAGGTCAACCTGGTCGCCAGTATAGGGCAACCCGCACTGAAAGTTGAGGAAAACGAGAAAACTTCATGTTTGCAAAAAATGGTCGTGGCAACAGGTCGCCCTATAGGGCAATCAGGCCCCGTCGACCGGCGTCGACCTATAGGGCGACCGGTACCTATAGGACTGGAGCAAAAATTGAAACAGAACGTTTTCTCTCTTCCAAACCCATGAGGGGACCGGTTGAGGCATAGGTCGACGGTCGAGGTAGATGTCGACGGTCGCCTGTGTAAATGTGTATTCTCTTTTTCAAACGTCTATTTGTGCGACCGGCCGCTCAAGTTTGACAAAGCAAAAAATGTAACCGTTGTGCAGTGAGACATCTTTTCCTTAATTTGTGGGATTGATTTCTAACAGCTCTTTTCTTCAATTGTCTTGGAATTTTTCTGAGAATTCATGTCCCCAAGAGGAGCCTATCATGTACAAGACATCTTCTATAAATAGAGGAAGAATTGAAGCAACACAATAAGAGAGAAAACTACAACACAACAAGATACACTCAAGAATACACTTGTTCTTACATTGTCTTATTTCTTGTTGTAATTTGCCTAGCTATTCACTTTCACATCCTTGAGGTCTAGGCTATTCTTGATTACACTTGCACTCAATTGTATAATTCATTATCGAGTTGTAATCTTGAATTTTTGGGTTATCATTCAACACAAGATATCCTTGTGAGTGTTCTTGTGGTAAGAACACACTTGGGTGATCTAGGTGTTAGGTGTAAGAAGATTGTGGTAATCTTCTTGTTGAGGTGTTGAAGAATTTGGTATTCTTCAAGGTTGAAGATTGTAGTAATCTTCACAAGGTGCCGTTGGAGATTGTGGTAATCTTCAAGTGAGATTGTGGTAATCTCAAAGGTGGTGTTGAAGAAGAGTGTGGTGCTCTTCAAGGTGTTGTTGTAAGTTGGTGTTGTATTAATTTGTGGTAAATTAATAAAACCTTTTTTTCTTTTTGAAATCCATCCCGGATATACTGGGGTGGTAGAGGATTAGGCCCTAGGTGGGTTGAACCTCTTTAAATCGACGTGTGTTGTTTACATTCCGCACCTTTATTATTGTCTTTGAGCATTCGGTTCGAAAAAGAGGGCGAAATCGAAAAAGATGGAGATAATCTATTCACCCCCCTCTAGATTATCGTAGCCACTTGGACTTACAAGTGGTATCAGAGCCAAACTCTTTGGCAAGCTCATTTCAAATCGCGAGTGAAGATAAACGATCGTCGGCTACGCTCGAAGCTCATTTTTCCTAAGCACCTCCACTACCAAGCCACCTCAGTTTGATTCCAAAAATTTATATTTTGGAAAGAAAGAATGGAATGCTATTTACAAGGTTGCGGGTTTGATATTTGGAACACCGTCATAAATGGAGAATCCATTCCGATGAAAGTTACACCACACACCTCCAAAGGCCTCAAAGAGCTAGATGATGAAGAGAAGAAAATCATCTCCTTAAATGGTAAGGCTCTAAATATTTTGCATTGTTCATTTACTAATTTGGAACATGAACATATTGTAGGAATTCGATCGGCATATGAAGTATGGCAAAAATTAGAAGCCATCTATGGAGTATTTGCAAATGAAAGGAGTCAATCAAAAGCATCTACTTCTCAAGGTCATACAAGCTTAAATCTAAGGAACAAGCCTCTTACATTTTCCAACTATGAAGAAGTTGAATATTGTTTTAAGGGCATCGAAGAAGAAAATGAGGTATGTCTTAAACCCTCTACTTCCTATGATATCGTTATTCAAAATGATTATAGTGATTTGCAAAATGATTATGATGAACTTCAAAATGAATTCCAAAGCTTACTTGTTAAATACAAAAATTTGAAAAAGGAATTCAATGTTTTGAAAAATGATAAGGATAGTTTATTTACTTCTTATGAATCACTATCATGTGCTCACACCACCACACTTGACAAGGTTAGAAATATGCATTTTATCTAGTTAGTATGCATGTTTTTATTTGTGCCTATATTGCAAATGAGTTTTCAAGTATTTATTTTTTAATTAAGGTCTTCAATATATTTGTGCTTTTAAAATTTTTTTAAAAAGAAGACCTTATATGATGTTTTTAAAACTCTTGTGCATTTTTGTAGACTAGAGTGTGTTATCATCTCCTATGGATTTTTATGGCATGAGCTTACTTGTGATATCTCTTAGCCTACACTTTTATCATTATGATTTGTGCTAGATTTATTTTAAGAATTGTGTAGGATTTACATATTTTCACAAATGGCCATCTACGTCATTATTGGTCAAGAAAGGCATAAACTATCGAGGTACGTTTACTTGTGTTAGTCTTACTCTTATACACTCGATATATGTTTTGCCATATGCCTATGTGCTTGTTTTTCAAAGTATTTTATACAAGTGCCATTAAGATGATTTTTTAGATTTTTTGAAAGGCACTATTCGATTGCACATATTTGCTTTGTCAACTCTTGTTCAAATACTTCTTTTAAATGAGGTCTAAACTATATGCTATCGAATTTTCAAAATTCAAAAGAGACCTTTTGTAGCTTTCTTAAGCTTATTTGAACTTGAATGATTTATTAGACTCTTGATAATATTCTAAATGCATAGTATGTGTTCCTTGCTTCATGGTCTATATATGTAGTGTCTATTTTTACTATGCTCTTATGCAAGATATTTTGTGATTGATGATTGAGGCATGTTTTTACACTTGGGCTATTTCTCTCTTGATTATATAAGCGATGCCGTTAATGAGTTTGTTAAGTTGTGTAGATAAGAAATGAAATACTCCAAATATTAGTTACCTCAAAATATTTGGATGTAAATGTTCTATTATGAACACCTAAGATCAATTGGATGCCCTATGATGATAGTGATGAAGAAGACAAAAAGGGTATTAGGAACAAACTCGATGACCAAAACAACATTGGTCGAACTAAGGCAAGGTTAGTAGCTCAAGGTATTTTCTAGAAGAAGGTAATTGATTTTGATGTAACATTTGCACTCATAGCACATTTAGTAGCTATTTGCATTTTACTTGCCCATTCTTGTTTTAAGAAAATTTCAAGCTTTATCAAATGGATGTTAAATCCAATTTTCTCAATGGTTTTATTCAAGAAGAAGTCTATGTAAAACAACCTCCGGGGTTTAAAATTTTTAGGCCAAATGTTTTTTATAAAAGGCCTTGTATGGTTCAAAACAAGTACCCCATGTATGGTATGATAGACTTAGCTATTTTTGCTAAATGATTTTACAAAAGGTAAAGTTGATACTACTCCCTTGTTTTTTGAAAAAGGGCAAGATTGTTTGCTTGTGCATATTTATGAGAATATTTTTGGTGCTACTAATGAATATTTTGTGCAAGAGATTATCCTAAGTTGATGTAGGTGAACTTGAGATGAGCATGGTATCACATGATGGGGAGCTCAAATTTCATCATTGGACTTCAAGTTAATCAATGCAAGAAGATGGTTATATTTCAAAAGAACTCTTGAAGGAGTTAAGCATTGAAGAAAGAAGAACTATCTCAACCTCTATGGCTAAAGATTGACAAAGGTTGAGAAAGGCATATCGACCGACAAACAAATTTGAGGTATGTTTTCTTGTATTATTTCTATAAACTCAACATTCCATATGCCTTATGTCTATATGTTCGACTTCAAAAACTATCCCAACGAATCTCATTAAAGTGCCGTTAAAAGAAATTTTCAAATATTTGAAAGGCACTTCCTCTTATGACTTGTTGTATCCAAAGCTTTAAAACGTTCTTATTTTTCGGGATAACAAGTCCGGTCAAAATTATTCAAACTATGGTTCGTCATAATCGAACTAAACATATTGAGATTCGAAAAACTTTCTAAGGGATTGCGTTTTTAACAAAAAAAAAAATTTGAGATGTGTCTAAATCCCGTCTCAAAGTTAACTCGCGGACATTTGTTCATTTACCGCTGAGTATTTTACCTCATTTCGAGTTTGATTATGACATAATATATATTGAATGAGGTCTACGTTTGCATTTTGCACGTCTTTAAAACTTAGGGGCAAAAAAATCGGATTTTTGGATCAAACTTCGGTATTTGCAAAACAGAAAGAAGCAGTGGGCTGCCAGGGCAAGGGTCGACCGGTCGCCCACCTGCTCGACCGGTCGCCCTAGCCCTTGACCGGTCGCCCAATGTGATTTCTTGGCTTAAATCATCTCTGTTCTTTTACTTAGCCATTTTGGCCCTTTCAACTCTATTTTCGTCCCCTTTGCAAATTTCACACACAATTCACTTCAAATGAGTTTTGATGCATGAATTATATATTTTGGGGACTACCTAGCTCGGTTATCATCATTGATGCTCATATTTACCGATTAAATGGTAAGAGTTCTACTTCCTTAATCTCAATTGGGTTGAACCCTTGAGAACTTGGCCTATATGTACTATCTTGATGAAATTAGTATATGTTTGTGATGAGCTTATTGATTGTTGATGAATGATATTTATTAAATTGCATTTGGTGATGAAAAACTTGGCTTGTTTTCTTTTACAAGGGCTATATATGTCTTTTTCAATTTTTGGCCCGCCAAGTGTTCGATAAAACGTTTCAATGAAAAATTCATCACCTACATGATTCTCTCATTTTCAAAAGTCTTATATATTTATGGAGATCATGTTTTGCTTATAAAATGAGTTTTCATAAGCTTCTTCAAGTCGTATGATTCGACTTTTCCCTCCTATTTGGTTTATAAGCTTCAATGTTCAAATAGCTCGGTACATCGGTTTAGTTGCGCACTTTGATATGAATATATGATGTATTTATCGTGCTAACATTCTTTTTGATGATTCCAAAGGGGGAGAAACAGGTTATGAGCTCTTTATCTCAAAGAAGCTAAGATAAGCTCAAACGAAAAGAAGCTATAAGCTATGGCTTCCTAAAGCCATAAGTTGTGTGTGACTCTTGGTCCATTGGTTGTAGTATGGACTTATATATGTTTCTAATGATGTCTCTTTGAAGCTCAAACGAAAAGAAGCTATAAGCTATGGCTTCCTAAAGCCATAAGTTGTGTATGACTCTTGGTCCATTGGTTGTAGTATGGACTTATATATGTTTCTAATGATGTCTCTTTGACAGGGGGAGCTTTTAAGTTATTGATACTTAAGCTCAATATCGAAAAGCTAATATTTTAGCTTATGTTTAAGTTGCTTCTATATTACCTTTGTTGCGCATGTTGATAGGGGGAGCTTTTGCTATATATGTTTGAATATCTCTACTCCCATCCTTGTGTTTTTATTGCATGGAATGTTGTCACTCACAACGGATAGTTCTCTTTAACCGGTAAAATTGTTTTGTTTTCAAAATCGACCTCGTTAAAATTGTTTTGGTTTGTAATCATCAAAAAGGGGGAGATTGTTTGATAAATGGTTTTATCATGATTTTGATGATTTTGATTTTACACCAAAACAATGGTTTTAAAGGTTGTCCAAATACTCCTAAATGATTTAAAATGGTTTTAATATTTTCCGGAGTATTTCTTCAAGTTTTATTTTCGACAAAATTGGACAACACTCTTAATGATTCTTTGTTAATGTTTTTTTACACCAAAACAATGTTTCTAAATGTTGTCCTAATACTAAATCGGTCTAAAATGTTTTCACTATTTTTGGAGTATTTCTTGAAGTTTATTTTCGATATAAAATTGGACAACACTTTTATTTTGAGGTCAACCGTCGCCGTATAGGCAACCCGTGCACTGAAAGTTGAGGAAAAAGAAAACTTCATGTTTGCAGAAAATGGTCGGGCAACCGGTCGCCCTATAGGGCAACCCGGTCGCCCTATAGTGCCGTCGATCGGTCGACCTATAGGGCGACCTGCACTGGAGCAAAAATTGAAACGAACGTTTTCTTTCTTCCAAACCCATGAGGGGGACGGTTGAGGCATAGGTCGACCGGTCGAGGTAGACATCGACCGTCGCCTGTAAATGTGTATTCTCTTTTTCAAACGTCTATTTGTGTCGCATTGGTCGCCCGAAGTTTGACAAAAATGTAACCGTTGTGCAACAGACATCTTTTCCTTAATTTGTGGGATTGATTTCTAACAGCTCTTTTCTTCAATTGTCTTGCAATTTTTTTACAGAATTCATGTCCCCAAGAGGAGCCTATCATGTACAAGACATCTTCTATAAATAGAGGAAGAATTGAAGCAACACAATAAGAGAGAAAACTACAACACAACAAGATACACTCAAGAATACACTTGTTCTTACATTGTCTTATTTCTTGTTGTAATTTGCCTAGCTATTCACTTTCACATCCTTGAGGTCTAGGCTATTCTTGATTACACTTGCACTCAATTGTATAATTCATTATCGAGTTGTAATCTTGAATTTTTGGGTTATCATTCAACACAAGATATCCTTGTGAGTGTTCTTGTGGTAAGAACACACTTGGGTGATCTAGGTGTTAGGTGTAAGAAGATTGTGGTAATCTTCTTGTTGAGGTGTTGAAGAATTTGGTATTCTTCGAGGTTGAAGATTGTGGTAATCTTCACAAGGTGCCGTTGGAGATTGTGGTAATCTTCAAGTGAGATTGTGGTAATCTCAAAGGTGGTGTTGAAGAAGAGTGTGGTGCTCTTCAAGGTGTTGTTGTAAGTTGGTGTTGTATTAATTTGTGGTAAATTAATAAAACCTTTTTTTCTTTTTGAAATCCATCCCGGATATACTGGGGTGGTAGAGGATTAGGCCCTAGGTGGGTTTAACCTCTTTAAATCGACGTGTGTTGTTTACATTCCGCACCTTTATTATTGTCTTTGAGCATTCGGTTCGAAAAAGATGGAGATAATCTATTCACCCCCTCTAGATTATCGTTGCCGCTTGGACTTACACCTTAGGCCTTCAGTACCTCCAACAGTCTCAGCTGCAGTGAGGCCTTGTACACCCTCTTCGACAGATGCAGCTGTTTAGGGTCTTCTGCGGTGGCATCCACAGGAGTCTCAACTCCTTAGATTGCACTTTCATTGCCCAGAGTGTTAACTCGGCGGCCATTCCATCTGTGCCTCAACCGCATCGCCAGCGTCCTCACTTTGCAGCGATTTGTCACTTCAGTTTGGGGCAGACTCAATCGTCCGAAGCCGTCGGTGTCAACTTCATTTGTTGTTCTATTTCTTTTTCCTTCTCCACTTCGCTTCCTTCCTTCATTGTGGAGTCATCTGCAGCATCCTCCGACCTAGCTGCAGTGGAGTGAGTTTCCCCATCAGCTGGCGCACTAGCTGAGTGACTTATGGTGGGGTCACTCTGCTCCAGACTCCCAGCTGCTTCCTTTGAGTGCTCAGTCGTGGGGGCAGGTGGTAAGAAACCTTCATTAGGGGTTGGCTCAACTTGGGTGCCCAAGTTCCCAGTCTCATCGCTAAGTTCCTTGGATCCATCCTCTGAGTGAACTGGAGAAGTGGTTGCAAAGAATAATGTGGCAATTTGTTGTACCACTCCCAACGGATCAATTTCCAGCTGAGATTTGGAAGACTCTCCTGGTCCTTCCATCAACTGTTGCTCATGCATCAACCTGGATTTCCGCATGGCTTGCTGCATATCCAATTTCTCCTTTGCAGCAGCAGGATCCATGTCCTCATCACTTTCGGAGAGTGCATCAATGTGAGGATGAGTATGGTCATTTGGTTCTAGTGAGAGGGCATATATTCGCCTTTTCACGAGCCGGCTTCTTGACTAACCTTTCCTTTTCTTTCTCCTTGAAGATTTGCAGGATGTCCAGGCAGTTATCTTCATCAAGTGCCTGAAGCACGGTGGTCAATCCGAGGAATTTCATCAATTCTTCCTCTTACTCAATGAGTTCAGGGCGTTCAAACTGCACCTCGAGCGATTCAGCCTTCCATTTCCTCCACTCATGAGGCAGACGATTCGGATGTCTGGATACAATGGAGAGTACATAATTACATCGTCATCTTCATCCTCTCCTTGTTGCCCTTCCTTTTCAGGAATGGAAGGTAGCATACTCTGCTGCTTTTCTCCTTCAAAGAACATCTCGTGGCGGTGGAGACACGTCCAAAGCAGGGGATTCGCGTCTCGCCACTTCTTCATCCTCACTGTTTTCGTCCCACGGTTGGTCTTCTAATTGCCTCTCCGACTATCCTCGCAGATTTGCATGTTTCTTCCATAACCTCGAGATCGCACTTCTTCAAATAGCGATCTCGAGATTTTCTCCGGTGAGTGGCGGAGACTGTTTGTCTTCTCAAGCTTTGAGAGCTTGGCGAGTCTTCTCCTTCTCTTGGTCCTCACCAGAGGAACTTCTGGTTCGGAGACTTCTTCTTCAGATTCCTTGGCGGTGGGGGCCAGA
Source organism: Rehmannia glutinosa (assembly GCA_016081115.2). Lineage (NCBI taxonomy): Eukaryota > Viridiplantae > Streptophyta > Magnoliopsida > Lamiales > Orobanchaceae > Rehmannia > Rehmannia glutinosa. The sequence continues at coordinate 264,607 of JABTTQ020003229.1, forward strand.
GCATCTTTATTTGACTGAGTAGCTGCCTTTCTGGGCTTGGCAGTCCTCTTCTTTCTGATGGTCGGAGAAGGTATTTGTGTTTCCTTCTCCGCCTCAGCTGGGTGGGCAGGAGACACGGCTTCTCGGGCAAGTGACTCGGCTGCGGGGGTAGGTGCGTCTTTCTTCTTTGCTGCAGGGGCAACTTTCTTCTTCGCAGCTGCAGGGGCAACTTTCTTCTTTGGAGGGGAGGTAACAACTGTTTCCTCGGGGTCAGCTGATTCCCCCTCACTAGTGTCCGCCCTCTTCGCATGGGCTCTCTTCGGGCTCGATAGGTTAGCCCAGGAACATCCTTTGTTTACATGGAAGGGCTTTCCATGCTTAAGGGGAATGCCCTTCACTTCCATCAAGTGGCCAATAACTAGGCCATAGCCGAAAGTGATCCTCCATAGGATCTATCCTCCTTGAATGATTTATTTGCAACGTTCGGCGAGTCCGGCGTATACGAACTCGGCCTTGATTAACTTTCTTCCTTGCATGATCGCAACCATGACGGTCAACTTTCTTCCCACGCATTTTGAGATGACATCCATCGGCTTGTGATAGTCGTCCTTCAAAGAATTTCTTGTCAATCGTGTGTAGACTACCTTCGCAGCACACTCGGGTTTGACTATTTCTTTCCATGCAGCAGCCAAGTCCACATCAGCTTCGTATAATTCCGGCATACCCTTGGACGGTAATAAACAGTGCTCTGCAAGGTCCTTAGCAGTGATTAAAATGTCCTTGCGGTGGATGGAGGACTTAATCCGTCCTACACCTCAGCGTTAACATAAAACTGCGCCACCTCTTCCAGGTAGGTGTGCGAGTACTCCATCTTCAAAAAGGCTTTAAGCCCATATTTTTCTAACATATCCGTGATTTTCTTCACAAGGGTTTCATCGGAACCCTGCTTTATCATTCCTTCAAAATCCACAGAGGAACCAGAGTGGATTTACTTCGATAACTTGACGAAATCAGTCTTTGGTGCCATTTCTAGAAGATTCTACCGATTAAATCTTGATGAACTTGCTTTGAGAACTGGTAGGGTTTTTGAGAGAAAAGAGACTTGCTTTCGAATGCTTGAAGATGAACAGTTTTAAGTGTGAGAGAGAAAACTAAACGAATGGGTAGATAAGGGTTATGAAAAGACGGGTTTTTGGATTTTGAAAATTTGATCAAGATCAACGGCTCAGATTCACCACGCCGATCAGCATTTAATTGCCCGCATTTATTGCGGCAGCATTTATATCCAATCATATGCTTATGTCGGACTTTTTTGATGCCGTCATTATTATTACGACGTCATCCTTAAAAACATTCCCGCTCATTAAAAACGAATGTGTTTTTGTCACTTAGCCCATAAATGACTCAACTTACACCACAAGTGACTTAACTCTTCTTCTCTCTTTTCATTAAGCAACTCAGCTGTCAGCTGACTCGATACAGCTGACTTTCCGATACGGCTGATTCACTTGGCTAATTCATGAAATCTGCTCCATCTTCATCTTTTCACATTCCATCTCTTCTCATTGAGTCTTCTGAGTATCAACTCAGCTCAATTAACCCTAGCTCATGCTTAAGCTCTTCAAATCTTGATTCACATAAGGGTTTTGTGAATATGTCAGCTAACTGTTTATCAGTTGAGATGTATTCCAAAGTGTCTTTCTTTTCAACATGATCTCTTATAAAATGATATCTGACATCAATGTGCTTTGTTCTCGAATGCAACACAGGATTCTGAGTGATTGCAATAGCACTTGTGTTGTCACACATAATTGGAATTTCATTTTCTTCAACTTCATAGTCTTTTTTGTTGTCTCATCCATAAGACTTGGGCACAACAAGCGCCCGTAGCTATGTGCTCGTCACCTGTGGATGTGGCTATTGAGTTTTGCTTCTTGCTAAACCAGAAACCAATCTGTTTCCAAGCATTTGACATGTACTGAAGTACTCTTTTCCGTCAACTCTACATCCAAAGATAGTGAGTCTCGAGTACCCAATTAGCTTGAATCCACCTTCCTTTGGATACCATAAGCCAACTTCTTGGCATCCCTTCAAATATCTCAGGATTTTTTTAGCTGCAGTCATGTGGCTTTTTTTTGGTGCAGATTGAAATCTTGCACATACACCTACTGCAAAGGTGATGTCCGGCCGCTTCGTTAGATAGAGCAAAGATCCAATGAGTGCTCTATATCTTGTTTGATCTACAGGCTTGCCATCTCGCATCCATGTCCATTTTGGTCGATGTATTCATTGGTATTTTCACAGAAGACTTCTCTTCCATACCAAATTTTTCATTAAATCTCTGGTATGCTTTGTTTGACTTATAAAGGTTCCATCCTTCAACTGTTTAACTTGAAGTCCTAGGAAGAAAGTCAGCTCTCCCATCATGCTCATCTCAAACATGCCTTGCATGAGGTTTGAGAATCTTTCACACAGTTCTTTATTTGTGGATCCAAAGATGATATCATCCACATATATTTGAACAAGCAGTATACTCTCTCCATCTTGAATTCTGAAGAGTGTTCTGTCCACTTTGCCTTTGGTGAATCCATTGTCTGTCAGAAATTGAGATAATGTATCATACCAAGCTCTTGGTGCTTGTTTCAAACCATATAAAGCTTTCTTGAGTTTGTACACCTTGTCTCCAAGAGTCTTACGCTCAAATCCTGGAGGTTGTTCAACATAGACTTCTTCCTCTAATATTAGTTTAAAAATGCACTCTTTCTGACCATTTGATATACAATGAAGTTTTTGTGTGCAGCATAGGCAAGAAACATCTTTATTGCTTCTAATCTTGCAACATGAGCAAATGTTTCATCAAAATCTATTCCTTCTTCTTGGCAATACCCTTTGGCTACCAGTCTTGCTTTATTTCTCACCATAGAACCTTCCTCATTCATCTTGTTTCTGAATACCCATTTTGTGCCAATGACATTTTGATGAGTTGGTCTTTGCACCAATTCCCATACTTTATTCCTTTCAAACTGATTCAACTCTTCTTGCATGGCTTGAATCCAATGTGTGTCATCCAATGCTTGTGACACATCTTTTGGCTCAATTTGGGAAATAAAACAAGTGAACATAGCTTCTTGTCAGTGCTCTTGATCTGGTTCTCACACCATCTCTGACATATCCAATTACTAACTCTGGTGGATGGTCTCTCAACCATCTCACATCAAGGTTGGAGTAAATTAGCCGGATTGATCGTCTTGTATTTGTGTTGTCTTGAGCAGCTCTCTCATCATCACTTAGTTGCGATTTTCCAGTGCCCTTGAGATTCAGCTATCTCATCTTCATCTTGGTTGATTTCTCTTGCTTCGCTTCAACATAAGGACTCTTCGCATAGTTGGTGATTCAAATTTTATCGCCTAACTCTTCAATGTCTTCTCCATTCACATTAGGTTCATCAAAAACCACATGGATAGACTCTTTCGTGACCATAGTCGTCTTGTTCAAAGACTCTGTGAGGCTTTACTTTCAGCTGAGTATCCCAAAAAGATACCTTCATCTGCTTTAGCATCAAAAGCCTTTAGATTATCCTTGCCATTGTTGTGGATGAAGCATTTGCATCCAAATATTCTAAAATATGCAACATTTGGCTTTCTCCCTGTCCATATTTCATAGGGAGTCTTTTTCAACTGTCTATTAATCATGCATCTATTTTGAGTATAGCATGCAGTGTTGATGGCTTCAGCCCAAAATCTCTTTGGCAATCCAGCTTCAGCTAACATGGTCCTTGCAGCTTCTTTGAGAGTTCTGTTCCATCTTTCAGCTACTCCATTATGTTGTGGAGTCCTTGCTGCAGATAACTCATGAGCAATACCATTTTCAACACAATACTGAGTTATTATCCCATTAAAAAACTCAGGTCCTCTATTAGATCTTATCTTTATAATGGTTTGACTCTTCTCATTCTGAACTCTTTTCATCAGCTGAGGTAACTTCTGCAAGGTTTCCTTCTTTTCGCACATGAAGATTGTTCATGTATATCTTGAATAATCATCCACCACTACTATGGTGTATTTCTTTCCACTTATGTTAGCTGGCTCAGCTGGACCAAATAAATCCATATGCAACAGATGCAATATTCTTGTTGAAGATGGACTAGACTTCTCTTTGAATGATGATTTGATCTGCTTTCCCATCTCGCATGCATCACAAACACTTTCCTTCTTGTACATCGAGTCCGGGCGGTCTTCTACAAGATGACTCCTTGCAAGCTTGTTGATTGTCTTGAAGTTCAGATGACTCAACTTCTTGTGCCACAACCAACTTGATTCAGCTGTACTCTTTGCTAATAGACAAGTGCTTGGTGTGGCAGTCGACCAATCTACCACATACATGTTCTTCTGTCTGGATCCTTGCAGCACTATTTCATTTGATTCAATGTCTTTAATTTGGCACACTCCCATATTGAATCCAACATTATAGCCCTTGTCACAGAGTTGGCTGATGCTTAACAGGTTGAAGTTGAGGCCTTCAACATATGCAACATATGTGATTTCTAATCCATTTTTCTTGATGGATCCAGTGCCTCTTATTTCCCCTGGAGCTTCATTTCCTCCAAATATGACTTTTGCGCCTCTAAACTCCTTGAATTTTGACAGATTTTTCTTGTTTCCTGTTATGTGTCTGGAACAACCACTATCCATGGACCAGGTTCCTTGGCGCTCAGCTCTTCCTTGGACTTGCAATCAAGGGAATTAGTTTTTAGGTACCCATGCTTGTCTGGGTCCTGAGGGGTTAGTGCTGTAAGATGATCCAACCAACCTTGCCATCTATCTGTGCCATAATCATAACTCACTTTGGCAAATTGCTTGGGGGCTTTAGGTTCATACAACTATCTCTTTTGTCTCAGTATACTGTGTGTGCTTTTTTAGCAATTGCCTCTTTTGGGTAATTGTGATATTTTCGAGTGTAGTGCCTGGGTGCATATGTGTGCCGATGATAGCTCATTGCCTTTGGAATGTCCTTTTTGAGTTCTAGGCCTTTGCCATTTGGGCTTATATTCCATAGGTCTTTCCTTGATATTTCACATTATTCCAATCACTTGGCTTGGGTAGTTTCTACCATTCCCATCATATGTGTTCTTTTGATAGAATTTCTGGGGTTTCGGTAGCTATGTTTCTTCTTTACAGAGTACTTCCTGTTTGGAGTTTTTGAGGAACTCTCCGATTTCTTCTCATTGTCCTCTCAAAGATACTCAATCGGGTCATTTTCCTTTTCCTTTATATCCAAGGCCAGTTTGTTTATGATTGTGCTTTGGAATGAATGTGTGTGCAACATTTGGTGTCTTGGATTTTTGAGATGCTTCATTACTTGAAGATCTTTTTTCCAAAATCACTCTGGGAGTTTGACTGTGCACAAAGGAATTGAATCTTATGCATATCTTATCTCCACATTCCTTTTGGCTCATAATAAGGTCATCAAATGATTTGGATGTCTTTGTAAATGATGCAATCACATTTTTGAGATTATTTTCCCTCTTTTCTATAGTAGCTATCTCTGCTATTAGTTTAGCATTCTCAGCCTTCAGCTCTTTGTTCTCATCAGCTATGTGACTTAGAGTACTCAACTCCTTAGTCAGCTGTGAGTTTTGGCTTTTGAGCTGGATGTTTTCCTCATTTAAAAGTGTGTGAGAGGATTTAATGTGCTCAAAATATTTCATCATTTTGCCTAATGAATCATGAAGATCAGTGGGTGATGAAGTGTGTGTGTCACAATCACTATCACTAGAATCTGAGTGAGATGAGTTAGAGTGTACCTCATCTTCCTGGTCTGATTTGTCTTGTTCTTTGGCCATAAGACAAATTAAGGCTTCTTCTTCTGAATCACTTGAGTAGTCACTTCACTACTCTCCGAGTCTCCTTCGCTTCTTTAGACTTATTTGTCTCAAAGAAGTTTTAGCCAACATAGCCTTTTTCTTTTCTGTCTTCTTTCTCTCAAGACTCTTCTTTCTTCTTCTTTTCTGTATTTATTGACTACGAGGATATGGACGATCAATAGCAAAATGTCCTGGTTGTCTACAATTCCAACACAGGTTCTCAGTTCTTTAATCAATTCTTTCCGTTCTTGTGTTATCAGCTCTCTGATATTCAACCTTTGATGCTCAACTCTCTTGGGTGGCCTATCTTCCCTTGACTTGGAGGAGTGAATGTCTCTGGAGGATTCACCCTTGTTTCTTTTATAGTTCTTGTGGAAGAACTTGTTGAATCTTTTAACCATCAGGGCAATCTCCTCCTGGTCAATGACTTCTTTGACCTCAGCTCTCTTCCCATCCTTTACTATAAGTGCAGCTGTTTTGGGTACAGTTGTTTCCTCTTGATCTTTTCTTCTTAGCTCAAATTCATAAGCTTTGAGGTCTGAGAATAGCTCATGATTGGATGTAGTTGTGAAATTCATTGAATGTCTGAGGGCCATGACCTTCTTTTTCCCATTCGGTGGGAGGCGAGAATCTTCATACACATTTCCTTCTTCTGTGTATATTCTTTCCCAAGTCTTTGATAGTTCATTTGTAATTTCAGTGAATCGAGCATCCAGCTGATCCAAGGTTTCACCTGCAAGCATTTTAAAATTTTCAAATTTTTGTACAACAACGGACAATTTGTTTTCTTTAATTTGCTCAGATCCTTCACAAATTAAAGTTAATTTATCCCAAATTTGTTTTGCAGTTTGACAAGATTTGACTTTGTTGAACATTGCTTTGTCCAAGGTTTTGTAAAGTATGTCCTTGGCCACATCGTCCAAATTGTATCTTTTTCTGTCCTCGTTTGTCCATTCAGTCCTTGGTTTCTCAACTAAAGTGGTCTTGCCTCGGCCCACAACTTTCTTCTTCTTCACTCTTTCTCCTTCTCATGTGTGTTTACTTTCAATATTTGAAGTGGCCCATCCTCTATTACTATCCACATTTCATCATGTAAAGCGAGATAGATGAGCTCGCATACGAATTTTCAGTCATCAAATTCCTCAATAGTGAACATAGGAATACGTGTCAAATTTGCTTCCATGATAATAACTTGGCTGAATAAAACAAGTTTTGAAAGAGCAAGTGTTAAAAGTTTCTTTGAAAGATTGGAGATCTATTTCAGTAACCAGTGCGAAAGGCTCAATGAACCAACCGCTCTGATACCACTTGTAGGTCCCAAGGAGTGAGAGTAAGGTTTAGAAGGGGGGTTGAATAAACCTTACTAACTTTTTGATTTAGTCATTTTTAAAATAAATTACAGAGTTATTACACAGTTAGGTCCTTGATGGACAACTAAGTTAGTTAATCAGCAGAGTTAGCCACTCAGCGGACGATAGAGAGTTGTTGATAGAATAACTCAATTTGTTTAGACTAAACCTTAACTTGGCTGTGATGAGTTTTTCAGCGGAAGACTTAACACCCTTGAATTTGATTTAACTTTATTTTAACACTTGTTTTTAGCACTTTGTTGATTATCAGTTGGATAGCAAATTATCTGCAGATATAAAGTATGTGTGCATGAATGTAAATATGCTGAAATGTAAATGACATAATAATTTTTATAGAGGTTCGAAGATGGGGTAATTCTTCTACTCCTCTCTTCTCCAACTCCTGGAGGAATCCACTAAGTAATGATCAATTTAAAAAGTGGTTATCACCGGTCCGGATACAAGTCTTGATCACACAAACTAACTTGCTCATTTGGGACTCGGATCGGAGATGCCTTGGTCACACAAAGTTGGCTTCTCGCCCGACTCAGAAGCTTCTTCACTGGGGCAATGGCGCTTTGCTACTTGACTCACTTTCTCAAGCTTCTTGGATTTGATCACGAAGCCCTCCAATAACTTGAGATTGGTTCGACCTTGAACCTTCCTACAATCCTCCTTGGAAAGTAGACCCCTTTTGATTCTTCAAAAGTTTCCTCTTCAACAGTTTGAAGTTGTCTTTCCTTCACAGCTTGGTGTTGGATCGATTTCCTTCGAGATTTAGGCTTGAGGTCTTTGCTTGAATAACTTGAGAATATTTTGCAGGTTACAAAATGAATAATGCTCTTGCTTGTTTGTGGTTCAGGTAACCTTTTCTCAAAGTGATTCCTCAGCCTTTTATAGTGAACTTTCAAAAAATCCGCCCGTTGAAGAGATAGCCGATTTTCAAAAGTCACTAGTGTTCGTTGGCTTGTCTTTTCTTGGTCTTCTATCTTGAGATGTAGACCTTTCCTCGTATTAAATGAATGTTCATCTTTTCAGAATCTGACACGAGGTGCAGTGCTTCCCATTGGTTTATTCCTTTTGCATGCTTCTGGGACTGAGCACTTTAAGACATGGCAGCATGGAAGTATTACTTATTTAAGTAAACTCCTTGACTTAACGGCAAATGATTCTTTTCGATTAACTCCTCTTTCTTGTTTACGCTTTTCCTAGTTGACTTGAGTCTGCTTCAATCATTGAAAGACTCATCTGTCACTTCAACTTATGACATGGCTGTTGACTTACTTTTTACACAGCCGTTCCTCAGCTGTTACATCTGCAGTCGAATTCTTGGTGTTCCTTCTTGGTCATACTCAGCTGTTCCTCAGCGGAGTCTTCACTTCATTTCTTCAGTTGACTTCTTGTATTCCCAGCCATAGCTGACTTGACTCAGCTTATTCAGCCCTATCTATTACAATGAGAGTTACAAGGAAAATGGGGTGCCAACATTCTAATCTAAGTTTTACATGGTATTCATCAAAATCTATAAATTCCTTCATCTCCAATCAAAGATTCAAGGCTACTTCCAATTTTTTTTTTCAAGATTTTGATATTCATTCATGGTTGCGACAATAAGTACTGATGATCCCTACTCTCCATTTTTTCTCCATCCGAGTGATAACCCTGGAGCCATTATTATATTCAAACCCTTTATAGGTGATAACTATACTTCTTGGAATAGAGCTGTATCAATGGCCTTGAGTGTCAAGAATAAAGGTGGTTTTATTGATGGTTCTTTACCAACTCCATCTGCTGCTTCTCCCTCTTATGTTTCTTGGCAACATGCTAACAATTTAGTTCTTTCTTGGCTACTAAATTCCATCTGTAAAGACATCAGACAAAGCCTCCTCTACTTCACCTCTGCCCAAGATGTTTGGGATGAACTCAAGGTGAGGTATGCTAGGAGTGATCGGCCTAGAGTCTTTCATTTGGAAAAATCTCTGAGTTCTATTAGCCAAGGTTCGAGTTCATCACTGTCTATTATAATCAATTCAAAGGATTATGGGATGAGTACATCAACCATAGACCTATGATGAAATGCACATGTGGAAAATGTACTTGCAATTTTTCATCTCTTATGGCTGTTACACAGCAAAATGACTCTGTCATAAAATTTCTAGTTGGATTGAATGTCTTATGCTCAGTTAAGCCAACTATCGCTTAACTCTCCCCTACCCTCTCTTGCAAAAGTGTACTCCTTATTACTTCAAGAAGAGTCGCAAAGAGGGCTCAACAATATTTCTGTAACTGCTTCTCCAATGGAATCTATAGCAATGATGGCAAGACAAGACATTTTTCTAAGTTTCAATCAAAGAGAAAAAGAAACCAAAGTGCTCTCATTGTGGATACACTGGCCCAACTGATCGACAAGTGTTTTCAAATAATTCGATATCCTCCAGGGATGGAAAGGCCCAAAAGGTCCCAATTGCAAAAGATTCGGTGTTGCCAATAATCTTGTGACACACTCAGATCCTCTTGAAGCTCCTGTGGATAATCCAATCTTGACTAAAGATATCTTTGGATCAATTATTAGCTTTTGCTAGCAACATCAACCAAACTCTTCTCATTCGAGGAAGTTTCTCACTTTCGTGACCTGACCCGGCCATAGCCATATCTCATGGCAATCAACTCTAACAGAGCACATCCTATACCAGGTATCTTACCTTTTTTTTTTTTTGTGTTAAAAGCATGCATAATTGTGAGTGGATCCTTGATACAGTGTGCTGACCACATGATTTGTGACAAGTCTCTATTCACTAATTCTCCCATTCCTATCTCTATTCCTGTCTATTTACCAAATGGACACTCTTACCACTGCTTCTTATATTGGTGATGTAAAGCTGTCTGAAAATCTCACCTTACACAAAGTCTTATGTGTACCCTCATTTTCTTTTAATGTAATATCTGTTTCTCAACTTGCAAAGTCATCAAATTGTGCACTACATTTTCTATCATCACATTGCATTTTACATGATTTGAACAACAATATGATGATTGGTTACGCTAATCAAAAGGATGGCCTGTACCACCCGCACACTCCTCAAATCAATACAACTACTGCTTTCTCTTGCTAATTCATTAATTTGGCATTCCAGTTGGGCCATATACCAGCCAAAAGACTTTCTCTTTTACCTATTCCTACGATAGTTCAATTGATTTTAAACACTTGTGATATCTGTCATTTTGCAAAGTAAAAGAAGTTATCCTTTAATGACAATAATTCTTGTTCTACTGCTATTTTTGATCTAATACATTGTGATCATTGGGGACCATTCTCTACTAAATCTCTTAGTGGTTTCAGTTACTTTCTTACAATTGTTGATGATTTTTCTAGATGTACATGGATTTATATGTTAAAGCATAAATCAGATACAAAAACTTATCTTCAGTCTTTTATAAATATGGACTCTCACTCAGTTTGACAAGAAAATTAAGACCTTAAGGTCTGATAATGGAACTGAATTCCCTCTTCATGATTTCAATTCTTCAAATGGTATTTTACATCAAACAAGCTGTGTTGAAACACCTCAACAAAAAATGGTATTGTTGAAAGAAAACATCAACACCTCTTAAAAATTGCAAGAGCTCTAATGTTTCATTCAAAGGTTCCAATTTATTTCTGGGATGAATGTATATTAACTACTGCTCACATTATAAATAGGATGAATGTAAATATGAAATACTAAATAGTTTTAATAGACGATCTCAATTACTTTAGTCGTGGCGGTAATAAGGATACGCCATTTTATGGTGCTTGAATGGATAAAAATATATTTCGCTTTCGATATCTAATAATATCCTAAATAAGGATGCTCGTCTTTAGGATAAAATATTAGGCTTAATTGCAATTTTGATCGTGTAGCTAGAGCAACCTATCATTTTTGATTGAGATGCATGTCCATATATATATACACACACACACACACATATATATATATATATATATATATATATATATTATAGGGATAGAGTTATATGAGTCCGGGATCCGAGGGTAAAAACGTAGGGACATATCCTATCCATTGGACTCTTTCAATCTATGGCTGATATTAAATCAATTTATACTCTATTTTCCCATAAATATTATTCATTAAGGGTATAATAGTCACAACCGAAAAAAACGCTAATATGATTTATGGACGGTTATAATTTTGGATATGGAAAAGATTTGTGATTTCTCTCACCTCTAGCCATTCACGGAGTAATGATTTTTCGATTCCTTAGTTTTGGGTTTTGCAACGATAGTAATGATTTATTGCTTCGTTAGTTATTCATTAAGGTAATAAAAGTCAAAACAAAAAAAAATGCTGATTTTATTTATGGACGGTTATAATTTTGGATATGGAAAAGATTTGTGATTTCTCTCACCTCTAGCCATTCACGGAGTAATGCTTTTGTGCTTCCTTAATATTATTTTTTGCAACGATAGTAATGATTTTTACCTTCGTTAGTTATTCATTAAGGTAATAAAAGTCAAAATCGAAAAAATGCTGATTTTATGTATGGATGATTTATAATTTTGGATATGGGAAAGATTTGTGATTTCTCTCACCTCTAGCCATTCACGGAGTAATGATTTTCTGCTTCCTTAATATTAGTTTTTGCAACGATAGTAATGATTTTTTCGCTTCATTATTTATTCATTAAATAATAAAAGTCAAAACCAGAAAAAAATGCGGATTTTATTTATGGCCGGTTATAATTTTGGATATGAAAAAGATTTGTGATTTCTCTCACCTCTAGCCATTCACGGTTCTTCATCCAAAACGATAGAAATTATTTTATGTCTCCTTAGTATTGGTTTTTGCGATATAATGATTTTTCTTCGTTACTATTGTTTTTTTGCTTCATCTATCTTTGCTTTAATTCATTGCAACTTTTTAATTCATTGCAACTTTATAAATCATTGCAACGATAGTAATGATTTTTTGCTTCGTTAGTATTGGTTTTTTGCTTCATTGATAATTTTTAATTGCTAACCAAATTTATTCATCAATATTTTTAAGTTGCTACTTCAGTTTTACAAAGCGCTTTTTAACCATATTATTTTTGCTTCTTTGGCTTATAATTTTTAAATCGTGTATTTTTGGGATCAAAATATTTCTGATCACTTATTTTTGTAATGCGATTTTAATTTTATATTATCATTCTTTTGTACATCATGCTTGCAAAATTATCGCTTAAATAAAATGACCTACTGACGCATAAAAACAATACTACTAAAGCAATAACTATTCCAAAAAGTAAAAACTTATATTATGTACCATGAAAGCAAAAAAGATGTACTATAAAAGCATATATCTATTAATACAGAAGCAATCCCAACTTCATATACTACTAAAGCAAGAAAAATGACCTATTGAAGCATAAATAGAAGTACTCTCGAAGTAATAACTATTCCAAATACGCAAAACATATACTATGTACCATGAAAGCAAAAAAAAATACTATAAAAGCATAATTTTATTAACAAGGAAGCAATCACAACTTCATATACTAATAAAGGGCCGATATTTGTGTACAATAAAAACATATCCAACTCCCAACACCAATGTGATCCCCTCGTGTTCCTCACATTTGGATACAACCTTCATTTTCCGCTACCTTTCGCCATTCCAATTAATACTTTTAAAAACACACGAAAAACCAGGAAAAAAATTTAAGAACGCACAAAACATCAAAATATACCATGAAATTAAAAACCATATATCATCATAAAGATAATTCTATTGCTAAGAAGCCAATCCAAACTTCATATAAGCAACCCCATATAAAAGTGAGAAAACACAACAAGGAATAAGCACATGCTCCAAACAACTACATATACTAGAACAACAATCAACCATTAAAAAAACACCCAAACATCAACTACATAATAAAAGCAATAAACATGTACTATCAAAGCATACAAAAGTACTAAAGAAGCGATAAACATGTACTACAAAATTGTTATCTCGAATATTCTATTCTAATAATGATTATTTTCTGGTTTATTCATTAAAAAAACATACAATCACAATAAACACACAATCTCAAAAACATACAATCTCGAAATACACAATCGAAACCCTAGTGCAAATTAAAATGTTTAAACACACAATCTCGAAATTAAATCAAAGTTCTGAAAACCTAGGTTAAAAATCAAAAACAAATTAAAGAAAAAAAACACATACCTCTCAAAATCAGTGTCGAGAGGTGGAACTTTTAGACCCTTCGAAAATATGTGAAGATGGCGTGAAGAGAGAAGATGGCGTGAATGTTGATTCCGTGAAGAGAAAATGAGTTGAAGAGAAGATGAGTTGAAGTTGGCGTGATTCTTTTTGTTCTGTGAAGAGAAGATGACGTGAATTTTGGGACCCTTTCAAATCAAGTCTTCATCCACGTTTTCCTAATTTTGAGTCAGGATTTTCATACTTAGCCATATAATTTTCTTGAATCTACGAAAACTCAAAATAGGACAAATGGACAATGCTTACTAATTAATGGAGGTGGAAGAATGACAAGAATAAACATTTATATATCAACACAATGCTTATTGATTCTTAATGTAAAATTAAAGGGTTATTGGGATTATTTGCATTCTCATAAAAAAAACATATTGTATACTTATGAATTGTTGAAGGAATCGTGGGTTGTGGGAGGAGTGGTTTTAGGGAAGAGATATGTGAAGAGATATGGTTATTCCTAAAAAATAGGAATATTACCTAAAATAAATATTTGACTAATCTAATTAATTGTAATTGCACTCAAATACCCTTTAAATTTGCCAAAAAAAGGCAAAAAAAAGACAAATCTTAACCGTCCAAACAATAGATCATCAGTCCAGAATTGTCCCTACGTTCTTACCTGGGGACCCTGGACTCATTTGATCCTATTAGTATATATATATATATATATATAGGACTTGGATCAGGTGAGTCCACATATCCTATGTGAGTATACGAGACCAAATCGAGGCTTTGATTTAATTTTTAAACGGTTGAGATTAACTGATTTTACCATTTTTGAATATATAATTTAATATAAAAAAGGGTTGTTTAGTCATTTTAATTAAAATCAGTTTTGGGAGGGAAGTTATTTTTGGGGAGTGGCTACAATTTAGGAGACGGTTTTATCTCACTAATATCTTCCAAATATTTTCTTTCTTGGGAATGAAGAGTCACAATTCCATATTGAATCAAAATACCCCCCTTCTCATCCGTCTCCAACCCTTCTCCCTACAGCAATCGTGAAAAACCAAACTTCTTCTCATCATTTTCCTCTGTCGAAAATCAGTCTCAATCTCTGTCACAAACCTTCCTCCCCCAAGCCATCGTGAAAAATCCATCTCCATCTTCATCCTAATCGTTGTGAAAACCCAGCGACCGTGAAAAACAACTGTGGAACCCATCTCCATTTTATCCTCGATCGAAAATCAAATCCCCGGTGAAACCCAACTCCATCTCCATCACTCACCATCATGAAGTTCCGCACAAAAGTGGTTTGAAAAACCCTATTTTTTTTGTAAAAACCCCATAGCTGTGAAAAAACCCAAAATCGACAACTGTTATTCGACGCGGCAAGCGGCACCACGGTTGTTCTTCGAGGCGGCAACAATTTTTCCACCGTGCCGACACCCACATTGTAGGTAGAGCAATTTGTTTTTCTTTTTTTTGTTCTTCATTCTTTTTGATAATTTCTTGATTTTTTTATTGTTTGTTGTTTGAAAAATATAGGAACTATGGGTTTTCTATTTTCTTGTTGGTTTTGTTAGGGTGTATTGTTGCATTTTTTTAGGACATTGATAAGGTTGGATAAATTCAGTTCATAAGTGGTAAAAATACTAGTTTTTAGTTGATGTAAAATTTTAGTCCGGGAGGTTGTTTTATTGAGGTTGTAAAGCGCATATTGTTGTTGATAATTATACTTATGATTATTACAGTATTACGATTACATATATTTTATATTATGCTCTCAACGGGGGTAATTAGTATTGCCATGTTTTTGTAAGTATTGGGAGATTGCTTTAATGAGGCAAAAAGCTGTTTATTGTTGTTAATAATTATGCTTATATAATTATGCTCTCAAATGGAGGGTAATTAGTATTACCATGTTTTTTCTAAATACGGGGATTGCTTATTGAAGTTTTTCAACCGCTTATTGTTGTTGACAATTATGCTTATGTGTATTTTCTATCATGCTTATGTATGTGTTATAGTATGCTTATGCTTGGTTGAGTTTTATGCTTATAAATGTTTGTCTATTAATAAATACTTTTATATAAATGACTAGTGTCACCTTTTGTTTTTGATATATTTTATGTTGGAAATGGCAAAAGAGAGTAAGAAAAGGAAAGCCCACGACTATTGACGATCGTGCGGGCGAGTAATAAGGAGGTGGGGAAGGATATGGGAAAAAGTGGTAGATGGTAGTAATTTGGAGTCTTTGAAGAGTCGAATATCCTAGGTTTTCCGATTAGTGCCATATTTTATTTCATTGTTTTTAGATCTTTGTAAACATAATTCAATTGCTTTTGTAAGCATAATTCAATTACTTTGTAAGAAGAATTCATTTGCTTTGTAAGCAGTTATTTTCATGGTATTTTATACTGTTAGCAGAATTCAAATGCTTTGTAAGCAGAATTCAATTGCTTTGTAAGCAGAAGTCAATTGCTTTGTAAGAAATTATTTTCATGGTATTTTATACTGTTAGCAATTATGTTCATGTTTTTGTATTCATCCCTTCTTTTGGAGTCATATTTTCGTCATATTTCGTTATCCAGTTCGGAGATGAATCCGACGTTATTTTCAATCCGTTGATGCGGCACATGTGTAATCCCAAATGATTCAAACAAAAACAAATAATTAACCATCATTTAGAATATGCATAAGCATATAATTATGCACATATAAGCAAATGTATAGTCATATCTAAGCAAAATCTTGGGTTAGAATACATGGGGACGTAATCAAAATTTTTGAATACACACAAGCTAGCAATAGTGCATACATAAGCAACATTTTTGTCTAACTTAAGCAAAGTGCAGGTTGAAAAAACCAATGATTAAATGAATGGGGAGTCTATATAAGTATAAGTTTTTGATTTTTGCATAACATGATATTTCTTATCAAATAAACTATAATTAATACGAGAGTTTAAAACACATTAAAACTTAAGCCACATTTTTCATTTGTGCGAGCAAGTATTTAAGCACATATAAGCAATATTCCGATCATATCAAGCAATTTATTTTTTTAAAAAAAATAAGGATGAAGAAATGAATTTCTGCATAACATGATAGGTTTTGCATATTCGCAAGTCTGTTCATAATTACAAGCATGTACATAAGCACAAATAAGCAACATACTAAACACGCATAAGCAACATGCGGGTAAACAAAAAAATTGGAATGATGAATCGAATGATTGTTTTAAAAAATGCGAATCAAATTTTAATTGGATCCAATAGAAATAGATAGTATAAACAAAAAATTGGAATGATGACTGGGATGATTTATGCAACAAATTCGATGGATTATGATTGCAAAGTTTATGGTAACTCATTCTATTTTCATGGGATTTAGTAGATTTAGCCAAACCCCTATTTTTATGTGGACTAATTTGCCCTCGGACTTTATCATGTATTTAATTAATATTAATCGATTTAATAATAACCATTGAAATAGGTAGATCGTGGTCCGGATTTGGTCTTATGTACTCATATAATAGGGGATTCCTATATAACCCTCCCCTATATATATATATATATATATATATATATAGGTATTAGTTCAAATGAGACCAATATCTTAGGGTGAGATCGTAGGGACTCATCTGGTGCGTTTATTCTTATTTTTGAAGGGCTTGGATTAATCCGGTATTTAAGGTAATTTTTAAACTAAAAAACGGTTTTAAGGACATATGTAATTATACATATTTGACCGATTTGAATTAAAGATATCTTGTGAATTACATTAAATTCGATTGGAGATAAATTCGGCAGGAGAGTTTAATTCGGCAGAGAGATAATGGGTAATCTTTATGCATATTCGAGATTTATGGGAAATAGAAAATTTTCATCAAAATTGATATCACACATCTCCTAAACTCCCCTAATCTCCTTAACTGCTCGTTTACAAAGAAAAAAGCAAAGAAAAACGCAGACAGTAGCAATAAAGAAGAGCAGAAAATTCTTGATTTTTTTTGAAGGGTGAGAAGCGAAGGTTGAAGAAAAATGCACAAAATATGCAACATATTACACATATAATACAACATTATACAACTAAATTCGTAACAATTCGAGAATCATACATTTTGGATTCATACAATTTTATCACAAATCGAAAGATGCAACATATTGTACATCATTACATAATTAATTATGCATTAATATGATATGGATTTGCATGCGCACCAGGCATTTTATGTGACTTCCTAGACTTTTTGCTAGTTCATTAAATAATTTCACCATAATATCAATAAATTTCACATCAAATGCACCACAACAATACTATAAATACATCAAATATAATGATAAAAATGCAATATTACGAGACTCACACATTTTTGATTCATACAATATCACCACCAAGTGATAGATGCAATATATTATCCGTATACATACCTCATTTTATAGTTAAATATGCATTTTATGCTACTTCATATAATTTTTGCTAATTCATGCAATAATTGCACCATAATATCATCAAATTTTGTATCAAATGCACCACAATGAGTTATAAATACATCAATTTAAGCGAAAAAATGCTACTTTACTAAAATCACATAATTCTTGATTCAAACAATTTTACCACCAAGCAAAATATACAACATATAATACATATAAATACATCAATATATTGGTAAAAATGCAACACATTAGAGTTATAAATACATGTTATGTGGCTTCATATCGTTTTTTTATAATCCATGAAAATATTGCACCATAATATGATCAAATTTCGTATCAAATGCAACACATTAGAGTTATAAATACATCAATTTATTGGTAAAAATGCAACATTACAATAATCACATATTTTTTTTTGACTCAAACAATCTTACCACCAAACAAAATATGCAACATATATTACGTAAATATACATCAGTACATAGTTAAATATACATAAATACAAATGAGTTTATATGTTTTGATAAAAGAGAGTTTTTTTTTTCTGGAGCAGATTACCGATTTTTGAAGTGATTATAGGTGAATCCAATTCCTAAAATAAAGCTAATAGATAAGGTAAGTAGATATCATTAATTATCTACATAATGGACGAAAATCATGCATTTTTTAGATCAGACAAATTTGCCCTTTTTCTAATTAAATGACAACAACTATTCTATATTTAATATGTGAATCTCATCCATCCATTGATTCGTTATAACGGTCCAGATGAGTCCCTACGGTCTCACTGCAAGAGATGGTCTCACAAGAACCAACCCCTATATATATGTTGGCAAATGTGGACCATAAGACATACTTTTGGTGAAAATTTTCACATTATTTCCCTAAGATAAGTATTTTAGGGTAAATTACAACATTAAAATCAGAGGGTTACAGGTTCCCTAAACTTAAAGTGTCTTTTGGGGTATATATATAACAAATATAGAGTTATCGTTCCGTAAATTTACCAAAATATTTGACGGTAAAATTTGTATATGTGTGCAAGTCGAGCGACAAATCGTGAATCGTTTGGTTATTTACAAACATATGTGCAAGTCGAGCACAAAGTGTAGACAAGAAGTTTACTTCATTAATAAATGTTACAAAAACAATGATAACTGCATTTTCATTCTTATTATCTATTTCGTTAATCAACTAGCTAGATTTCTCCATTATTTCTTCCTATTTAATTTGTATCGTGTATGTTTTATCGTTTCATCTAAAAATCTAGAATAAACTTGTTAAAATTGTTTTTTCGATAATAAAGCCTTTAATATATGTATCGGTTTTTGATAATCTCAAGTCATAAATTTTTCTCATCTAGTTGATTTCAACATATAATATTGTCATTATACATGCACATCTATTTTCCATGCCAATAGTGAAAATAATGAAAATATATATGCGTATCATAGTATCATGGATGTTATGTAAATTTCTTTAGTTTTTCAAAATTACATTTAACTGCCTTGTTACATTGTAAAATTAAAATAACTATACGTATGCACATACATCTATATATAAAAATGGAGACCAAAAAAAAAAAAAAGAAAAGAAAGAAACCAAAAGAAAGTAGTAGAAGAGAGAGACCAGAAGCAGAGGCCATAAACCCAAATTTTATTGCAATGGTTTTACTTTTACATAAAAAAATATTGTACATCTTATATAAACAAACTAAAATCATCAACTATCTTGGGTTATTGTTTCGACGACTTTGAGAGAGGTATCTCTTTAACCAAAGAGGCCTATTCCCCACCAATACCCTCACTGTTTCAAGATTGCCCATTATCATGTCAGGCAATTCTTGAGTTGTAAAAATGATTCTTCCAAACTCCGGATCTCTGTTGGGTCGGTTCTGCACATGAACATGCTCCACGCATCGTCCATACGTACTGTCACAAGCAACGAACCAATATCAACTCAAAAATAAAGAAATTTAAATTTTATTATGATGAATGAATAAAATAATCCAGGCTTTATATTTACGTGTTATGAAAGTGGTGCACATTGAATTAAAGAACACTTTAAATTTAGGGAGTCATGAAAACCAAAAAATAATCAAGTGTAAAGATTTTATTTGGTTTCAAGTTAGCCAACTCTTTGAAATTTAATGATTTTTGAAACATCACTTAAAATCCATTTACCAAGTAAAATGTCGCCGTATTTCTCGCCATGTGATGGGAGCACCATTGGAGAAGGTCATGAAGAGTGACCTTGCTTCCCTCGATGCAATGCTATCTAACGGTCTTGGTTGTGCGCCTAATACGAATGGCTCGGCATCTGCATTCAACCTGCTCATGGTGGTGGTTTGGTTTGTGTGGTGGAGGGGATTTAGGTTTGGGAGCTTTGTGTTTAGAGTTGGAAGAGAATGTTTCTTTCTTTTTTGTGTAGAATATATTGTGGCAAAAAAGTGTGATTTCTTGCACTTATTTATAGGACTTTGGAAGTAGAATCCTGAGTCAAGCTAGTCTTGTTCTCATGTGTTTAATTTGCCAATATTGGATTATGTGCAAGAAGTGTTTAGAGTTATGTAAAAATTTGGAATATATGTGTGTCTTTAAAGCATATCCAATTGACCAACGCTATTAATTAATGTTTGAAATGGCTTTCTAAAAATGAGTAGATTTTTACTTAATTTCATTGCCAATAGTTGTTAGATTTCAAAATTGGATCAAACATGGTGATTCTGTATTGATATTTTGGAGAACATAGCTTTATGCATGATGATGGTCTAAGCTATACAATTATTCTATAATGATATATAAAACTTTGAAAAGGTCATTAATTTCACCAGATTATAGTATCATGGTTTTGGACAAGTTTTGATGCTACAATTATTCAATTTTTCCTTGTCTTTTAGAAACACAATGATAGAAAGAAATTAAAACTTTACACTTTGGAAAAATTAAATAGATATATGGTGGTGGAAAGTAGTAGTTTAAACGAGAACGAATTAACTATGTATATAGATTTAATTTATATATATATATATATGTTGTTTTGGCAAAAACGTTCAATTATTTATGCGTCATATATGTAGTAAGTAAAGTAAAATACGAGTATGTAATGTTAAATAACTAATTTCGATCATCAACTTTGATTTTCAGGTCAATTCAATGTGATCGACATCTAATGTGGTAAAGTTTATGCACGATATCAACCTATAGTGTTGAGATTATATTGAGAAGAAGTAACTAATTCACGTTTAATTTTTTCTGTAAATTTAAAGTTCAAACTAATAATTCAGTTATTTTAAAATTTGCGCTATTTCCATATATACACACTTAGAATTATCCATTTTCAATAAATTCATCAAATATTGAGCTAATCTTGAGGCTATGCTTGTAAATCTAAATAAATGTGATTTTTTGTTGTCTTTCATTATATGGATTAAATAAATGAACATGTATTGTCTTCGTACAATATAATTAACTCCCTACTTTATATCCTAGAAAGACTTGTAAAGGTATTTACGTTTTAGAGATAAATACACTTACCCATCCGAACTATCCGATTTTTACACTTTACCCTCCAAACTTTAATTCGTGATACTTTGCCCCTGAACTATGAAAATCGTTACACTTTACCCTATATTGACAATTTTGCCCCTAGGTTTTATCCTTTTAAAACAATAGTTCAAGTTATCCCTTTAAACTCTATTTTGTGGCAATCTACTACATAATAATAAATTTATTGCATTAAACATTTAACATGAAAAATTTACTCCATAATCAATTTATTTTTCGGATTTTTTGAGAAACGAGAATTCTTATTTTTCGTCACTTGTTTTGTTCGTAGGCGTTGTTACACCTACTTAGATCCAGTCTCTATTCGAGAGGTTTTAAAAGGATCATGTCGGGTTTCACCTATAAACTCTACAGGACATACTTGATCAAAATTCTTATTTCAAGTTTAAATCAGTATACAAATTAGGTCTATAGACCGAAAATGAACATAGCCATTACGACCATATCAGCCCAACATGCTTAGTAAAATTAATAAATCCCTTAAAATTCATACCTTCTTTGACCGAAAAGCAGGGTGAGATGGCTCGCAACACCACCGATCGGAAAATTATCGCCCCGGATCGTTTGACAAACGGCTCCTCACCTGTTCAACCTCACCCTCGAGAGAAGATGATGCGCAAGTTATCCAGGCTCTTCAAAGAATCGCTCATCACGGCCTTGGTTCGTTTCCTACCCCAGGCGTATAAGTAATTCTTCAAAGGGATAGATCAATAGTACACTATGAACACATGTTGAACAAAAGCCTTTATTTTATTAAGAACTTAAAGAAAAATTTATTACATCAGTAATCTCCTTTTGGGAGGAGAAAACCTGTGTAGCCTCTCATAAAGGCTATCACACTCTTGTACATAAAAATAAAAAACTAAAACTGAAAACTGAAAACACTCTGGAAATTCTAAACTCACAACATAATTTTACAAAGAAAGTTTATTGTTAGAAGACTAAGGGAAATGCTCGATGCCTTTAGCCTTCTAAAAGCTCTTGTTTTGTATAGAGGTAAGGGTCGCCTCTATTCCTTGGATTCTCCCATCCACTTTTGAAAGTAGTGAAATACTTTACTATCTTCACATGGCTCGGGTCCCTCCTCATGCGGTATCCAAGACAAGTTGATAAGGCTCCAAAGCCATCGACTCTTCTTTTTCCGTCTTTTAGCTAGATGGAATCTTATGACGTCATTGCTTACGTCATTAACAGATTATCGACATCTTGATGAGTTGGATGCCAATTACTAGATCGACCCACTTTTTTGTCTCTTTGCTAAGTGGGTTATCCTTGAGTCACATGTCTCCTTTAACTTTTTGTCGGGAATCTACGTTTTTGGTGGTCCCCGAAATTTTAGATATACGTGACTTTTCTTCTCCGTCGGGTCTTCTCCGATCAACTTTTGGTAGGAATCCTTTTGCCAAATTCAGTTCTTTCGGTTTTGACATTCGAGACGGACCAAGTTCCCAATGGCGATGTGAGCCATATTGCAGTATTTCGGTGAGTTTCTTTACTCCCGATAGCTTGTTTTCCCACGAGAAGATTTCTTTTCTTTTCAAACGGATCTTCTGCGAATCTTGTAGTTTTTTCTGTCATAGTATTCAACGGGGAAAGATCCGTTTCTTGAATTTTGATAAAATTGGAATGGAAACTTGACCTTGTCCATCTCAGTGAGACTAACCCACAATCCCCATGCCCTTCTTGCGATGTCGATCTTGTGAAGGTCATGGCCAATTGTACTTCTTACGAACTTGCCTCATTGATATTTTCGAAGGCTCTTTCATCCGGTCTTGAAGCTAATGTAATGGAAGGCTTCATGTCCACCTTTTCCGACCAGACTCTGTTCTTTGCACTTATGAAATACAACTCCAATGTATCCCCTCGTTTTAGGTGTCATTGTTGGACCAAAGACTCATTACATCGCTTCCTAAATCCATTTTGGTAATTTTGTGATCTCCGGGAAGGTGGTGAAGTAATATAAAGCGAGGCCAAAGCCCCAAATTCATACCACCTCTTTACTTCTTGGCTGGAATTTGGTAACATCAAACCCTTGGATATTTTCGAAATATCAATTTTGTTTTTCGGAGATATCCCGTTTGCACTGGTGATTAGTTTCTCCCACCCGCTGGTATTCTGCCAAGAAGAAGAAACTTTAATCTCGTTAGTATCAATCTTAGAAGTGCCCATCATGGGCCTAAGATTAATCTCTTTCGCCCTTTACCGGACGTCTTTGGGTAGATGTGATAACTCGGGATTTGACCGGAGTATCGCTTTTTCCTTGAGCCAACATTTTACGCGACTTAGGACTTGTGCTAGAGGTACTTGAATCCTCTGTTACGGGTTGGGAGTCTACGCTCTAAACGCTCCGTTTGCTTATTAGCGCCCCAGGAGTGGCCCTTGAAATACCGTTCTCGGTGAGAGTGAGACCGGACACATGCTCGTATACAATCGGTTACTTTATCTCGATTATTCCTTTGTAATTTCGGCCAAATCAGCATTGATGACCAGGGGTATCAAATTCTCGGAGTAGCATTTCAAATTGGTCTCCAAGATGTCTTGAGGGTGAGGATGGAATCAACTTCAATTCCCTCCATCTCTTGTTAGAAAATGCAAGAACATTTTCATGAGATTTTATAATGACAATATCATAATCATAATATTGACATTCAGACTTGCCATCTAAGTATTCTAGCTTTTTTGGTTTTGATTCAATTTTTTTCGAGGAAAAGCTTTAACACTTGAATTATCAATTTTAAGATAAACTTTTTAGCCGAGTAGGAATAAAGGCCATTTTTTGAAAGTCTTTACATTTGCAAAGAATTCTTTCTCGTTGATATGCCACCGAGTATCTTCAGCCATGCGTAAAAAGACGCAATTGCAATTGTAACCCCCTTATGGACGCTACAAGGCTCCTTAACTTTAAACTTCTTTAAAACAATTATCATCATGAGAAAACTGAAAATGTCACAAACTAAGAGTTTGAATTCGAAAATAAGCTTAAAGCATACAATTTGAAAAGAGGTTTTCAATCAATCTTAAAATAAAACATAGCGGAAGCATAAAATTGAAAATAAGTTTCATAATTTGACATCATAAAATATAATGTCTTTCTTGGCGTAATTCCGTTTCCAATCCCACATCGTTGCACATACGCTCCTCACGTACTTCAACTTAAGTCATCCTCATTATATTCTTATACGCAACATGATGTAACTTTAATAAGCATTAAGCTTAGTAAGCACATTTGAATTCTCACAAAAACATTTTTCAAAGTATGAGCATTTATCATGAAAACATAAATATGAGCATGATCATTGTAAATAACTTATGCATCTCTTTCTATGCATAAATAAAAAAACATGCATATTCATTTTATCTTTATGGGCCCAAGCGTTACACCATTAACATCATTAGCGCGCCGTCATGAAAGGAAAGGGGTAGCAAATCCCAAACCAAACGTAACAAGTCCACCTTGCGGGACAAGTCCACCTAGCGGGACAAACATCATCATTGGGTGTGTAACGCTTCTATTACGTGATACATACATATACATTCATGAAAAGCTCATCAACAATTTGTATAGAATGCCATAAATACTTTTCATAGAGAATGCTCGAATATAAGATGTTGAAATCAGTGTAACTTATAAAAGAACATTTCATAAACTTATATATATCATGTTGCAGGTGAGAATGTACTTACTTGACTTATTTACTTACTAAACCTTTTACTTAAGGGTGATGAACGTCCGATCACGGTGTGCTTGCCTTCTTGGAATGTTCATGTCAAATATTTTCATGAGAAACACATACAATTAATATAGACATTAAAATTTCATTTATAAATATATATAAGATTTCATAAATGGCCTAAATAATGTTCATAAAACTTCATTATTACATGATTAAGCCTAATGCTCTAAATCTGGAAATTCTGACCTATACATACTTAAAATTATTAATCTGATAATATAAATATTAAATTCATGTAAAAATTAGTAATATGATACTTAACATCCTAATAGAGTATCACAAATTTTTCCTTTATAAAATAGATGTGAAAAACATGATTGTCAAATTTTCTACATGAATACAATTGTACAGTCATCTTATATTCTAGTCTGGGCATACTGTAAAGAACGATTTTTAACTCACAACCTAGATACCGTATAAATCTAAAACTTTTCAGAATTATACCTAACACATATATACATGTCCCAAAATTTTTCTAAAGTAAATGATCATCCATTTATAGTTCAAAATAATTATTCAAAACGGATCCTAAAAACTGTCAGGATTTCATACACTGTGAACATATTAGATTATAAATTTCATATCCTCCAAACCGGGATAGATAAAATTCCAATAAAATTACTGGATACTAATAATGCATATAGGAATGACATATCCAAAATTTAGCTATAAATAAAATCATATCCATGCTACACATGCTTCGCAAGTTTGAGATCATACAAGTTTTCAGATTCATGAATGAATGTCCAATGGTAAAAGAAAATTAGTTAATAGATCATCAATAACTACAAGGATCTGGAAATTTAACCTAGCATATGTGACATTTAGCTAGGTATTTCTAAAATATAAATGTACTCAAGAAGCAATAATTTGTATATCATAACATTTCACCAATTAAATCCGAATTTGGAAATACATACCTTATTTCTTACAAGATCTTGTATAAGCAAAGTGGTTCACTCAATAGATCCTTTGATGCAACTTTGTTGAAACTACTTGTATGATTAATTCTTGTGTAGATATATGTTATGCACCATTGAATTCAAGGTAAATAGTATGAAGAAGTAAAAACACACTTTGGTGAAGAGTTGGATTTGATTCTTTGAAAGGTCTCATGTAGAGATTTTTGAGGAAACTATTTAGAATGAAGGAACTTATTGGCTCTCTAAATTTTTCAGATCCACACACCTCTTATTCATATGTGTAACTTTGTATTCTCAGCAAAATAACTAGATACAAGTCTCATCTATTAAAGTATTAAAAAAAAAAGAAGTCCCTACATCTTCACATGATAGTTGTTAGCCATGTTCCAATTTATAAAATAAAGACCTTACTTTTCTTGCTTTCTTCATTGTGATTTAATCATGGAGAATATACCTTAACTTTTGTGGTTCAAATAGGGAACAACCATGATACTTTACTTGCTTTATACAAATCATAACAACCACACCAACATGATATAGTAAGATGTCACAGAATTTTCTGGTTTGGCAAGCTTTAGCGAGTTGGACCATAACTCTCACTTTACATATTCAAATAAGGTAATTCTTCTTCCTATAGACACCTAAGACATGTATCTACATTAACATGCTTAAAAATACCAGATAGGAAACTTATTTAATGGGTAAAATATGTTGGCAAAGTGGCAAATGCTGTTGTGCAGTTTTTCAGCTTTTCAGTTTTGGCATGCCTTAGTGTTTGGGCCATATCTCATAATTTACATATTCAAATAAGGTGATTCTTGTTCCTATAGACACCTAAGACATGTATCTAAATTAACATGTTCAAAAATCCCAAATAAGAAACTTATTTTATGGTAAAAATACGTTTGCAAAGTTGCACATGTTGCTGTCAAGTTTTACAGATTTTCAGTTTTGGCATGTTTGAGTGTTTTGAGTATATCTCATACATTACATATTCAAATAAGGTAATTCTTGTTCCTATAGATACTTAAGACATGTACTTAAAATACCATGTTCATAAATTCCAAATAATCACCTTAAGTAAGAAGGGAAAACGTTCACAAAATTGCATCTAAAACACCATATCATCAAGTCCATATACTACATATGAGTTTGAAGTGCATGAAAGTAATTCATTTAATCACTCTTGATTAGCATAATAATTGTCAATATAATATGTAATTTCTCATATATACACACATCACATCATAGTATTATATATATATATATATATATAACTCATGTTCCAGATATACCGTCATAATTCTTTTGACATGAACTTCCGAGCACACCGATCCCACGTTCTTCACCTGTTATAACACTAGATGAATCATTAGTGTTAAATATACCAACATTCATTATGATTAATAAAATTATATAATCATTAAAGAAAAATGTGGGCATTACAGCAATATCTGCATGGCACTTCACCGTTTGGTGTGGCTTTAGTAAGAACTGCTGCCCACCAATAATCACTGGCATCTGTGTAAAGAACCTGTTCATCTTCATCCTGTGGAATTGCAAGTTTTGGAAGCTTTTTGCAAACTTCTTTAAGCTGCTTAATTCCTTCTTGATGTTCATCCTCCCATTTGAATACTGCATCTTTTTTAAGCAATGGGCTAAACACCTTCCTGTAATGAGCTAGATTGTTAATAAACATCCCAACAAAATTAACAACTCCAAGAAAACTCTGAAGCTGCTTCTTGTCTTTCAGCGTGTCTGGAAATCCCTGTATTTTCTCCACAATATGACTTTGTAGGATAATTCCAGATTCATCGATCTCAATCCCGAGAAATTCGATCTGTCTTGTTGCAATCACTGCCTTTTTTTTCCGAAAGCACTAATCCTTTCTTGTGACAAACATCTGAAAATATCCTCCCTGACTGTCTGTTGAAGAATTTCTTCTTCACTCGATTAAGTGAGTCAATTCCATCGTCAGAATAGATCTCTTCTTCATAGATGCTTTCATCTGAGGGTATATCCTCAAATTGATACACCTGTATAAGATCTTGATAATAGACAACTTCCTCAATTTCTGGTGTAGCCTCGAACTATCTGACTCCTCGTTTTTGATTGTCTGGGCAATCCATTGAAATATGCCCTCTTGCTCGCATGTCCAGCAATTACAGTCTTTGAAACTTTCATTTGCTCGGTGTGACATGCCGAAAGTTCTCCTTCATGGTGTTCTGGTACTTGCTTGATTAGACACGATGAAGAGGCTCTACTCCTTGGTCTTTGGTCTTTGCCCGTTTTGTAACCGGGCTTTTTGTTTTGACCAAAACCTTCTAGGTCTCCATGAAGACTGCTTCTTTTCTTTGTTGCTTCCTCGGCGGAATGGATGGCTTCGCTCCTTCTTCTTTCTCGTGCCGTCTTGTTGACCTCCCACAATTGTTGGGATGTCATTATCCACGCAACATAGAGGAACTGCTTTGTTAATTCCTCTCAATCTCTTGTAGTTCTGTACAAAGTTGCTTGGTAACACCATTCGAGATAACTTGGCCTTTAGGAAAGACATTTTTCCCACGTTTCTCTTCCGCTCCATCCTTGTATTCCGATCGGCATTTCTCTCCGGGGACTCGGAATCTTGGCAAAGAATAGTTGTGCAACTTCCTTTTCTTCAATCTTGGATTTCCACTGGTATTCGGTGAACAACCTGATATATTCGTCAATATGACAAATATCATATAACTCAAGGCTATAGAGGGCTTGTTTATACCTCTTTCTTTTTTCATCCGCTAATCCTCGAAATAACTTTGTCGATGAACCGGATTTTGAATAGTTTTGCCATACCATCGACAATTCCTTTAAGTGATTCTCTGATGTGACCGAATCTTTTGTACTAGCATCGGTCATATCCCGCAATCTTCACCGATCCTTCAAGACTCATTTCAAGAACTAAAATGAATGAATCCTTTGTAAGATCAAGGGTTCTCATTTGAAATTCTCATAGTGAAGCCCATTCATCAATGAGAACTTCTCTATTTTTAAAATCAGGATGTCAGATTTAACATCAACCCATATGGATGTATTGGGTCGAGGTGCGATCTTCCATAAGGCGTCTCCGATAAACATTCGGCCTTCCAAGAGGTTGTCTAGTTCCCAAGAGGTTTTGACCTCCTGTCCCTCGAAAGTGGATCACTCCGGTCGTGAAATCCACAGAGTGTGGCATCCTCTCCCCGAGCTCCATGATTCGAACCCGTACTTTCTTCGACGTTAGGATTAAGCTGGTGGTGGTGGTGGAATTGGTCTTCTTTGGATCATAGGTGACCAATGTTCCATCTCTGTGTTCATCTTTAAATCTACAATTCCTAATCCTGGGAAGGATTACGCAAGGTCATGTAGATCTTTAAGATTCATCTTTTCCATATCCATCTTTTTTAATTTTTGATGGATTTTCCTTTGATTAGAGCAATGAGCTTCTCCTCATCTGTCATTTTTCGTATAACTTTGGTTGGTTTCCCCTTTTTTGGTGTAAATAGGGTGTCCCGAAATCTATACGCTTCTTTCCTCTGAAGAACTCGGCCTTTCCTCCAGGTTCTTGACTCATTTTCGAACATCATGAAGGAGTTCAAGAGTATCCGTCGATATTTTACCATCGTCTCCATCGGTTTTGGATCCGATGAACTTGTCTTTGGTAGATGAATATGGCGGTTGCCATAATTCTCGCGTCTTCCGGACTTCTCTAAGATCTTCGGAGAACTTAGATTTGTCTGGAAATATCTCGTTCCACTTAGGTACTCCATCAGGAATCATTGTTCTGATGGGAATTTTCATGAACCGTTTCTTTAAGTTTCATCAAGTGAACATATAGGGTCTGGTTAAGCATCCATAACTGCCTATAATATTCTGCTCGCATTTTGCATGCCTTAAGGTTTCCCGTCGGCTCCTGCCTGTTCTTTTTCTTCATGTTGATATTCCCAATATGAAACCTGGTCAAGGTGTTCTTGTACATACATCGTCAATATTTGACGATATGTCCTGTAAGGGGTACATCTCAGACATCGGTCCGGATCCATAATCTCGGAATAATTTCTCCTCACCAATTGTTAATTACATAAATATAATAAATTTAACTAAAAGTTCTTAATAAACCAAGGCTCTGATACCATTTTCGAGGATCGCAAGACCATGAGGAGTAAAAATAGAAATTGCAATAAAATTTATAGTCTAGGTGGTAAATTGCAACAACTTCAAAGTTTAGAGGGTAAACTGAAAACCAACTATCATGAAACTAGGGGTAAATTCGGAATTTTAGGCAAAGTGTAAAATTTCGCGAAGTTGAGGGGGTTAAGTGTAACGTTTTAAAGTTCATATGACAAAGTGTAAAAGTTCGAATAGTTTGGGGGGTTAAAGGTATTTATCCCTACGTTTTATTTATAATCTGCTTTTTGTAAGAAATATATATATATATATATATATATATATATATATATATATATATATATATATATGGGGGAGGGTTATATAAGACCCCCTATTATATGAGTACGTAGGACCAAATCCAGACCACATATCTACATATTTCAATGGCTATTATTAATTCTAATTAATGTTAATAAAATAAATGGTAAAGCCAAAATGGGGGCAAATTAGTCCACATAAAAAATAGGGAGGTTGGCTAAATCTAGTAAATCCCATGAAAATAGGGGAGTTACCCACAATTGGTGACATCCTTCATTCAACCCACACCGTGTAGTTGATTTCCAAACAAATTTGATGATATGTTTCCTTAACTCAATGCGCTAAATCTAGAAAATCCCAATAAATTTTCGTCATTCCCATTGCTTTTTAAAAAAATTGCTTGATATGGCCAGAATGTTGCTTATATGTGCTTAAATACTTGCTCACACGTATGCAAAATGTTGCTTAGTTTTTACTGTGTTTTAAACTCTCGCATTAATAATAGTTTGTTTGAGAAGAACTATCATGTTATGCAAAAAAATTAAAAACTTATACTTATATGGACTTTTATTCATTCAATCGTTGACGGTTTTTTCAACCCAGAAATCTGCTTGGGTGATACTAAAATGTTGCTTATGTATGCATGAATACTTGCTTGTATGTATTCAAATATTTGATTACGTCCCCATTTGTTCTAACTCAGTACTTTGCTTAGTTATGGCTAGACGTTTGCTTACATGTGCATAACTATACGCTTATGTATATTCTAAATATTGCTTAATTATTTATTTTGTTTGAATCAGTTGGGATTGCACATGTGCCATGACAGCGGATTGAAATAACATCGAATTCATCTCCGAATTGCATACTAGAATGCGACGAAAATATGACTCCATAAGAAGGAATTAATTTTGATAATATCGACAACGAAATACCATTTTAAAAATGATGCTTAATAAATAAAAAAAAGTATGTGTTCGAGAATATGTTGTGACTGTTTATTTATTTGTTTAATACTGCTTATTCACATATTACAAATTAACTATGTGTGGTTATTGTAATGCTTATTACTACTATGTACTCAACTTATTTGTGATCATTTATTTGTAGTGTTTTTCGAGCAAATAATTCAACATTCTTGCAAAATTTGGGTTTACAAAGTCCCATATGTTCAATTGCTTATTTGTGCGTAAAGTGTTTCTTGTGAAAGGATGTTATGGTGCTTAGAAAGCAATTGAATTACGCTTACAATACCATCAAACCATGAAAATAATTGCTTTCAAAGTAATTGAAATCTTACAAAGCAATTGAATTTTGCTTACAAGACAACTAAATTCTCGCTTACAAAGCAATTAAATTCTCGCTTACAATATCTAAAAACCATGAAAATAAATACGACACTAACTAGAAAATATTCCTATATCAACTACGCATGTACGTCCAAACCAACCATAGTTAAAATTTCTATAAAATACTACAATATTCAACATTTTGATCAAAAGTATGAAACAACAACGTTTCCTTGTGATCCTAACTCGATTTGCCAAACTCCTTCGCCCCGTCCCAAGACCGACTTCCTCTACTCGTTCTTACATCTTTTGTCATTTTCAACAGAAAATCTATAAAAAAAAAAAGACATTAGTCATTTATATAAAATATTTATTAACAAACAGAACATTTATAAGCATAAAAACCAACCAAACATAAGCATAATATAAGATATGTATAAGCAGAAAATAAACTATAGATAAGCAGAATTATCAACAACAATAAGCGAGTTGAAAATATCAATAAGCAATCCCCCAACCTTAGAAAAAAATATGACAATACTAATTACCCCTAATTTCAAAGCATAATATAAAACATAGATAAGCATAATATAAAACATACATAAGCATAATTATCAACAACAATAAGCAGTTGAAGCCTCGTTAATTTTCGATTGCTAACTTTATTTTTATAACTAGTAAAATCGTTACATAAAAAATAATAAAAAACCCACAAGATCGATTATGCATTTAGAAGAAATAGAGATGCGGTCGCGATTGATGTGGCGAAAGCGCTATCGTACCTCCACCGCGATTGTCGGTCGGCGTATATTGCACCTGAGCGTAAAGCCGAAAAACATCACGATCAACAAGAATTATCGCGCGCTCGTTTCGATTTCGGGCTTTGAAGCTCAAAGGAAGAGACGAGAGCAGAGTGGTCACCACGATCCGTGGGACCAGAGGTTATAGCGCCGTAATGGATATTGGAGAACGGGCGTGTACGAGAAATGCGATGTCTACGACTACGAAATGGTCTTTGTTGGAGATTATCGGTGGGCGGAGAAATATATATAAAATGTCGAAGAAGAAATTCGAGTTTTCCCGAGAATCGTGGTTGAGAAACTAAGGGATGGGAAATTAATGGAGATTGTAGATGAGAGGCTGGTTATGATTGGAGGGATTAATGATGAGAGGGTGTTGCAGAGAATGGTTGTTATGGCTTTGTGGTGCATACGGGAGAAGGCTAAGATGAGAAGATATGCAAGATTTTAGATTACACACGTCCCTCAAAACCGTTCCTAATTTTTAGCCCACTACCAAAAATAATTTCTCTCCCAAAAACTGATCTTAATTAAAATTACCAAAAAGTCCTTTTTTTATTAAGTTATATATTAAAAAATGGTACAATCTGATTAATCTCAACCGTTTAAAAATTAAATCAATGTCTCAGATTTGGTCTCGTGTACTCACGTAAGTTATGTGGACTCACACGATCCAAATCCTATATATATATATATATTATATAAACATCATACGTACAATATGAAATTCATCTTTGTATATCTTGAAAACACTTATGTCAAATTTAGGAAAATGATTATTTTGTCATCCCAACTATGGCTATTTTAATTTCTAAATTTCGCCTTTTTTTTCTGTTTGGAGTTCACACCTATCAACTATACGGGAATTGTAGTATGCCATCTATGAATCTCTTGCAGCGGTGATAATTAATCCTTCAAGACTCTATAACGATTATCAAATTATTTAAAGTGCTTTCCTCTACCTCTTGAAATTGTCAAACGGTAGTCTTGTTCTTCAACTTGGGAGAGAACAAAAGTTGAGTAAATGATCATGAACATAAATAAATTCACTACAAAGTAAATATTCGTTGCTAAGCAGTGGAAATGGAAAAAAATCCGTCACATAACTTGTCCCCACTAAGTGATATGGAAAAACATTGGTGAGAACCAAAACCTGTGAAGCCCCCGATTTTCCGCGCGTGTAATTGATCTTTTTATCGTCTATGTATTTTATCGACTATTTTACCGCGTCACTTTGTGGGTAAATATTAATAATAAATATATTTTGCATTTAATTTCACTTTTATTTATTACTTGTGATCATCATCATTATTAATTCTATTTCACATTAATGATCACTTGAATGATCATTATTACTATTTGTGTATTTATTAGTCACCTTAGAATTTTAAGAGACTATTTATTTTAGAGACTTTTACCTTAGAGAAATAAGAATTTGATTTGGAATAAGTGATCATGAGACTTATAAGTGATCAAAGAAATCACTAATTATTTTGGAGATTGATATTATTCATCTATTATCATCAAATTTGGGACAAAAAAATGAAAATACCACTTTTGCCTTTAAGTGGACGGCAATGATCATGTATTTGGTGTATAAATACCACCCAATTCTTGTACATATACACCTTATGTTAGTCATCTTGTGTATAATTACACCATTTATTCAAACATTATACACATTATCTTATATATCAATTTTTTAATATTATTTTCCCCAACTTATTCCCACTCACCCAACATTCCTTCCTTACCCATCCTTTGCCCATACCTTTGACTTCCTTTTGTCTCCATGCAAGAGACAAATTACAAGACACAAAAATTGAACAAAAAGTTCCCCTCCCTCTCACCAAAGTGGACGGCCATATTGGCCAAAAATGAACAAAATTTTGTTCATTTCACCAACTCATCTTAATCTTCAAACTAATCATCTCCTTCTCTCTAAACAATCTCCTTCTCTCCCTACAATTCCTTCATATCTTCAAATCTTCAAAACCAATTCCTTCATATCTTCAAACCTTCAAGAACAATTTCTTCACATCTTCAAATCTTCAAAGAACACACTCTTCATATCTTCAAACATCCTTCACATCTTCAAGAACATCTTTTTAATATCATCAAACACTTCCTCTTTTTTCAAACACTTAAACAAAAACACAAACATTCTTCTTACTTACTCATAGAATTCGAACCCCCCTCTCTCAAAGGTAAGAAAATTGTATTCTTCAATTCAACTTGCTATCCTAAACTCATCACCTTCTCTTCTTAACTTAAGTTTAATTTTGACTTTTTGAGATACACATAGGACCATACATAAGGACATGCATGCATTGTGGTCACCTTAGAGGAATTGAAGAAACTTTTTTTGGAGAATTTGGAATACAAGGTAAGATATGGACACTAGTACCCTTTTCTCTTCCTCTTCCTATTTTCTCCAAATTTTAACACCCCTTTTTCATTTTTGAGAAATAGGGGCTGACCTTAAGTGGTTTTGAGGGTGAGCCAAAAATTCCAACTTTGAAGCTTCGACTAGTTCCATTTCATTTACTACGGTAAAGTGTAGTATTCCCAATTTTCTCACCTTCTTCTTTTTCTCCTTAATTTTTTCACTCATTTTCTAGCTCTTAATTTTTGATATTTCTTGACTTAGGGGCTGACCTAAGTGACTTCATATCAAGTTGTGAAAT
Source organism: Rehmannia glutinosa (assembly GCA_016081115.2). Taxonomy (NCBI): domain Eukaryota; kingdom Viridiplantae; phylum Streptophyta; class Magnoliopsida; order Lamiales; family Orobanchaceae; genus Rehmannia; species Rehmannia glutinosa. The sequence goes on from JABTTQ020003229.1 coordinate 299,884, forward strand.
TTATCCTTTTTTTCACAACTCTCCAATTTTAAAGTGGGTGGAAAAATCTTTCCAACTTCTAGGTGTTTTGTTAAATGCATGTAGTCTTTTGATCTTGAGCACTTGAGATATATATATATATATATATATTATGTATTGCATGTTAAATTCTTGTATCAAGTTGTGAAAATTCTCAAGTGTTGCTCAAAAATGCTATTTATTGAAATTTAGGTGCATGCATGTACAAATTATTGTTCTATTTGATGAATTCTTGTATGAAATGGACATGCATGTGTATGATCCTTGAAATCCATATTTTGTACGACTTATAACCTGTACAAGTCGAGCATAATTGATTAAATTTCAACTTTTGGACTTAAAATGCAAAAATGGAAAGTTGGTGGACTTAATTGCAAGAAAATAAAACTTAAGGGACCCCTCTGTAATTTTTGAGTTTTGGGACTGTACTCAGGTTCAAAAATGATGTTTGGACATTTTAATAAAGTTTTAAGAGTTTTAAGATCAATAAAATCAACCTTTAAAAGCCCAAGGACTAGATTGCTAAATTTTAGAAGTTTAAGGGATACTTTGCAATTTTGAAACTGTACCAGACCCTATTTTAAAATTTGAAATTTTAACTCTTAAGGGACTGGAAATAAAATAATTTAAGTGTATTCCAAAAATCCAATTGTTTAGAGCTTGGAAAGTAATTTCATAAAAATTGAAGGACCGAATTGTAAAAGATTAAACTTGAGGACCCAAATGAAATTTCCATGACTTATACAACCCATGTACCTGGAAAAACTAATTTAACTATAACATAATTATACTTTGGACCCAAGGTCAAATTTCATAACAATTTGGACCCTTAAAGCCTTAAAGGCAATTATTTCAAAATGGGACAAAAATGAGATTTTCAAAAGTTAAGGGACCTATACTTATTTCTTTTTAAAACAGTTTTTGTCCCAATATCCCACTGACCTTAGTGACATTTTTCAACTGGAATCACATTAAAAGCCCTTCCGGTTTGTGAGTTCCAATTATTTTAAACTTAGGGCCCGAAATGACAATTTTAACAAATTTAGGGCAATGTGAGAATTTTATAAAAACTCGACCTCAAACCTTTAAAAACCTGAATCTAGAGGCTTTAGTAACTGACCTCATAATTTTTCAAGGTTGGGACATTTATTTATTCAATTTTAACCCCAAAAGTATTGGTTTTTACAAAACGGGGCTAATTGTAAAAATTTCTTTTTAACAAGGACCTAACTCAAATTATTTTTCTTTTAAAGAAATAGCCCTGGACCCTCTAACTTTAATAATTAATTAAAATATTTTATTTTCTCAAAAATTCCTTGACTTATCGGATCGTCTTGAATTAATACACGATCGCGGGCGACTCCTGCGTCTTGCGATTTTGAATCTATAACGGGACTTATGTTCCACCTAATCTTTCAAGATATCGAAGATTGCTTATTCTCCCGATAATCATCTTCATCCAAATAACTCCACCGATGACATAATTGCCACACGCGATTTTGAAAACTTTTCTGAATCTGCTTCCCCTGAATTAATAATAATCGATTTGCTGAACTTGTATTTATTTTCCTGCCTGAGTCAACTTGGTGTGTCGAGCTCACAGTCAGAATGGATAAGTCGGGGATGGAATCGGACGACTCGGCCTGCTATTCCACTCTCCGGTGGTCCTAATCCCGAATCGAGGGACGGAGTTTGTCAAGGAAGCGGGTCGTAGTACTTGAGGTATAATCATGATTATGACAATCCAGGCCTAGCTAGCTCTCTTTTGTGGATTTGTCTTTGCCTATGGAGCGATAAGGTGACAGGTCTTGGACCATCTTACTCGGGAGTTACAAGGAAGAACGAAGGAATCGCTGTCTGATCCACACGATTCTGGAGTTAATCAGACCCGTTTGGTTGGCGCTACAAATCCGTACGCAACCGCTACTTGTATTGCATTGGTTGGCACTACAAATCCGTACGCAACCATTACTTGTCTTGCATATGATTGGCGCTACAAATCCGTACACAATTCTACCTGTCTTGCCTGAATCACATAATGCCTGTGTGACCACGAACTGTTTCTTAAACTGTATAAGTATATTACTTAATATATTTATCACGACTCTTGTGGACTGTGTGTGAAATCATGCATCATATCTCACGCGTTTTCATACAACTGATTTTCTCGCATTAACTATATATATCGCCACACTTGCACACGATCACCCCATCCACTGAGATTTCTGTCTCATCCTCTCATGTTTTCTAACCTTCAGATGGGGACTATGTCGAAGATGTCGAACCGAACACAGATTGATGACTCTATCCCCACCTGTCGAAATTGCATCATTTTTCTGATGATTGTACTTGTTTCATGTACTTCTACTGATGTTGGACTCCCATTTATCATGCTACTCTTTTCTCTCTTTGACTGTAACTTAAGGGCGTAGGAGCCTTGACATTTAAGATTTGGATATTATGTACTCTACATTTTAGTTTGGCTGTAAACTTATTCGAGGTTATTATGCTTGGGATGTATTTGGATCTTGTTAGACTTTAAGTTATAATTCGTACTTTTATGTTTATTTTTATTTCATTTTGCTTTAGACTCTGTTTCACTTGGGATTGTTGTATCATTTGTCATTTGTTGGGTTTATTTCTGTTTAAGTGGTTGATCATCGTCGTGTGTCCGTGGGGCGTGATAGTTTAAGTGGAATCGAGCTCGGCTAGTAAGATAAAAACTTACACCGAGTGACCCGAGGATAGGACCTCGATGCCGTGTTGGGTAATACCGCGACTTGACTAATTAAGTGTGAAATCAATTTCAAATTGACGTATAACTTAGTATTATTGAGGTTTAGACTAAGTTAGAACATATACTTGGAGATTCCATAGTCATACTTATCTTGACTTAGTTGACTCTTGGTGACTTTATTTATTCATTCTTCTTTATTCCCTCCTTATCTTTCCTTTACTTTTGTCTAATCGCCTTTGTTTTGTTTGATCGGGATGGAGCCGCACCCCTACTTGGTGGGAAGTTTTCGAGGCCCGCGCCGAAGCGGGATTACTTTTCGAGCACTTACAATTCATTGGCAGGAGTGCCTTCGAGCTACCTCGAGTTGTCGGAGGAGCGCCATCGTGTCGGGAATCGACACGGCTCCTGGCAAGGAGCCAGGAAGAGAAAAACGAGTTGACCGTCATTGTCAAAGACCGCGACAACACTATTCATGCGGGAGGACAGATTTAGATTATCCGGGGCGCTGGATAATATGCGAGAAAAAGATGAAGAGAGAGCGAGTGATGGCCATCAAAAGTGGGAGATGGACGCCCACATGTCTCGGGATAATATTGACCGCTTGGAGGAGACCCTCATAAAAAAATTACCGTGATCGAGGATCTACACAGGCCCCTAGCCGGCGAGATGCTACCTTGGAGGCTTTGCTTTAGCGACTAATGCGCCGCCTTTGCCACCGCCCGAGACAGAGCACATGCGACCGGGAGGCAGGATAACAAAGAGGATCCCGAGAAGGATCCCAAGGAGGACCGCGAGGAAGATCCGATTGAGGTCGGGAGCTCGAGGCGCTGCGGCCGCCCGCAGCGACGATGCTCGGGACTTGAGCGATGGCTGGATCTTGTCGATTGGCCGATGTCGGCGCCACCTCGGCCCGATCAGGTTCCGATCGTGGATGTAGCCGCTAGTGATGATGATGGTGACCTCATTTGAGTAGTTAGCTTATTTGTTAGATTGTACTCGTGTTGTTGTAGACGCATATTTCCATCCTGGCGTACTTTACTTTATGTTGTATTTGATTGATTGTACCCGATTGGATGTATCTTCGATTTTGTATTCTTGTTGTATGAACTTCTTGGGTGTATTCAAATTTTCACATTAATGGATATCGTTTTCTACTTATTCGGTGTCTTGGGTATTATTACTTTCTCTATGATATAACTTGTTTTACACGAATATTTATTGGAATCATTTACTTATGGATTGCAACTAACACTTCAAGATCTGAGAATGGCTGAACATCGTGGACGTGGGAGACCTCGCCGAGTTCCCCAAATGAATGATGGCGTACCAGGGAGCGGGTACCCTCCCGAATTACCACCGCCTCCTCCACCATTTTGCAGGAGATAACTTGACTTCACAAGCCCTACATCAAATCTTGGTTTTCATGAGACAATAAGTAGAGCCTCAACGGCGTGTTCTGAACCCGAGAGGCGAACAATTGCACATTGGAGCGATTCTTACGGTTCGACCCACCGACTTTCTTAATAGAGCCGGATGGCCAGGAAGGCGGAGGAATGGATTGAGAACTGGAGAATATCTTCAATGCTCTCCAATATTCAGATGAGCAAAAAGTTACACTCGCCGTATTTCATCGGAATTGGGCTGCTAGAGACAGTGAAGAGCGAGTTGAGAGAAGGTGGGAACAGGACCAAGTAGCGAACATGGGGAAATTTCTGGCGAATTCAATGAAACAAAGTACATTCCACAGGTTGTGAAAGAGGCATCGGGATGAATTCTATAGGTTGAGGAAGGGGAACATGTACGTAGCTTAGTATGAGTCCGATTTCATATGTTGTACAAATATGCTCGGGGACAATTAGTACAAAAGAGGATAAACTGTACAAGTTCACACGAGACTGAAGTTTGGAACTTCAAAAACAACTTTTGATTTGTTGAAATGACAACCTACTCGGCCGCGGTAAAGCGGCTCTCCGCATCAGTCGGGACTAAACCGTATTGACATGATTCAACGAGTAGGCCATCAAACGATCTCAAGAGGACAGTGTGGGATAGCCATCTAAGCAACTGCTAAGTTTGAAGGGACCAATTAATAAGACGGATAAAGGGAAATGACCGGTATAGGGAAAGTCGGGTCAAGTGTTTGCACATTGCGTAAACGGGACATCGCCGATGACTGCATTGGCGTAAAAGCGAGGGGAAGGTGTTGTGTTGTGTTTTAATCATTTTTGGTGAAAGATGGCCAAGTCACGAAGACCAAACCAAATAGGTGCGGCCGTGAGAAGCCGAGCAATGGCAGGGTGTCGGGCAAGGATGCCCGCTCGAGCATTTGCACTAGCCGGACATGAGGCTCTGGAGGCAACAAATCGTGGTGGAAGGTACGCTTCTAGTATCTAACCACTACGCTAAAATACTATTTGACCCTGGATCAACGCATTCATTTGTCGCATCACATTTTGTTCACAAGTGCATGCATGCATGGAACATATGCCTATATGTCTAGAAGTGTCAATTCTATGGGGAAAGCCGAATAACAAATATTATCTATAATGCATGCGAAGTTAAGATTGATGAGATAAATTTTCTGTCGATTTGATCTTATTACCTATATCCGAATACGACGTGATATTGGGAATGAAGCTAGTTGTCTGCACACCATGCACACATGGTCATCATAACAAGTCCGTTAAGCTATGTGAACAGGAAAGCCCGAAGAGGAAATTTTGGGAAGGGAACGAGTTAAGATTGCTCAATTATTTCAGCAATGAAAGCGAGGAAGGCGATCACTAGAGGGGCACAAGGGTACTTGGCGTTTGTAATTAACAAACCCAAGGTTGAGACACAAATTAATCAAGTACCTATAGTATCGGAATACACGAGATGTATTTCCACAGGAACTCACCACTTTGTCCCTCCCGGATAGGAAGTCGAGTTCACCATCGAGTATTACCGGGAACCGCGCAGGATTGCTAGAACGATGTATAGAATGTCTCCTCTTGAGTTGCAAGAGTTGAAGACTCATTACGGAAGGCGATGGATGTGGGATTTATCCGACCAAGAAACGCGTCTCCATGGGGAGCACCGATCTTGTTTGTCAAAAAGAAGAATGGCACATTAAAAGCTGTGTATAGATTATCGCGGTCTTAATAGCGTGACCATCAAGAACAAATATCCCCTCCGAGGATAGACAAACTGTTTGATCAACTTCAAGGAGCGACGGTGTACTCGAAGTTTGATTTACAACAAGGATATTACCAACTAAAGATCCGCGAAGAAGACAGGTTCCAAAGCGCATTTCAAACCCGATATGGACACTACGAGTTTGTAGTGATGCCTTTCGATCGGCGAATGCACCAGCGGCGTTTATGGATACGATGCATCGAAGTCTTTCAATCTTATTTGGATCAATTCGTAGTGATATTCATTGATGACATACTCGTATACTCTAAGTGCAGAGAAGAGCATTAACGCGTCATCACGAAAATTGTTTTATTAGACACCACGAGAGCATAAATTTGTATGCCAAATTCGGCAAGTGTGAATTTTGGCTTAGTGAAGTCGCATTCTTCGGACACATAGTATACGGCACTTTGGGATCGCGTAGATCCTTGAAGGTACAAGCGGTGGTTGAATGGAAACAACCCGAGTCTATAATGGAGATCGAAGTTTCTTAGGACTATTTGGATATTATCGAAGATTTATACGGATTTCTCCAAGATAGTGGACAACTCACTCGACTAATCCAGAAGCAGGTCAAGTTCTAGTGGAAATGGAGGCACTATCTCTACGGAGGCACTATCTCTACGGAGCAACATTCACGGTTTTCACAGATCACAAGAGCTTGAAGTATCTCTTCTCTCAGAAAGACCTCAATCTAAGGCAACAGAGATGGATGGAGTTGATTGAGGACTATCACTTTGATATTCAATATCATCCCGGGAAAGCTAACGTAGTAGGCGACGCCTGATGCGAAAGGCAAGTTTAGCGGACTCATGATTCGAGAGTGGAAATCATTAGAAGAACTAAGAAATTGGAATCCAATGAGAACCAATACTCAGATTTCATGTGCTAACATTTCGGTTAAACCCGATCTGTTGAACAAGATCAATGAAGCACATGGGACAGATGTGCATCTGCAAAAACTGAAGGAGAAGATACTTAAAGGAGAGAGATCAGAATTCTCAGTGCATGATAATGGGATTATCAGATTCCAGAATCAAGTTTGTGTACCGAGTGACAAGCAGATTAGGAATAAGAACCTAGCAGAGGCACACCGTTCGAAATACACTATACATCCTGGAGGAAACAAAACATATAAGGGCTTGAAACAAAATTATTGGTGGGTAAACATGAAGAACCAGGTAGCGGAGTTCGTTGCGAGATGTTTGACTTGTCAACGAGTAAAAGCAAGAACATCAACGACCATCGGTTTTACTACAACCATTGAGAATTCCAGTGGAAATGGGAATACATAACGAAGGACATCGTGATGGATCTACCAAGGACCAGAGGAGGCCATGATGCTATTTGGGTAGTTATAGACCGACTCACGAAATCGCACACTTCTTACCCATCAAGAAGGCGATAGCTTGCGAAACTTGCGGTTATATCAGAGATCATTCATTTGCTGGAGTACCAGTCGACATAGTATCAGACAGAGACCCGAGGTTTTTCTCCAAATTTTGGAAGTGCTTGCACGAGGAATTGTGTACCTCGCTAAGTTTCAGCACAACAACACATCCACAACCGATGGGCCGATCGAGCGAGCGATTCAAACCCTGGAAGATATGTTGCGAGCTGCGTTGGATTTCAAGGAAGTTGGGATTCACACTTACCATTGGCCGGGTTCGCCTACAATAACAACTATCGGGCTACGATTGGGATGGCACCCTATGAGGCACTGTATGGGCGGAAATGCAGATCCGCACTACACTGGGAGATTGATGACCAATGGACTCCAAAAGAGAAACGAAAGTCGCCCTCGATTCTAAAGGTCGACTTAGTTGGGAGGCCATGGAGAAGGTCAAAGCGATCGAACGGATGCACGGCTCGGAGCCGCCAAAAGAGTTACGGACAAGAGAAGAAAGGATTTGGAATTTGAAGCCAGGAGATGAAGTATTTCTCGGACTCTCACCACGAAAAGGATTGATCAATCCAAAGAAAGGAGGCAAGTTGAGTCCGAGATATGTTGGACCTTACAAGATTTTGCGGAGGATTGGGAAGTTAGCTCTTGACTCGAGTTACCGACCAATATGCGGGAATGCACGATGTATTCCACATATCGAGATTGAAGAAGTATCAACCGGATCGAGCATATCATCACTCGTGATACTCATCCTCGATGGAAAATTTATCCTACACCGAGAAGCGATCCAGGATCATTGACGGCATATACGTCGATTGCGTAAGAGAGAGATTCCGATGGTTAAAGTGGTGTGGAGAACCACAACCGAGGCGAAGGCATAGCGTGGGAAATGAAAGAAGACATGAGGAATCAATATCGAGCTATTAAGAAGAGAATTTGGGGACCAAATTCTTTTAAGAAGGGGAGGATGTGAAGCCCCGATTTTCAGCGCGTGTAATTGATCTTTTTATCGTCTACATATATTTTATTGACTATTTTACCGCGTCACTTGGACGGGTAAATATTAATAATAAATATATTTTGCATTTAATTTCACTTTTATTTATTACTTGTGATCATCATCATTATTAATTCTATTTCACATTAATGATCACTTGAATGATTATTATTACTATTAGTGTATTTATTAGTCACCTTAGAATTTTAAGAGACTATTTATTTTAGAGACTTTTACCTTAGAGAAATAAGAATTTGATTTGGAATAAGTGATCATGAGACTTATAAGCGATCAAAGAAATCACTAATTATTTTGGAGATTGATATTATTCATCTATTATCATCAAATATGGGACAAAAAAATATGGAAATACCACAATTGCCCTTAAGTGGACGGCAATGATGATGTATTTGGTGTAGAAATACCACCCAACTCTTGTACATATACACCTTATGTTAGTCATCTTGTGTATAACTACACCATTTATTCACACATTATACACATTATCTTATACATCAATTCTTTAATATTATTTTCCCCAACTTATTCCCACTCACCCAACATTCCTTCCTTACCCATCCTTTGCCCATACCTTTGACTTCCCTTTTGTCTCCATGCAAGAGACAAATTACAAGACACAAAAATTGAACAAAAAATTCCCCCTCCCTCTCACCAAAGTGGACGACCATAGTGGCCAAAAATAAACAAAATTTTATTCATTTCACCAACTCATCTTAATCTTCAAACTAATCCTCTCCCTTCTGTCTAAACAATCTCCTTCTCTCTCTACAATTCCTTCATATCTTCAAATCTTCAAAACCAATTCCTTCATATCTTCAAACCTTCAAAACAATTTCTTCACATCTTCAAATCTTCAAAGAACACACTCTTCATCTTCAAGCATCCCTTCATATCTTCAAGAACACACTCTTCATATCTTCAAACATCCTTCACATCTTCAAGAACATCTTCTTCATATCATCAAACACTTCCTCTTTCTTCAAACGCTTAAACAAAAACATAAACATTCTTCATACTTACTCATAGAATTCGAACCCCCCTCTCTCGAAGGTAAGAAAATTTTATTCTTCAATTCAACTTGCTATCCTATAACTCATCACATTCTCTTCTTAACTTAAGTTTAATTTTGACTCTTGGAGGTACACATAGGAGCATACATAAGGACATGCATGCATTGTGGTCACCTTAGAGGACTTGAAGATTTTTTTTGGAGAATTTGGACTACAAGGTAAGATATGGACACTAGTACCTTTTTCTCTTCCTCTTCCTATTTCTCCAAATTTTGACACACCTTTTTCATTTTTGAGAAATAGGGGCTGACCTTAAGTGGTTTTGAGGGTGAGCCAAAAATTCCAACTTTGAAGCTTCAACTAGTTCCATTTCATCTACTACACTGAGGTAAAATGTAGTATTCCCAATTTTCTCACCTTCTTCTTTTTCTCCTTAATTTTTTTCACTCATTTTCTAACTCTTAAATTTTTGATATTTCCTGATTTAGGGGCTGACCTAAGTGATTTGCATATCAAGTTTTGAAATTTATCCTTTTTTTCACAACTCTCAATTTTTAAGGTGGGTGGAAAAATCTTTCTAACTTCAGGTGTTTTGTTAAATGCATGTAGTCTTTTGATCTTGAGCACTTGAGATATATATATATATATATATATATATTATGTATTGCATGTTAAATTCTTGTATCAAGTTGTGAAAATTCTCAAGTGTTGCTAAAAAATGCTATTTATTGAAATTTAGGTGCATGCATGTACAATTTATTGTTCTATTTGATGAATTCTTGTATGAAATGGACATGCATGTGTATGATCCTTGAAATCCATGTTTTTACGACTTATAACCTGGACAAGTCGAGCATAATTGATTAAATTTTAACTTTTGGACTTAAAATGCAAAAATGGAAAGTTGGTGGACTTAATTGCAAGAAAATAAAACTTAAGGGACCTCTCTGTAATTTTATAGTTTTGAGACTGTACTCAGGTTCAAAAATGATGTTTGACATTTTAATAAAGTTTTAAGAGTTTTAAGATAAATAAAATCAACTTTTAAAAGCCCGAGGACTAGATTGCTAAATTTTAGAAGTTTAAGGGCTACTTTGCAATTTTAAAACTGTACCAGATCCTAATTTTAAAATTTGAAATTTTAACTCTTAAAGGACTGGAAATAACATAATTTAAGTGTATTCCAAAAATCCAATTGTTTAGAGTTTGGAAAGTAATTTTATAAAAATTGAGTGCCAAATTGTAAAAGATTAAACTTGAGGACCCAAATGAAATTTTCAGGACTTATACAGCCCATGTATCTGGAAATACTAATTTAACTATAACATAATTATACTTTGGACCCAAGGTTCAAATTTCATAACAATTGGACCCCTAAATGCCTTAAAGGCAATTATTTCAAAAAGGGACAAAAATGAGATTTTCAAAAGTCAAGGGACCTATACTTATTTATTTTTAATGATGTTTTTGTCTTAATATTCCATTGACCTTGGTGACATTTTCCAACTGGGATCACATTAAAATCCCTTCCGGTTTGTGAGTTCCAATTATTTTAAACTTAGGGCTCGAAATGATAATTTTAACAAGTTTGGGGCCAATGTGAGAATTTTATAAATACTCGACCTCAAAACTTTAAAAACCTGAATCTCTGAATAATTTAGAGAATTTAGGAACTGACCTCATAATTTTTCAAGGTGGGGACATTTATTTATTCAATTTTAACCCCAAAAGTATTGGTTTTTATAAAACGGGGCTAATTGTAAAAATTTTCTTTTTAACAAGGACCTAACTCAAATTATTTTTCTTTTAAAGAAACAACCCTGGACCCTCTGACTTTAATAATTAATTAAAATAATTTATTTTCTCAAAAAATCCTTGACTTATCGGATCGTCTTGACCGATTAATACGATCGCGGGGTGACTCCTCGTCTTGCGATTTTGAATCTATAACAGGACTTATGTTCCACCTAATCTTTCAAGATATCGAAGATTGCTTATCCTCCCAATAATCATCTTCATCCAAATAGCTCCACCGATGCCATAATTGCCACACGCGATTTTGAAAACTTTTCTGAATCTTCCACTGAATCAATAATACTCATTGCTGAACTTGTATTTATTTTCTGCTGAGTCAACTTGTTGTGTCGGCTCACGGTCAGAATGGATACGTCGGGGATGGAATCGGACTGAGCTCATTGCCATTCCACTCTCGGTCCCATCGTCCTAATCCCATGGCGGGGACGGAGTTTGTCGAGGGAAGTGGGTCGTAGTACTTGAGGTATAATCATGATTATGACAATCCGGGCCTAGCTATCTCTCGTGGATTTGTCTTTGTCTATGGAGCGATGAGGTGACAAGTCTTGGACCATCTTGCTCGGGAATTACAAGGAAGAACGAAGGAATCGCCGTTTGATCCACACGTCAGGTTAATCGGACCCCGTTTGGTTGGCGCTACAAATCCGTGCGCCGCTACTTGTATTGCATTGGTTGGCGCTACAAATCCGTACACAATCCTACTGTCTTTCCGAATCACATAATGCTGTGTGACCCGAATCATTTCTTAAAGCTGTATAAGTATATTACTTAATATATTTATCACGACGCTTGTGGACTATGTGTGAAATCATGCATCATATCTCATGCGTTTTCATACAATCGATTTTCTCGCATTAACTATATATATATTGCCACACATGCACACGACTTTTGTAAGTCAAGCGGCTACGATAATCTAGAGGGGGTGAATAGATTATCTCCATCTTTTGGATTTCGCCCCTCTTTTTGAAGTGAATGCTCAAACACTGATAATAAAGGTGCGGAATGTAAACAACACACGTCGATTTAAAGAGGTTCAACCCACCAGGGCCTAATCCTCTACCACCCAAAGTATATCAGGGATGGATTTCAAAAGAAAAAAGATTTTATTAATTTACCACAAATTAATACAACACCAACTTACAACAACACCTTGAAGAGCACCACACTCTTCTTCAACACCACCTTTGAGATTACCACAATCTCACTTGAAGATTACCACAATCTCAAAACGGCACCTTGTGAAGATTACCACAATCTTCAACCTTGAAGAATACCAAATTCTTTAACACCTCAACAAGAAGATTACCACAATCTTCTCACACCTAACACCTAGATCACCCAAGTGTGTTCTTACCACAAGAACACTCACAAGGATATCTTGTGTTGAATGATTACCCAAATTCAAGATTACAACTCGATAATTGATAATACAATAGAGTGCAAGTGTAATCAAGAAAAGCCTAGACCTCAAGAATGTGTAAGTGAATAGCTAGGCAAATTACAACAAGAAATAAAATGATGTAAGAACAAGTGTATTCTTGAGTGTATCTTGTTGTGTTGTAGTTTTCTCTCTTGTTGTTGTGCTTCAAATCTTCCTCTATTTATAGGAGATGATTGATACTTGATAGGCTCCTCTTGGAATCTGATTTCTACAAAAAATTGCAATTAAAAACAAGATTATAGCTATTAGAAATCAATTCCACAATTTAAGGAAAAGTTGTCTATTTTGCACAATGGTTAGAATTTTCTTTGTCAAACTTAAGGCGGCCGATGCATACGAAATAGAGTTTGAAAAAATTGTATCACCATTTACGCAGGCGGCCGGTCGGCGTCTACCTCGGCCGGTCGGCGTCGGCTCCAACCGGTCGCACAAACTAAAAAAAAGGCGGTTATGTTTCAATTTTTGCTCCCACGTCGGTAAGCTTCTATAGGTCGACCGGTCCCCGGCTGCCGATTGCTGACCATTTTACGCAAACATGAAGTTTTCTGTTTTCCTCGACTTTCAGTCACGGGTTGCCTATCGGCGAGGTTGACCTCAAAACAAAAGTGTTGTCCAATTTTATATCGAAAATAAACTTCAAGAAATACTCAGAAAAATAGTGAAAACATTTTAGACCGATCGGGAGTATTAGGACAACATTTAAAAACATAGTTTCAATGTAAAAACTCATTGACATAAAATCCTTAAATGTGTTGTCCAATATGGTCGAAAATAAACTTGAGGAAATACTCAGGAAAATATTAACACCATTTTAAATCATTTAGGAGTATTTGGACAACCTTTAAAAACATTGTTTTGGTATAAAAACAAAATCATCAAAATCATGATAAAACCATTTATCAAACAATCTCCCCCTTTTTGATGATTACAAACCAAAACAATTTTATCGAGATCGATTTTGAAAACAAAACAATTTACCGGTTAAAGAGAACTATCCGTTGTGGCGACAACATTCCATGCAATAAAAACACAAGGATGGGAGTAGAGATATTCAAACACATATAGCGAAAGCTCCCACTATCAATATGCACAACAAGAGTAATGTAAAGACAATCAACCACAAGCTAAAAGCTTTAGCTTTTACATATTCAAACACATATAGCGAAAGCTCCCTATCAATATGCACAACAAGAGTAATGTAAAAACAATCAACCACAAGCTAAAAGCTTTGGCTTTTACATATTGATCTTAAGTACAATGACTTATAAGCTCTCCCTTTGTCAACAAAACATCATTAGACAAGAATATGAGTCCATACTTCAACAATGGACTAAATAATCCACAACTTATGACTTTTAGGAAGTCATAGCTTATAACTTCTTTTGTTTAGCTTAATTTAGCTTTTATTAGCTAATGAGCACTTAGCGGACGTCAAGTTTTAAAGAAGATGTATATAGCCCTTGTAAATGTAATCAAGCCAAGTTTTCATCACCAAAATCAGTTCAAACACAATACAATACACATAAATGACAAGCTAATCAAATTCATATGAAACTTCCATCAACAATATAACAAATAAGTCACAATCTCAAGGTTCAACCCAATTGAGCAAAGGAAGTAGAATTCTTACCATTTAATCGGTAAAGATGAGCGATGATGATGATAAACATGCTATATAAGGTCCAAAATATGAATTGAATGCATGAAAACAAATTTTGAGTGAAATTTGTGTGAATTTGGCAAAGGGGACGAAAAATGGCCAAAATATGTTAGAGTTGCGAATCTTTGGAGAGAACCATTTTAATCCAAAATTTTGCTTCGAGCGACCGGTCGTGGTTGAGGGCGACCGGTCGGCGTTGAGCGACTGGTTGCCCTCAACCTCATCACCCCATTGTCTTCTTGCCAGCTTTAATAAAATCCAATTTTCAACCAAAATCCGATTTTTCGCCCTAAGTTTTAAAAACGTGCAAAATGCAAACGTAGACCTCATTCAATATACATTATGTCATAATCAAGCTCGAAATGAGGTAAAATACTCAATATGTTTAGTTCGATTAAACACATCTCAAGTTTTTGTTAAAACATGCAATCCCAAAAAATATCGAATCTCAATATGTTTAGTTCGATTATGCATTTAACCATATTTTGAAAGAAAATTATTATCAGGACTTGTTATCGAAAATAAGAACATTTTAAGATATTGGATACAACAAGTCATACGAAAAAGTGCCTTACAAATATTTGAAAATTTCTTTTAACGACACTTTAATGAGATTCGTTAGGATAGTTTTTGAAGTCGAGCAAATAGACATAAGGCATATGGAATGTCGAGTCTATAGGAATAATACAAGAAAACATACCTCGATTTTGTTTGTCGGCCGATATGCCTTTCTCAACCTTTGTCAATCTTTAGCCATAGAGGTTGAGATGGTTTTCTTTCTTCAATGCTTAACTCCTTCAAGAGTTTTTTTTTGAAATATAACCATCTTCTTGGCATTGAATAATTTGTAGTCCAAGCAAGAAATTGAGCTCCCCATCATGCTCATCTCAAGTACACCTTGCATCAACTTGGAAAAATATCTTTGCACAAATATTCATTAGTAGTACCAAAAATATTCTCATAAATATGCACAAGCAAACAATCTTGCCCTTTTTCAAAAAACAAAAGAGTAGTATCAACTTTACCTCTTGTAAAATCATTTAGCAAAAATAGCTAAGTCTATCAACCGCAAGGCCCTTAAAAAAACATTTGGCCTAAAAAAAATTTCAAACCAGGAGGTTGTTTTACATAGACTTCTTCTTGAATAAAACCATTGAAAAATTGGATTTAACATCCATTTGGTAAAGCTTGAAATATTCTTAAAGCAAGAATGGACAAGTAAAATGCAAATAGCTACAAAATGTGCTATGAGTGCAAATGTTACACAAAATCAATTACCTTCTTCTTGAAAATACCTTGAGCTACTAACCTCGTCTTAGTTCGACCAATGTTGCTTGGTCATCGAGTTTGTTCCGGAATACCCTTTTTGTCTTCTTCATCACTATCATCATAGGGCATCCGATTGATCTAAGGTGTTCATAATAGAACATTTACATCGAATATTTTGAGGTAACAATATTTGGAGTGCCGTTCTCATCTACACAACTAAACAAACTCATTACCGGTATCGCATATAAGCAAGAAAAATATAGCCCAATTGTAAAAATATGCCTCAATCAACAATCACAAAATATCTTGCATAAGAGCATAGTAGAAATAGACACTATATAGACCATGAAGCAAGAAACACATACTATGCATTTTAGAATATCATCAAGAGTCTAATAAATCATGCAAGTTCAAATAAGCTTAAGAAAGCTACAAAGGTCTCTTTTTGAAATTTGAAAATCCGATAGCATATAGTTGAGACCTCATTTAAAAGAAGTATTTGAACAAGAGTAGACAAAGCAAATATGTGTAATCAAATATCGAATAGTGCCTTTCAAAAAATCTAAAATCCTCTTAATGGCACTTGTATGAAATACTATGAAAACAAGCACATAGGCACATGACAATACATATATCGAGTCTATAAGAGTAAAAAAACACAAGTAACGTGCCTCGATAATTAATTCCTTTCTTGACAAATAATGACGAAATGGCCATATGTGAAAATATGTAGATCCTACACAATTCTTAAAACAAATCTAGCACAAATCATAATGATAAAAGTGTAGGCTAAAAGATATCACAAGTAAGCTCATGCCATAAAAATCCATAGGAGATGATAACACACTCTAGTCTACAAAATGCACAAGAGTCTTAAAAACATCATATAAGGTCTTCTTTTTCAAAATATTTTAAAAGCACAAATATATATTGAAGACCTTAATAAAAAAAAATACTTGAAAACTCATTTGCAATATAGGCACAAATAAAAACATGCATACTAACTAGATAAAAATGCGTATTTTAAATGGGAGATCGGTTTACCAATTACGCCCGTTTCCATGGGTTGTGCCGTTCCCATTGTTGATGGTATCTTCCCTTTTGAAAATCTTCTTGTTGATGATAGTTTCTCCAATTTCTCAATTTTTGATTATATCCTTTTCTTGGAAATTGGCTTTGTTGTAAATAGTTTCTCCTTCTTTGATCAAATGAAAGCGGTCATTTGATGTCTTCTTACTGGATATGAATTTTCTTCGATCATTATTTAGGGTACCTAATAACACATTATTTTGTGGTACCCTTATGTGTTTGGTCCTTTAGGATTAGTCTTGAGACTTTTAGGTCTCCGATAATAATTAGAGCTATTTCTAGCCCGACAAGTATTTACCGTATGACCCTTTTTATGCAATAAAAGCATGTAATAATTCTAGGAGCATAATGACCAACGTGCATAGTGACTTGATCCTTTTTATATGATTAACAACATTAGGCTTATGATCAAGTCCTTTATCATAATTATGAACATCAACAATATTGGACAATTTATTAGTACTCAAGTTAGATTTTAATAAATCCTTTTTATGCAATTAATATTCTCAACAAGAGTACTTTTTTTCTTTTTCAAGGTTTCTCACCTTATCAAGTGTGGTGGTGTGAGCACATGATAGTGATTCATAGGAAGTAAATAAACTATCATATCATTTTTCAAAATATTGAATTCCTTTTTCAAATTTTTGTATTTAACAAGTGAGCTTTGGAATTCATTTTGAAGTTCATCATAATCATTTGCAAATCACTATAATCATTTTGAATGACAATATCATAGGAAGTAGAGGTTTAAGACATACCTTGTTTTCTTCATTGATGTCCATAAAACAATATTCAACTTCATAATTGGAAGTTGTAAGAGGCATTCTTAGATTTGAACTTGTATCCCTTTGAGAAGTAGATGCTTTTGTTTGACTCCTTTCATTTGCAAATACTCCATAGATGGCTTCTAATTTTGCCATACTTCATGTGCCGATTTTATTCCTACAATATGTTCATATTCCAAATTAGTAAATGAACAATACAAAATATTGAGAGCTTTACCGTTTAAGGAGATGATTTTCTTCTCTTCATCATTGAGCTTTTTGAAGCCTTTTTGAGGTGTGTGGTGTATCTTTCATCGGAATGGATTCTCCGTTTATGACGGTGTTCCAAATGTCGAACCCATGAACCTTGTAAGTAGCATTCATTCTTTCTTTCCAAAAATAAAATTTTGGAATCAAATAGAGTGGCTTGGTGGTGGAAGTGTAGGATAGATGAGCCGTTCATAGCCGACGATCGTTTCTCTTCACTCGGCGATGTGAAAGCAGGCTTGCCAAAAAAGTTTGGCTCGATGCCACTTGTAAGTCAGCGGCTACGATAATCTAGAGGGGGTGAATAGATTATCTCCATCTTTTGGATTTCGCCCTCTTTTTAGTGAATGCTCAAACACAATAATAAAGGTGCGGAATGTAAACAACACCGTCGATTTAAAGAGGTTCAACCCAGCTAGGGGCCTAATCCTCTACCACCCAGTATATCAGGGATGGATTTCAAAAAGAAAAAAAGATTTTATTAATTTACCACAAATTAATACAACACCAACTTACAACAACACTTGAAGAGCACCACACTCTTCTTCAACACCACCTTTGAGATTACCACAATCTCACTTGAAGATTACCACAATCTCCACGGCACCTTGTGAAGATTACCACAATCTTCAACCTTGAAGAATACCAAATTCTTCAACACCTCAACAAGAAGATTACCACAATCTTCTCACACATCATTTTACCTAGATCACCCAGAGTGTGTTCTTACCACAAGAACACTCACAAGGATATCTTGTGTTGAATGATTACCAAATTCAAGATTACAACTCGATAATTGATGTCTGATAAGTGCAAGTGTAATCAAGAAAAGCACAGACCTCAAGAATGTGAAAGTGAATAGCTAGGCAAATTACAACAAGAAATAAGACAATGTAAGAACAAGTGTATTCTTGAGTGTATCTTGTTGTGTTGTAGTTTTCTCTCTTGTTGTTGTGCTTCAAATCTTCCTCTATTTATAGGAGATGATTGATACTTGATAGGCTCCTCTTGGAATTTTATTTCTACAAAAAAATTGCAATTAAAAACAAGATTATAGTTGTTAGAAATCAATTCCACAATTTAAGGAAAAGTATCTGCTTTGCTAGGGTTAGAATTTTCTTTGTCAAACTTAAGGCGGCGTGGGTCGCACGAGAAATAGAGTTTGAAAAAAATTGTATCAACATTTTGCAGGCGGCCGGTGGCGTCTACCTCGAATTAGAAGGTCGACTCAAACGTCGCAGACAAACTAAAAAATCGAAGGGGCAGAAGTTCTGTTTCAATTTTTGCTCAGTAGGTCGACCTATAGGTCGATGAGTCGGTCGGCACACCCGGTTGCCCTATAGGCGACCGATTGCCCGACCATTTCTGCAAACATGAAGTTTTGTTTTCCTCGACTTCAGTCACGGGTTGCCTATATACGGCTGACGGTTGACCTCAAAACAAAAGTGTTGTCCAATTTTATATCGAAAATAAACTTCAAGAAATACTCCGAGAAATAGTGAAAACATTTTAGACCGATCGGGAGTATTAGGACAACATTTAGAAACATAGTTTCAATGTAAAAACTCATTGACATAAAATCCTTAAATGTGTTGTCAATATGGTGAAAATAAACTTGAGGAAATACTCAGGAAAATATTAACACCATTTTAAATCATATAGGAGTATTTGGACAACCTTTAAAAACATTGTTTTGGTATAAAAACAAAATCATCAAAATCACGATAAAACCATTTATCAAACACGACCACCCCATCCCTTTGAGATTTGTCTCATCCCCTCCTGTTTTCTAACCTTTAGATGGGGACTATGTTGAAGATGTCGAACAAGAACACAAATTGATGACTCTCCTTTGCTGTCGAACTTGCATCCTTTTTCGATGATTGTACTTGTTTCATGTACTCTGCGATGTTTGACTCCCATTTATCATGCTACTCTTTTTCTCTCTTTAATCGTAACTTAGGCGTAGGACCCTTGACATTTAAGATTTGGATATTATGTACTCTACATTTTAGTTTGGCCTGTAAACTTATTCAGGTTACTATGTCGGATGTATTTGGATCTTGTTAGACTTTAAGTTATAATTTGTACTTATGTTTATTTTTATTTCTGCTGCTTTAGACTCTGTTTCACTTGGGATTGTTGTATCATTTGTCTAGACTGTTGGGTTTATTTCTGTTTAAGTGGTTGATCGTCGTCGCGTCCCGTCTGGGGCGTGACAAAACCAATTTCATCGCAAACATTTAGCCACTACATTCATCGCTAATTGGCTTAAAAAAAATTGATGCTAAACCAAACAAATAGGGACATCTAACGTGGTAAAAAATAATTGCATTATATCAAAAGTCGAGAATATAATTGTGAAGAAGAGATTAATTTGTGCTATTCCAGTAGACTAAAACTTCTTTCAGTTATTTTCAAAGTTGTGCTATTTCCTTACATTTAATGTTTTCAATTATCAATAAATTCATCAAATATTTAGTTAAATTTGAAGGATTAAGCAAAAGTTCTGCAAGTAAACATAAATTTTGACCCCTTATCGTGTTTCATTATATGGAAATATAAATGAATGAACACATTGGTACAATAAGATAAGTCCTTACTTTACATCCGAGAAAGACTTGTAAAGGTATTTGAGTTTTATTTGTTATCTTCTTTTCGTACTAAAGATAACTAAGTACTATACAACATAAACTTCTATTGTATATCTCGAACACACTTTGAATAATTGAGGAATAATATATTTTTTCTTGTCGTCCAAACACTGATTGAGAATGGTTGTTGTCGAGTGATTTCTCACAATCCTAGTTTATATGCACGTGCGACTTTAGATGGTGTGCTTTTCGTAAGACGATGACTATATTTTTAGGGTTACTTGAGTTTTTAGTATCGACCTATAGAAATTTTTCTTTGGTTTGCACTGCGATATTTTCGATTTACCAATTTAGTACCCATACTTCACATTTTATTATAAATTGGTACCTATTCACCTTTAAGGGCCGAAATGCCTCCAATATTTCTTTTTATTTTTTGTTAAAAAGTTAAGTTTTAATTAGAATTATTAAATTTAAAAAATAAATTTAATAAAGAAATAAATTATTATATAAATTAAATTATCAAATTCTTAATTGTGAAAAATAAAATAAAATAAATTAATTAATTTTTTTAATATTTGATTAAAAAATTAATTAAAATAATATATTAATAAAAATTACTATCATTGTCTTATTTATTATCTTAATTTTAATTTTTAAATTATTTAATTTTCATTTTAATTTGTAAAATTAGTTAACTAAACAAATTTTTCTTTTCAATTAATTAAATTTTAATTTATGTTTATTAATTACTAATTTAATGTATTTAATTTTATTTTTTTCTAAAAAATCAATAATATTTTAGAGAAATTTCTTTTTATTTTTACTAATTAAATTAAATAAAATTTCGTGGAGTTAATGATCGACACACTAATCCTAAGAATGCAAAATTTACTACTATTATGCAATAAGACGAAAGCAAATACTAAAAACTATGCTAACAACTACTAAAGCGATAAAAGGGCTTGGATTGCCTCCCCAAAAGCACTAAGTTTGGTCTTGACGGACTTTGTCGGATGATCACAAATCTACCTCTCCGAGTGGGAGATTAAGGATTTTCCAGGCTTCATTTCCAAAATAATGTTTCAACCTCTACCATTAACTTTGAAATGTCTTTGCCATCTTTACTCTACACTCTATAGCACCAAATGGCAAAACATGCTCTATAGTAAATGGTCGGACCATCTCGATTTGGTTTACAGGAATAATTTTAATCCCGAGATTGAATAATAATACTGCTGGCCAGGAGAAATTTTCGCCAAAAATCATTTTGTCATCACGACCTCTTGGTCTTTCCTTGTATATTTTGGCATTCTCATAGGCCTCATTTATGAATTCCTCCGTCTCATCAAGTTGTAGAAGTCTGTTCTCATCGGTTTGCCTTAAGTCAAAATTTAGCTTCTTCACGGCCCAATACGCTTGATGTGCTCATTCTCTTTGGCAAAAATGACTTTTTCCAAACACCAAGCGATATGGGACATGCCTTGATAGGTGTTGCAAAGCATTCGATATGCCCCGAGTGCTCCGTCCAGTTTATGAGCCAGTCTTTGCGATTACAACTCGGAAGTCTTCTCAAGAATTTGGTTCACCTCGCGATTTGAAATTCAAAGATGTCCATTAGATTGCGGGTGGTAGCCTAAAGCAACCTTGTGCCTCACACCAAACTTAAAAAGAAGGTTATTGAGCAGGTTTATTGGAAAAATGAGTACCTTCATTACTAATAATAATACAGAATGCCAAAAATGAGTGAATATGTACTTGTGTAAAAATCTCAATACTACCTTGGCATCATTAGTAGGTGTAGCATTGCCTCCACCCATTTGGAGACATAATTAACATCAACTAGGATGCAGCTATCCAAATGAAGGGGAATGGACCCGTGAAGTCAATCCTCCAAATGTCAAGCAATTACTGCTTCCGTCATGTTAGTGCGGGCGACTCATGACGTCGAGAGATTGCCTTTGCGAGGCATCTATCACAAGTCGCACAAAAGTGTAATAATCTTTAAATAAAAAGGCTAATAAATCTGGGTGTAATACCTTAGCGGCGGTGTGGGTGGCCAAAGTGACCACCATAGGGAGGAGAGTGGCAATGCTCTGAAATCTCTCAACTTTCTCTCGAAGAGGTACACAACGGCGAATAACAGAATCCATATGCCACTTGAAAGTGGATCATCCCATAAATATGACTTAACATCATGCAAAACTTCTTACGGTGAAGTCAAATCAAGGCAAGACTCCACCGCCCGGATAGTTCACAAAATCAAGATACCATGGGAGATGAGTTTTACCGCATGATATCGCTCCTTCGAGGAATGACTCTGAATAGTAGCTTCAATCGATTCGCCGGGTTGTTCCAATGTTGATAAGTTGCGGCTACCACATTCTCATTATCCTTTTTATCCAGGATCTCAACATGATCAAGATATAGATGATTGTGAAACCGGCCCAAAGCTCGCCCTAAACTTGTCGAAAGCAAATACTATTGCTAGTATCTCCTTTTTCATGGTCGTGTAATTCTTTTGAAGCATCATTTAATGTCAGAGCTTGCATAACAAATGGCCTTGAAACTTTATCTCTTCTTTGCCTAAAACTGAGCATAATCAACAGCATCACATGAACTCGAAAGGCATGTCGATCCGATCTACCATAATGGGAGCATAAATGAGTGTCTTTTGATATGCTCAAAGCACGCAAACAAAGATCATCAAAGCAAAAGGCACATCTTTTTCTAGAAGATTACATAAGGGCTTTATTATTTTTGAAAAAATGTTAATAAACACTCAGTTAAAACCGGCATACTTACTAAGAAATTTCTAATCCATTTTACATTCTCGGTGTTGGTAATTTTTTCAATGGCCACTATTTTTAGCTCGATCAACCTCTAATCCATGAACCCAGCGGGTGACCAAGTATAATGCCCTTTTTCAGCATGAAGTGATATTTTTCCCAATTAAGCACTAAATTGGTCTCTTGGTGCCTTTGTAAAACCCGAGAGAGAGATTATGGAAACTAGCGATCAAAAGTGCAAATCTTGAAAAATCATCCATAAAAATCTCCATAATCTCCTCACCATGCCATGAAATATTGACATCATACATCTCTGAAATGTAGGTGGTGCATTACAGACCAAGGCGTGCGAAATGCAAAAATACCGTAAGGACATGTGAATGTGGTCTTTTCCTGGTCCTCTAGAGCAATAGCAATCTTATTATAACCCCGAATATCTATGTCTAGAAGCGGTGGTCATATTATAACTATCAACATATGATCAATAAAGCGTAAGGGAAAAATGGTCTTTCAAAGTGGCTTTGTTCCCGTTTCTATAATCATGCACACCCCACCCGATCACACGTCGTAGAAATTAATTCATTATTGGAATGTTTTACCATAGTCATCCTCCTTTTTTTTTTGGAACTACTTGGCTTGGACTAACTCATGAGCGGGCTATCGGATATGGCATAAATGATGCGGCCTTAAGCAATATAAGAACTTGACCTTAAGCAGCAGCCCATTCGGGATTAAGCGGTCTTTGGTGCTCGATAGGCTTAAAGATCTATCGAGGATTTTATGCATCACTAATTCACTATGGAGGAAATTTGATTCCCTTCAAATCGGCTATGGACCAACTTTAATGCGGACTTATGTTTTTCGAATACCTGCACGATTATCTAGATTTAAAGGGAATAGAGGCGTAGGCTATTTCTGGATGTGCATCATTCTCACCCCAAAAATGAATACTACCGTAGTGTGCGGAAGTTCCTTGATTACGAGTGTGACCTTCGGGGATTTCTTCAATATTTGTATCTCTTAAGTCTCCTTCAAAGCCCTTACTCGTGTCCTTTTGTGTGGCATCTAGAGCAAACACGTAATATAATATTCAATATCATCAAATAATAGTCCATTACCTTGCACCGAGGGATTGGGTGAGACATCTTTCGGCCGTTGAAAGTAGGCAGAGGAGCCTCTTAGGCGACGCACTTTGCTCGACAACATCTATCAAATGAGCTTTATGTATGGTGTTCTTCTTAAATTTCATCACATGATAGATGTTGAACATCATTTCTTCCATTAACCCGCGCTAGTCAGTTCTCCATGTTGATATCGATCGGTCTCGACGGTAGCTAAGAATGGCCTCCACTATAATCGATGTAGAACCTCTAAACCTCACTCAC
The DNA here is from genome assembly GCA_016081115.2 of Rehmannia glutinosa. Classification (NCBI taxonomy): domain Eukaryota; kingdom Viridiplantae; phylum Streptophyta; class Magnoliopsida; order Lamiales; family Orobanchaceae; genus Rehmannia; species Rehmannia glutinosa. The sequence continues at coordinate 324,325 of JABTTQ020003229.1, forward strand.
GTCCAATACACAATCTGCCAAAAATATATGTGTCACAGCCACCAAAACATCTTCAATTATGCCTCAGGATATGTAAGTGATTTGTCGGTGTATGGTGATGGTGGATGGTTCATCTGCGAGAAGGCTTTAATTTCTGGCGACAAGGTATAAAGGTTAATCTGACACTAGATCGCAAAGAGCTTTATTAAAAATTGAATCACCAATAGTACAAGGGATGTGAAACTCCTGGATCTTTCAATTTATGTGGTAGCTTCCTTTGCAAAATAAGCGTTGCATTCACTCTGGAGCTTTCTGATCTCGAACTGCATGACTTTCTCTTCATCTCTTCCATTACATTATATGGTAAGTTGGCTTCATCAAACCCTTCCCCATGGTTTCCCCATATTTCTCTATTATGTGTGATTGGATTGTGGTGGTGTTGGTTTAAGAGTTGTTGTATATTGGATTGTGTGTGATTTTAAATGTTAAATTAGGTTTGGGTTTGAAATTTGGGATTACTATGGATTATCCATCGTCGCCTTTACCATCTTCCCAAATGCATGCTGAAAGGTGTTTGATAAAATCTCCAATGAAGTTTTCACATTGTATGGTTGTCATCTTTGCATATTCATGTTTGCATTCTATGTGACACTAATTAACTTTCACTTTGGTGCAGCATAAATCTTTGATTTCCGATCTCACCCCTAGCAGATTTTTTTCGTGTTTCCACATGCTTTGTTTCATGTTTATCTTGCTGAGTTACAAAGATGCCACCAAAAAATAGCACGGGCAAGGGAAAGGGCAAACAAAAGGATTCTATCTCGGAAGAATATGACAGTAGTCGTTTACGATCTTGGAGGCGCGAAAACTCTCTTCACGAAGATTGCTTACACACACGATATCAATGTGACGAGGGCTCCGGTAGCGTTTGCATGATAAGCACCTAAAGCATATGATTCACGGGGCGGTTGGAAGAACATTGACTACCCCAATGCCAACCATATGACCGTTTATTGTTTGGGATTCTATAACACCAGCTGATCCATTCGAGTTCGATGATTCACATACATAAGTCTTCAAATGTTGCACTCAATGGTTACAATTATGTTCTGAAATCAAGTCTCAATGAATTGGTAACATTATATCGATGTGTTTTTGTTCTCAAAATCTTTCGATTTTTAAAATATTTATGGCATTAAATTGTCTGAAGCAGACAATGAGAGTTTTTGTTAAACCCGTAGTCACTCAACATTTGTCTCATCCATAACATTTGAGAATAATAACTCCACTGAGTTATATATTCGAGACTCAACGGTGGACGGTACGTAGTTAATTTCTTCTTGTCAATGAAACTAAATTTTACCAGGTAGAAGTATCCTCACATCGTGCTCTTTCATTCATCGACATCCTTTTTAATCAACATCACTAAACTGACCAAGTTAGTGTTAGTGTCAAATGAATATAAGATCAAAGTTCGATGTAGTCCCATTTTACATATCAAATTATTCTCTTAAGAACATTGATAAGACTCTTTAGGACATGACGATGCACAGCACACACACACAACAATGTAGCTTATATCGGGACACTAAGCGTTGAGATAAAAAAGCTCTCAAATCATCTTGTAAAAGTAGGATCAATAAGTTCAACTTTCATCTTTAGGCAGTTTATCATTAGTGCCCATACGAGTTTTCATATGTTTTTTATTGTCCATCCCAAATTCATTGACATGGTTTTTAACATATTTATTAAGGTGATAAGATCCTTTATTAAGCTACTTCACATGTAGTAAGAAAATAGTTCAACTCACTGACTAATTCATTTCAACTTCGTTGACATAAAACCCGAGAAATTCATCAAGTCTTTATTTTGAGGTTGAACAAAAAAATATGACATCAACATAAATTTGAGCAATGATAATACCATTCTTAAATTTGGATGAATATTGTTTATCAAAACCTTATCACACAAAAAGTTTGTCAACCTCTCTGCCATGTAGTGGGAACTGCTTGAGTCCGTGTAGGGACTTTTTGAGTTTGAACACGTGATAAGGAAAATGAGGATTTTCAAAACTCTTGTGTTCTTCCAACAAACACTTTCTCATTTAAAAGACCACTTAGGAAGGCACTTTCGACCTCCATTTGAAACAATTTGGATTTAGGCACCACAAAGCAAGTAGTAAATCTTATGGACTAAAGTCGTACATGGGCAAAAGTTTAATCAAAGTCCACTCATTCCACTTATGTGTACCCCTGAGCCACTAATGCGGCCTTGTTTCTAGTTTTGTTACCAAATTCATCAATTTTGTTTTTAAAGATCCACTTGGTTCCAATAACATTGGTTTATTTAGGTCTAAGTACTAGATCCTACATGTCGTTTCTTTCAAACTGTACAAGTTCCAACTGCGTGGCACTAATCTAATATTCTTCAACAATGGCTTATTTTACATATTTAGGTTTTATCGGATAAGTAAAGCATACAAATCTCACCATGTCCCTGTAGTTTACCTTTTCTTTGCCTCTTGTCTTAATGCTGTTGAGATCTCTCCAATTACCTAATCTACTTGATGATTTCTCTTTATTCTTACAGGTGTGGTTCTTTTCTAACTTGATCAAAAAAATCAAATACCTCGGCTTCTTGACTTTTAGTTACAGGTTAATTTCTTCATTCACATTTGTTTCTTGTGCTAGATCAGGTGTTGTAACATCGTCAGAAACACTTTCATCGCTCACAGTGTTGTTGATTTCGGGTTCTGCAATCTCAATATCATATCTCTGGTGATATCTGCAAAATTTTTAGTATCATTCCCAACCACATTTATAGATTCAATAACAATACGTGTTCTCATATTGCAGTTATATAAGCTCTACTATATTGATGAATAACCAAGAAAGATTCTACATCACTTTTGGAATCAAACTTACTATGTTGTTCCTGTCATTGAGAATGTAACAAACACATCCAAAAATGTGAAAATAGCTGACATTAGGTTTTTGCCCTTCCATATCTCAAAAGGTGTCATTTTGGTTCATGGACACAAATGAACCCCATTTATGGTATATCAGCGGTACTAACAACCCGGCCCATAATTTAGGAGTGATTTTCATGGAATTCATCATCACACGTGCTATCTTTTGAAGAGATCTATTTTCTCTTTCCACTACACCATTTTGTTGAGGTGTAATAGGTGCAGAGACCTTATGAAAAACTCTATGATTTTCACAAAACTTAGAGAAATTTTATATTTTCAAATTCTCTACTATGATCACTCCCTAATCCTTCCTATGTTACACTCTCTTCATTTTATCGGCTAAGATATTTTTTTAAACACAAAGAATGTCTCGTATTTTTCACTAATGAAGTCTATCCGGGTGAACTTGGAGAAATCATCTACACAAACAACAACATAGTTCTTACCTCCTATGCTCTCAACTTGCATTGGTCCCATAAGGTTCATATGCGAGAATTTCAAGGCAGTGTGTAGAGCGATGTGTTGCAACACTTTGTAGGATTCTCTATTTTGTTTCTCAAATGAAACGAACCACACACGCTCTTTGTGATCTTTCTTAAGTTTAGGAACCCGACCACAACTCCTAATTTAATAAGATTCTGGATACCACAAAAATTTTGGTGACTTGACTTTTGGTGTCATAATTGACTCACTCAGCGAGATCTTTATAACACGTAATAGTAGTGTTGTAACATTTGAAATTGTTCTGCGAGGATAACAATTATCGGAGGACTTGTTTACTTTCAAAATATGTTTTCGGTTTTATGAAAAATAGCATAAACATTTTTATCAAACGACAAAAAGATCATCATCACTGTTGACTAATCTAGTAAGATTAGCTTTTATTCCTCGACATACAATATATTTTTAGGGGAAGACTTTGTTTCTTTTGACTTTGCCTTTGTCACAAATCACCAAAGTCACCAAACTATTTTCATGTTTTTTAAAGCTAATGAGTTTTCTAGGTCTGTCATGTGCCGAGAACACCATTTGTCAATATACCATGATTCAGTAACATTAGCCTTAAGAAAAGTGTGAACAACATAGCAAGAAAGGTCATTTTGTTTTTTTAAAGGCGTATAAACATTTAAGTTACTAAGAAGGTAAGCTGATTTGAGTTTGCCAAATGAAATTTGGATTCAAGAATTGATTAGTATGAAATATGGGAAAAAGTACTTTTTGGGAAGAAAAAAAAAGACACACAAGAAGAATGCATGATTTGTTTCACATATCTCAATTGCGAAATATAATCCGGACCATAACACGTGATCATAAAAGAGATTTGGATATAATGGAAGATTCGACATATATAGGGCGACCACTTTGAATTTTGATAGTCGGATCAAGAATTGAGAAATAAAAGGATTTTATTGGTCAAAGTAGTATGCTAAAAACATAAAATAGGAAGAAGCCACTTGGGAGGCTGGAGAAGAAATGAGAAAAGAGTTTTCCGGAGTTATTTTAGATGGAATTTGGGGACCAAATTCTTCTAAGGAGAGGGTGAATGTGAGACCAGTAGAATCGTATTATAATGTAGTATTTTAACTAATAAATACATTAGATATTTAAGTTCATTTTGTGAATTTATTTTCTAATTTTCATTTTATTTAGTTAGAAATTCTATAATTCGACTCATGTGATTTATTACCATAGTTAGATCGACTCGTATTTATTAGATTATTCTAACATTAGTATGATTTAAATTAGAGTCATATTTATTAAGAAATGACTTTTTAGGATTTTAGGAGTTGACAAACCACTAATCTTCACCATCATGTTTTTCGTATTTGATCCATAACCATATCCGTTAATCTAAAATGGATCATATACATTATTTACACCATTTTTATTAAATTAATTAAAATGCCTCCTACTTATGACCAAAACTCGTTTTGCGCCACAATCTACTAACTATTTTGCTGGCTTGAAATTGCCCACATGCTCTCTTGTACTTTTACTTGAAAGCCAAATGCGAGAATCCCCCCCTTTTTTACTTGTGGGCTGCGAGAAGTATGGTCAAGGGATAATTACTTTTGTTTTTCTTCCTTTATTGTTGACTTGCACTCTCTTGAAGCAAAGAGCACAAATCTACCCTCAATTTTTCTTCTTTGGATCGAGAGTTGTGCAAGAAAACACCTTAATGTTTTTCTTAGAATATTTAATTATGGAACCTTGATTTATCATCGAAAATCTTCAACTTAGTTAGTAATAGAAGTAAATAAATTTATCGTTGGAGAAAAAGAAGAAAAAATCCATCAAGTTTCATCTTCAAGCATAGTTGGTAAGTTGCAATTAATTTTTGTGGATACTTTGAGGTTTTGATAAGGTTTCATGGTTTGAAAAAAACTTAAGAGTATTTGGATATATTGTAGGGTTGTGACACGGTTGGTTGGGGAGAATATTTGGAGCTTAGTTTGAAGAACAAGTTGGATTATTCAAGAGGTAGGTAAAATAAAGCTCAAACTCTTTTGTTAAATGGTTTGCTTGCATTTTGATTCTTGTGAAGCATAATTAAATTCTTTAAATATCTTGAAAATCATGTTTTTGTATGTGCTTGGAGATGTGTTATATGATTCTTGGGCAACTTATAGTTATTTTTAGAATTTAAGTAAAATTGATGGATTATATTAGGAATATGACGATCTACAGACGAGGCATATCCTAGCTAGAAGGCGTCGAGCCACGTGGGATAGTCTTAAGGTAGCATGTGACTTCCGTTAACTCTTGCTTGGGAGACATACGGTGAAACGGCAGCGTGCGTGTGGCCGTCGGCTCAATTATGACGAGTTAACACTTGATGTTCTTCTTACTTGCTCATTTCATTTAGCACTTTAGTCTTACGCTTGCTTGTCGAGAAAACATTTAATGTTTCTTGTAATTGATTATTACTATTACAACTTGTTATTGTTTTTCATCGGTTGATTTTATTAAACTTATTTCTTATCAAGCTATCTCTTGAAACTTAATTTTAACAAAATATTATTTTCTTGTAACGATGCTTGCTTGTATGTCATCACATGCGCGCTTATAAGCTTTGGTAAATTTTAAATGTAAACTAAATTTCTTTGCTCAAGCTTGGGAAAACTAATCGATTTTATTAAAACTATCACTACCACCATTCCCCCCCTTTGAGTTCATTTAACTCAACCCCACTAATTTTAAAATTTCCAGGAGAGACGATGGATTTGACAATGAAGGGACGATGAAGGGTTTCCAAATCAAGGAGTTGAATTTGGTGGAACAACTTCTAGGAATTATATGGATATTTGCTTTTATTTCAGTATTTTGGATATTCAAACTTATTATATAGCTCGTACTTAAGTATTAATAAGTATGTTATTTTTGAATATTACGATCATGATAGACTTTCGATTTTGTGTATAACATTTTGGAAAATGGGTGGCCAAACTTAAGTTTTGATTTTTAGTCGTGCTCCGATGAATATTACGTTTTATTCACTTATCAAGATTGGGGCATGACACAACACATTCACTGCGGAATGAAAATAACACAAGTATTTTTAACGTCTTAGATTCTTCAATCATAATGCGAGAGTCACTCAAAGAGAAGAAATAATCACCTATTGGAAAACAAATAGTTATTACAAATACAAGCTGGTTTTACAAATTCAACGTCTCCTTTTTAAATTACTACCAATACTTGTATTCAACTAATTAAGTGTTTCTCCCAAAATAACTCAACAACATTTGGAATCTATCAACATCAAATGCCTTTGAATGTGTGAGTCGATCCCGCCATAGATCTTCACCTTCTTCCGTGAAGAATATATGTGCGTAATAGTATGTGGAAGATAATCACAAAGCTCAAATCTCTTATGTAATTTTCTTGAGGATAACTCTCTTTAAGTAGCACGATGAAAGCCATAATTGCATTCATGTAATTGAGAGGATAGACTACAAAAAGAAAGTCAACCAAACAAAATTCTTTCCATGTAGATAAGATATCCTTTAAACAAGGAAAACAATCAATCACAAGTAAAAAAAAGTTTCTAAAAACTGAATCAATTATATTTAAGTTAAGATAAGATTTCTAGGGAACTGCAATACATATAAAACTTGCCAAATAAACATGCACCAAATCTAGGATGTAATCTCTAAAAGATATCATTCAGCGATGTGCATCTTCGGTTTACAACACTAAAAACATCTGTTTGTGCACACATAATATAGGAAGACAAAAATTTCCGTCTAACGTTAACAATTTTACATAAAAATCTTGTAAAACTAAAACAAATCATTAACTATTTTTCATTATTGTTTTGTCGACCTCTAAAGCGTATCTTTTCAACCAGGTAAGTCTTTTCCCCCAATACCCTTACTATTTCGAGATTCCCATGATCGGATCAGGTATATTCTGCATTTTAAAATTAATATTTCCATTCTACGGATCACTATTATGTTGCGGGCCATAAAAACGTATTCTAAGAAATACAAAAAACCAACGGTCTTGTTTGACACACTCTCCTGTAGCGCATATTTTTTTGGAGCTATGTATGCATGCGTCCCACTAAGCGAGTAGTCACATAAGACTCCAAGGTCGCTAGAATCTTAAATAATCAAAATCGACAAATAAATGTTGTTATCATCGTCGACATAATGTACTAGGTTTGATGTCTTGTCTGAAAACTTTGTGCATTGCACTTATCGTCATGTATAGAAATCCAAGGCGATATGAAGGGTGATCTTGTGAAGTATGCTCGGTTGAAATATCATCTTGCTTGATCTAAATTTCCATCGCGGAGATAATGTAAATCAATAACATTTAGACTTAAGCGTGTAGTACCGACTTATGTAATAAGATTCGGGTGTTTGATTCATCTAGAATCTGGCCTCAACATGAAATTGTAGTGCGCCTTGGTGTCATTCGGTAGTGAACCTTTTAACATAGCGATATTTCTGGAGCAATTTCGGTTGTGGGTCGGGCAGAATCATTTGTTTCTAATGCGGTTTCATTTGTTAAAATCTTATGTCTCCTGGACATTCTTTGTTAAATTTGTTTTTCGAGTAATAAAATTGTTGGAAATTTATGTAATAGATTTTGATTATACCATTTAAAACTTAGATTAGGAAGTTGCTTTTGATTACATTTGTAAAATCATTGTATAATAGATAGAGTTCTATTAGGTGAGTCAAAGCAAGTTGAAGATTGCATAAGTTATTTGAAGATCGAAGAAGAAGAACTACGTGTTTGTCGGTTGAGTGTTGTAGTGAAGTATCAGTCAAATACCAGAAAAGTTATCTTAGTCAGGAGACTGACAGCTGAGTCCCTCCCAGATAAGTGGAGATGACAGTCTAATGGGTTATGAAGCAAAAAGGACTCAAGAAAAGCTGAAGAGATCCGTTGTTAAGAAAAGTCAAATGTTTGCTAAAAGAAGAAAGTGTCAGATTGCAGACAATAAAGTTGTATTCTTTGAAAGAGTGCAAAAAAGCTATGAATCAATGGGATGTTCCTACAAACTGCGGAGAGATTGAGGCAAGGCTGCGAGCATTATTTGAGGATTTTCTACATCAAATGCTGCAAGACAAGACAAACTGACGACCTTAAAAGTGAAGTTTAAAAATGCATCACATGTCTCTCAGCGGATAGATTTTCTTTTATCACTATAAAGGTTGAGGAATTCAAAGAGAGAACAACTTATGCAATTTGAGACACACATGAGAAATTAAGCAATCTTAGCATAATGCTCTCGAGCATTCAATACTATCCTCAATCCTAAATTCGAGAAGAAAAATGATCGGCACGCTCAGTGAAGGAAAGACAACTTCAAAGCTATTGTTGAAAGAAAATCTTTGTTGAAAGACAAAGGGGTCACACACACCAAAGGTTGAAAGAAGTGTAGTAAGGTTCACGCCGGACGAAGCTTTGGATTGTTGGGGCTACGTGATCAAATCTAAAAGTCTGAATGAGTTGAAGGAAGCGGGACAAGGACATTGTTTGTGAAGAAGGTTTGAGTCCGGGAGAAGCCAGTTTGTGTGATCAGAAACATCTCGGTTGTCATCCTTTTGTAATAAAAACACATTTACTTAGTAGATTACCTCCGGGGTTGGAGAAGAGTGGATTATAGGAATTACGATCCTCGAACCCTATAAAAATTGCCTGTGTCTTTTACATTCAACACATATCTTATTTGATTATTGTTATATTTGCTAAGTCAGTGATAATAACTTAACCATAAAACAAGTGTTGAAAACATATTTTAATCAAAGGTGAAAGACTTTGAAAAGCAAATGTGATTTTATATAAGGTTAATTGACCGGTGAGTTATCTTATCAACAACTACGAGTCAAGTATGTTGGAGTAGCTAACTTTCACGGAAGTGAAGGTCGAACTAAGTTGTCCTCCCGAGAATTTAAAATTGTCTTGTGGTAAACTCTGATTTAAAAATCTTCCAAAATCGAAAAAATTTGGTAAGGAAGTCTGTTCAACCATACTATTAGACTTTACATTATAGCCCCACTTGGGACTGCAAAACAACATATGTATCTTGATTTCATAATTTAAAATCATATATGATGCCAAATACAGTTGATTTCAACAAATAATATTGTTATTATACATGCATATCTATTTTCCGTTAGTGAAAATGAAAATAATTGTATCATACTATGATGGATATTATATAAATTTCTTTTGTTTTTTTCAAAATTGTGTTTAAGAGTTGGATGAGAGTTTTTTTCTTCTTTGTTTGGATATATTGTGATGAAAAATTGTGATTTCTTGACTTATTTAGAGGACTTGGATGTCGATTAAAATTGATCTTGTCTCGGGTATTTGATTTGCCTATATTAAATTTGATTATGTCTGCTAGGAAGTTTTTAATGTTTAATATAGTTTCCTAAAATGAGGAGATGTTTATATTTGAAGCCAATAGTGGTTAGAGTTGAAATTGGAGATAAAATGTTGATTATGTATTAATGTTTTGGACAAAACATTGTCTTCGAATATGACGGTTTAAACTATATTCTTTATTCCATAAGAAAAACAACTTTCAATATGTAATTATTTGCATGAGATGATTGTATCGTAGTTTTGAACCGAGTTTTTGATGCTACGATTATTCAAAATATCATGTCTTTTGCCATACATTCCTTGCATTAGTGCTTAAAAAATTGATGTTAAATCCTCTGAATATTGATATGCGCGTGGTAAACAATAATTCGTGATATCCTGAGTCAAGATTATAATTGTGAAGAAGAAATTAATTTGCGCTATTCAAGTACACTAAAACTACTTTCGAGTTATTTTCAAAGTTGCACTATTTATGTACATTTATTATTTTCTCTCATCAATAAATTCATCAATTATTTAGTAAGTATTGAAGTAAACAAATAATTTGATTAAGCTAGCGTGTTTCATTATATGGAAATATAAATAAATGAGCACATTGATACAATAAGATAAGTCTTACTTTACATTCGAGAAAAGACATGTAAAGTTATTTGGAGATTATATTTATTATCTTCTTTTAAATCTTGAAAGATAAGTAAACATCGTAGAACATAATTTGTATTGTATATCTCGAATACACTAGTGAAACTACGAGAAAAAAATAATTTGTTGGTCATCCAAACACTAAGTAATAATGGTTCTTTGTTGAGAGATATTTCTCACAAAACCAAGTATATATGCACATGAGTCTTTATATGGTGAGTTCTTTTGTAAGGCGACATTTTATGTTTTTATCCTAAACATGCGCTAGTAGGTGATTGTTGCATTCTAATTGTCCGTTTTCATCTTTTTGAAACAAACAAGATAATTTTGAATTTCCCGATCTTTTTCTTTGAAGTTTACACCTACTATGGGAATTGCATCGTATACCATCTTTTATGCACATATATAGTTAATAAATATAGAGTTATCATTTGCAAATTTACCAAAATATAGGGCGATCACTTTGTTCGTGTAGAGAAAGTCGGCGCAAATTATAGATGATAAATCACGAATCATTTGATCGCTTCGTACATGCAAGTCGGCGCGATGTGTGAACAAAAGTTTACTTCATTTCTAAATGTTATTTTATTTATTTTATTAGCTGGGATCTACTATCCACAATCTATTTTTTTTTGTTTTTAATTTTTATCATGTTATATTATTTTGATTCATTCGTAAAAACAAGAATAAACTTGTTAAATTTGTTTTTCATTAAAGAGAACAATTAATAGCATTATTTTTTAATAAGTAAAAGTCATTATTTTCTCATCCCATTAATTAATTTCAACATATAATATTGTCATTATACATTTCAATTTTTCATTAGTGAAAAATGAAAATTACTATAAGTTATATATTTCTTTCGTTTTTCAATATTATGTTAACTACATAGATTCTCATCTTGTAGATATTTTCATAAAAATAAAAACAACATTTTTTGTTTGCAAAAGGCAATATGCGTACATAGAAAGAGAAAGCGAAGCATAGGCCATAATCCTAAATTTTATTACAATAATGGTTTTACATAAAAATCTTGTAGAATAAAACAAATCATTAACTACATTTCATTATTGTTTTGTCGACCTCTAGGAATGTATCTCTTCAACAAGAGGGCCTTTCCCCACAATACCACTAGCGGTTTCAAGATTCCCATTATCATACGAGACAATTTTCGCGTTTTAAAATTAATCCTGCCATTCTTCGGACCTTTATTATGTTGTGGGTGCACATAAACATACTCCAGAAATGAGAAAAAAAACACCAACTTTGTTGGACACTCAATTTAGGAGATATGTATTCGGACATCACGGTACGCACGGTAGCCACATGGTGCCAAAGAAGTTCTTTAGAATCTTGGACAATCAAATCCACCACAAATCAGCGTTGTTATCATTGTCGATAATATGTTATCGTGAGCCGATGAAGGGTGATCTTATGAGTACGCTCCGTTGAAAGCTTGTCTCGCTCTGTCTAAATGTCCCCAGGGGAGATAATTGTAAATTAAGAACATTTCGGCTTGGCAAGCATAGTACTGACTAATGTAATAATATTTGGATGTTTGATTCATCTAGAATGTTGACCTTAACTTTAATTTTTGGCAATCTCATTTGGCGTTATCCTTTTTATAACGCGGTGATATTTCTTGGAGTAATCACTACTACAAAAATCTTGATTGAGGCAGATTTTAAACCCGATGTCTATTAGTAAAAAAACCGTTGTTAGAGATCTTGGTGTTAAAATTGAACTTTTTGACAGCGGTTGGGAAGCGATGTCGTTTCCTTGAAGGCACGGTTTTAAACTTGTGTTGTAGAGATAAAATATCCGCTTTCTAAAGGCCCACGATGTTAAAAGTTTATGTATTTGACCAGTTTGAAACCGGTGTCTTTTGATGACTAGACACCACATCAAAACAGATTTTAAACCGATGTCGTTTCATCTAAAGACAGGCTCAAGCGGTGTCTATGGTGAATAGACATTCTTTGGTTATTTCTTGGTTTTATTTGGTGTCGTTTAATTCAAAGACATCGCATCAAAATTTGTCTTAATATTTTTAGAAGCGGAGTTTTAAAAGGATTTATGCAAAGACACCGGTCCAAAAGCGCAAAAAAATCCATATAAGTAAATAATTCATTATGAACTCAAATTCTAGCAACCACTATAAGTTCCACTACCAATTAAACATGAAATCCATTAATACTAAAGTCACCAATAGCCAAAATCAACAAAAAGTACTAGTAGCGAAAGTTTCCTTTCGATAAAACAACTATAAATGCATAATCGATTCCATCAACCAACAAAAAGACTATATAATTCAAATAAAAGGCAGCGAAATCCATGTGATCAACATAGCTCATCTCATTCGGGCTTTCAAAAATGCTTAAACTTCTCTACTCGGCCTATAACCTTTGTTTCTCGTCACGAAGCTCATTCTTCTCAGCCTACATACATACAAACATAGTTGAATGATTTAGCCATTAATGAAAAAATAAATAAAAAATAACCAATTACATTCCAAGTTGGTCCATGGTGCTAATGAGTATCTTTGTTCATTGAATTTCAACTCACACAAACATTTGTTTGCTTATCAAGTGCAATTTCAACAACTACAAAAAATGATGTAAAAACAAGAAACAAGCAAAGAAGCATGTGTAATACGGAAAATAGTACAACGGTGATAAGTCTGTCCATAATTGGATTTCAAACACTAGTATCATACCACATTTCTCATCCATGCATGAAAGTATTTAGTAGTCTCGAAACATGCCTGCCAATAGGGTTTTCAAACACTATTTGATATCACCAAAAAGTAAAAGTACACATATGAAGGATGACACTTGCCTCATACTACAACTTTAAGGTTGCAAACCCCAGTGCGAGGTTGTCTCAAGTAATAATTTTCTCGTGAGTCAGGTCGATCCATAGGGAAGATTATGTAAGTTTCTGAAGAATATTTTCTTTGAGAAATAAATAGATATTTTTAAATTAGTAAGAAATATATTTTTGATAAATTTGATTAATAAAATTGTTGAGGATAGAGATCCACTCTTGATTTTGGATAAATGAATGATTATATTTTCTTACCTCTTCAATTACTACTATTGGAATCCATTACACAACGAAGGTTCAATAGAAAGATATTAATTATAAATCGTGTAATAAGGTGAATATGTTTTATTACCAATTATAATTCATCTTATAACGCCAATAATTGCTTATGGACTCAAGTATTTATGCATTCTCTTGTCTACAACAAATCAAGGTATCCATGTTAGTAGTCGGTTGAATTAAAACCCGGACATTTAACTAAATGGAACCAAGTATTTATTGTGCCAATAGAATACATAAATCAAGAATATCATAAAACAAGAAGGGTATAATCTAAAAAATAAATTGATGATCAAAACAATAAAATTTAGTGCAAAGCTACTATCATTCCTTTTTCCTCCATCAAGAGTTTCACTCTATTCCTCAACAAAATAAACTTAGAAAGACATAAAGAAAGTAGAGAAAACAAGAATAATTCTTGCTGAGTCATCTTGATTTGTCTGGTCTTTTTGGAAATGATTAAACTGGCTTGAGTCATCTTGATTTTCTTTAACAAAATAATTCTCACATGTCTTGCTGCATTCTCCCAGCATTTGATATGAATGAATTACAAGTATTATAGGCCAAGATATGGTGTAATAAGTGTGGAGTGGTTGGCCCTCTACGGGATTGCCCGGCTTGGCTGACTTGTTGCATTTTTTAAAATCCTTGCCGGCCAATTTGACTTTGGAATCTTAATGAAAGTTGTAGCCAAATGAGTAAGGAATACACGATTGGCTTCCTCTTAGCTCCCCTTCTCCATGGTTTTCCCCATATTTATCTATTATGTGTGATTGGATTGTGGTGGTGTTGGTTTGGAGTTGTTGTATATTGAATTGTGTATTGAATTTTCATGTTAGAATCGAGTTGGGTTTGAAATTTGGGATTACTATGAATTATCCATTGCCCTTTACCATCTTCTTCCAAATGCATGCCTAGAAGGTGTTTGATAAAATGCTCAATGAAGTTTCCACATTGTATGGTTGTCGCTCTTGCATATTCATGTTTTGTTCACATATGTGATATTAGTGCTTTCACTTTGGTGCATTTATCGACTTTGATTGCGATCCTCACCCCTAACGATTTTTCGTGTTTCACGTGCTTGTTTTAGTGTTGATCTTGCTAGGTTACAAAGATGCCACCTAAAAACACGAGCAAAGAAGGAGCAAACAAAAGGGAAGCCTACGCCGGAAGAATAGCGACGCCCGATTTTACAGTCGCGGAAAGCGCAGCAATACGTAAT